>CM077820.1:47953424-48522183 GCA_039720395.1 Liquidambar formosana | reverse complement strand
AAAATTGAAATAAAAAATAGAACAAGAAAAAGAGAGTCTGGTCTTGGTGACTCATAATGTCACAATCCAGCTCACAACAAAAAGAAAGCCTAATGATCGAGGACGAAATCTATGAGAAGGTAAAGAGAACATGTCAGGACAGATAAAAAAATCCAACTCTTTAGGAGAAGCCCACCACCATTGAAATCTAGAAAATTGAAGACCCAAGTTAGCACATTTATCCACAGCAACATTGCCCACTCTGTATATGTGACTAAATTGAATTTTCATGTACTGCATATAATGCAAACAATTAAGTCATTTAATCCCTAAATCCCATGGAGGAGCAAACTCTTTATTCCCGAGACACGAAATTACAGCACTTGAATCACACTCCAGCCAAATATACCTCCACCTATTTATCCAAGCTTGTTCAATGCCCGTTATCACTGCTAATAATTCAGCATAAAAAGCATTTTTAACGAAGCCCTTACAAGTCCTGAAAACACCTCCTATTGCAGCTAGACCTGGATTGCCTTTAGCAAGACCATCTGTATTAAGTTTAAGCCAGTTAGGGGGCGGAGGGAACCATCTGACTTTAGTAATAGTTGGAGCTCTTTGTGGAACACCAGCCACTCCCAGTCTATGCAACACTAGCAAGTCATTTAGCTCATTTGATATGCCCAGTACTGATTTTACCAATATCAACCAGAAAAGATTCAATACAGAGGCAAGTCCTCTTTAAAAGAGGTCTTTTCTCATCATATCTAAAAGAATTTCGTGCATGCCAAATAGAGAAGAATACCAACATAATTGCAGCCTGCCACAACTTGAATACCTGAGTGCTCATGTGTCTAGCCATAACTGTGTTCTAAAAGTCAACTAAGGAATCAAATTGAAGATCAATAGAGACATGAAAAATAGCAGCAACCCAGTTCCAAATATTCTCGCAAAATCACAATGCAAGAAAAGATGGATCGCATCCTCCGTATGACTAGACTTTTTACATAAACTACAGCAAGAAACGACTGAAATACCTCTCTTTTGAATTTGGTCATCAATAGGAATGAAGGATTTCCAAAGATTAGTAGACCATGAAGTAAGAAGCTTGGGGGATCTGCAAAAATCATGGGCATCGGCAAAAATTAATTTCCCATTAGAACTATGAATCCAAACAAGAGTATCTTGAACATCCATCACAGGGAGAGTCACTGTACCAAATCATGTACTAGACTCTTATCCTTCCATGAATTCACATCTCTACGGTCAATAAAATGGGCCACCACTTCTTTTCTTTGCAACTCAAAGCATTGGTAGTTGCAGCAAAAAAGCACTTGAATTCGGCGAGTCGGCAGATAAGTTTTCCCACACACGACGGGCTGACGGCGCATGCGCACCACCATTATAATTTGAGCCACACATACTAACACTATTAAATTCATAGCATATGTGTCCTTTCTCATCAGCTTTGGCCACGTTAATTTAGGCCTCCTCTTGTTCTATTAAAGCCTTCAACTTGAATTAAGTACTTTTATATATAAGTACATTCATAGGTTTTTGTTATAATCAAACTACCTTAGATTATGAATTCAAAAGTAGGATGAATTTTTGAAGAAATCAATAACGCAATGTTTGGATAAGAAATTTCTATGTGGAATTTGTTTTTAAGATGGAATTTGTCAAATTTTTATAAGGAGTTCCATTCTTAAAATTTTATAAATTCTATCTCAAAAGCAAATTCCACCTAAAAATTCCCTATTCAAACATAACATGAACGAATTTAAAAGTTCCCAAATCAGATACTTAAATAAAGAAATATTAATTGAAATTCCTCAATATAATTTTAATTGGGATTGATTATTCCAACAAATTAGGAGAAAAGCAAGGAATTTGGAGGAAGTCAAGGTTCCTTTCGAAAGAGAAAATTCAAAAATATTCACAGTACCAAAAAATTGAAAGTGCAAGAAGGAAAAAATGCGGCGCCACGTTAGCACTAACGTGGGCATTGTCTTGAGCAATGTTTCCATATATCCTTTTATCTAATTGAACTATGAGACTCACACAAAATTCCCATTTAAAATTGGGACCAAAAAAAAATTGTAATTTTCATTCTTTAAAAAAGTCATAAATTTGTAAATTATTTGATAATCCATCTATATATACTATTAATAAAGAGAACTCTTTGGTACCGTTCAATCATCAATACGCCACCTTTATAGAGTCTAAGTTAAAGGAAGGTGAGTAATGTGTTTTTATTTTAAATTATAGGGTATAGAAGGAATTGGTTTGTATTTTAAATTACGAAGAATAAATGTATTGGTATCATATTACATTACACACACAGGAATAAAAAACAAATCTGGTTTTTATAACAATTTTTTTTTTGGGGGGGGAGGGGGATGTGCCACTAGGCTGAAAAGCCATTGACGACAAACTACTTTGTTTGTGTATTTTATGAGTTGTTTAAAAACAACTAAACTTCTCTTGTCTTATAATTTACTAGGTGCATTTCCTAACTTGGCGGAATTAAAAATTGAGGACCATGTCAAGTATGAAAGAGATTTGGCAAGACCAATATCACACATCGTCATTTGCAAACTAAGAGTACTCGAAGTAAAGGATGTGTGAAAGTTTAACACATGTACTGACATTCGCAATAGGTAAAAGTCTAGTGCAAATTAAAGCATAATTGTAGATAATTGCAAGATGATGAAGAAGTAATTACAAGCGAGAAGAAGAAGAGACAGATGAGACTACTTTTAGTCAATTAAACTCTCTGAAACTAAGAACTTATCAAACCTCACCAGCTTTTGTGCAAGGAGTAATACTTTTTATTCCCATCCTTGGAAGACGTGTTGGTGGAAAAATGCCCCGAATTGAAGACTTTCTCTATGGAGTGTACACCACCAAAGCTGGACAACAGTGCCTGTACAATCGGGCGAGGACGATTTTGGAGATAACGAAGATGACGAACTGCTGCTGCTGGACAAGGATTCTGGAAGGGAGACCTTAATAGGACCATACAATACTTGTTCGAACAAAAGGTAGGTACTAACAGTCAACATTTTCTTCTTTCCCTATTTCGTTCTTAACCATGATAGGTTTACAAGAATGGGCCGGCTTTTCTCATGTATCTTGAACTCCCACTCTCGGTCACGATTCACAAAACATTGTGATATATTTTTGCTTTCCATCCTACCTCTAGAATGCAAGTAATATGATCATTATTTATTTATTTATTTTGCAATAAGTTCTTTAAGCCTTGAAATAGAACTATTCTCAGTACATACAAGGCCTTTGGCCATCTTTTTTGTAATTTGCTTCCACACACACATCCATGTAGAGTTTGAAACCAAGATCCCCGCAGTCTCCACATCCTATTGGCATGGGACATGCCATTATACTTGAAGATCATTTGCATCTTTTTTTTTTTTTGTTATTACTATTGTATTTGTTGCCTAGCCAATGTCAGTATGTTCCCTGAGCAACTCTTTTGTCCATTAATCAACCTGATGCAATCATATATTTTATTGATGAAATGTTGGCAACCTTTGAACCTCCTCCATATTGTGATGAGACTTGCAAGACTGTAATCTATTTTGGTTGAACACATCCAAAGTGGAACGGAGTGAGTTCTTGATTTTGTTTCCTTTAAAGGTTGTAACAATGATTATAAATGTGCATCAATTTTATTAAATTTTAATTAGTTTATGAAACTACTTGTTGATTTAATTTTTCCTATAAGAATAGAATACATTTGGGCTAATTATGTAGTTTGTTCACTAGAAAGCTGAATTGATGGAATTTGAATTACATACTACCAACCCATGCTATCAAATTTTATTGGTAATTATGTGAGTATAAAGAGTGTTGAAAGTTTTTCAGAAAAGTTTTAAAAACCGTTTGAATCTCAAAAAGGACGGATAAAAAATTATTAAATAGCACAATAAAGGACAATTAATGGACAAACATTTTCCTTCTCATATTCAAAACGAAAACTGTCCATACAAGAGCCATCCTTTATGGTTCGTCCAACAGTACCCTTGGCCATTATACTATAGAGGACTTTACTTAAATTAGGCACAGTGTAGAGATTTTTTATTTGCCACATGGATATGTCCAAGGAAAAACCAAACATAGGCTGATAGGCATGGCATCTGATGATGGTCGTTCGATCATTTGACACATGGACATGTCCTCAACAATGTCTCATGTGCCAGCCCACCAATTATAAAGGGGAAATGCTTTGAGCCTCTCATGACCAAACCCCAAAACCACCCCATGACGTGGTTTTAATAAATGCTTTGTGTTTTTTTTTAAAAAAGGTGAAGTGTTTGGAATAAAAGAGGTTAACACATCGGGGGTGATTTTGGGGCTATAAGAGAGGTCCAATTGCGCATATAAAGGTTTTCATGAATACATTTCATGTAGTTAACTAGAAAACATTATTTTGAATAACTTGTGTATTAAAAGAAATTTTTTTCAAAATTTGGTCGTTTAAACGGATTTTATGGCTAATTTATAGTTTTTGTGTAAAAATAAAATAGACTATATATGGTCAAAAAGTCTTCTTAAATGACAGTCGTGTAATAGTGCACCAGAAAGCAATACAAAAGGGCTGGTGCATTATTCACCGTTGTCTAGGAGACAATAGACAATTGGACACTTGTCAAATATTCTATTTAGATACTTGGTCACTTACTTGCATGCCACTTTGAAGCTGCTGAATTGTTTAGTAAGAACTTGTATTTATGCACAAAGAGTAATGTATTGCTTTGGTTTTTACAGATGGAATTCTTGAGATTCTCCGAACTGTCCGAGTTGAAACAAATATGTCATGACCAATTTCCCAGTCGAGGGTTGCTATGTACAAGATTTGGTGGTGGAGAAGTGTCCATCCCTGTTGAATGTTGTCCTCGTCTATTATGCTAGAAAGCTTACCTAAGTTGAAAAAAATCACCGTGGAAAGTTGTGATTCGCTGGAAGAAGTGTTTGATCTTGAAGGGCTAGACTGTGATGAAAAAACGTCATGCCCTAGTCCTTGATTTAGAAGAAATGAATTTGACCAGGCTTCCTAAGTTGAGGTGCATATGGAACAAGGATCCTAAAGTTATTTTAAGCTTTAATCTACTTCAGCTAAACATAGAAAAGTGTAACAGCTTGAGAAGTCTGTTCTCTCTTTCCATGGTTTCCAAGCTTCATAACTTTAATGGACTGAAAATAATAGATTGTCTTAATATGAAAGAGATTGTTGAAAAGGAAAAAGGAGCAAAAGAAGAAGCAATTGATGAGATCACGTTTCAACTAGGCTCTATCATTCTTCAAGGTTTGCCCAGCCTCACAAGTTTCTATCCAGGAAATCATACTCTAGTGTTTTATTGGTTGAGTACAATGAAGATAGCTGGGTGTCCAAGAATAAAGACATTCAGTTCCACAAATGAAGGCTTGCAAGAAAGTTTTGGCGATGGCAACATTGACGTTCCCAGTGGAGCCCTCTTCATTAATAACAAGGTTCGTTAGACTCATACCACAATTGTTCATTCTCAAATTAAAAATGAAGTGCTCGTATATATCCATGTAAAACGTTTTTGATGGTTCGTCCAGCATGCTTAATTGCTATTACATACCAAAAGGACTTGACATAGTACAAAGATATCAGAATTTACCCACTTGATGAATTTATTAGTCCATTATAGAAAAAATAAAAATAAAAAACAAACGTAGTCAAGAAATGCTGCAATGGCCAAAGATGAGTCAAACTACTCAGAAGTTGAATTAAGATAGGCTATTTTACTCGATAAAAATGCTCTTTGAGTTCATTACTTTACCAAGCCAAGCTTGATAGGCCTTCCACTCAGTTCCGTTTAGTTCGTTCACAGCGCTAAATGCTACTACCTATAAGCTAGAAAGGCAGTCAGAGGAGTGGATGGATTTGGCCAGTTTCAAACCAAATTAAAGCCATAGCCGTTTAATTGGTTAGGAGTGGCAACACTACAGGTTTGGACACTTGCAGATTTTCAAAACATGAGTGATTATTACAAGATTAACATGGAAACTCACTAGAAATAAATTAGGATTATCTTGGAAACTCTCTAGAAAATTTTTTGGAACTCTAGTTGAAATTGCTTCAGAAATTAAAGTGTTGTGATTTATTGTTCCTAAAATTAGATTGAAATTGAAAAAAAAAAATCAAGAATGAATTTAAAATTTCCCTAGTTAAAACTATATAAAAAAAAAAAAATTATTATTTGAGTTTACTCAGAGATTAGAGTGCCTTGACCGTGGGTCTAACTATTCCTAAATTTAGGAGGAATTTGGAGGAACTCAAGGTTAAAACGCTGTCAAAAGGGACCATTTAAAGAAGCAACTGGGATTCTTTTAATTACAAAAAAAAAAAAAAAAAAGAGAAAAGGAAAAAAAAGACAGATATAATCAATAAGACCAGATTTCTTTTCTTTTGTTTTATAATAAATTTAAACAAAAAAATAAAAGTTACCAAAAATTAAAGCCTCTGAAAAAATACAGAGCCACATCAGCACTAACATGGACATTGTCTTTAACAATGTTTCCATATAAACTATTAATAACATTTGCCTAGAACAATGCACATGGTATTTGATATACTAGAATTATATAAAATTTGGGACCAAAATATAAGTATCGTTCTTTAAATATATAGTTATAAAAATGCTAACAATTATTTGATAATCCATCTATACCATAAAGAGAACTATATGGTAATTTTCAATCTCAATTGGCCACCTTCATTCCTATACGAAGAACAATATTGAAGTCATTAAAGGAGGGCTAGGGGTGTATTATTATTTTAAACCACAAATGGATGGAATTAGTATCAAATTCCACCGCACACACATAGAGGTGTAAAAACAAAAAGATATGTAGGTAATGTGAGATAACTCTCTTAAATTCTCATTATTGTGGTCGAAATTTAAATTTTATGGACCTTGTTCCCAACTATAAAAATTCTCGGGGCCTCTATTGGCACCCGAAGACTTGCTTTTCATCCCTCACTTATTTACACTTTGAGGTTTTATGAAAATATATAAGCTTTTATAAAGACCGGACACTCCATTCATTAAAAACCATCATTTTGAACTACTTTGTAAAAGAAGTTTTCTAAAATCTGTTGTTTAAGTGGAATTTTTTACCATTTATAGGTCTTTGTTTCATAAATGGCTATAAAGTCTATTTAAACGATAGATTTTTGAAAAAATTTCTTCTGCAAAGTGTTTAAAATGATGTTTTCTAGTAGATTACATGATTAGTTTTTATGAAAACCTTTTATATTTTTCATAAAATCTTAAAATATAAAATAAATGGGAGATGAAAGCAAGTCTTGGGGCGCCAACAGAGATCCCTAAATTCTTAAGGCCGTTTGAGCCCATTACATATCATGGCCATACTTCTAACGCTCACCTACTTCTTGCAATGCTAGTAGGGTTGCTATTGTCCGCATTATATATTTTAGTTCTTTTAATAGCTAGCTTTGAATTTTTTGTACTTAAAAAATTTGACGTAACTTGATCTTGCAAAATTGGTAAATTGAAAGTAGTTGATTTAATTGGTTGAACTCGTTTGAATGATTTTAATAAGAATTTGGACATTCATTTTAGTGATAAATAAAACTTCAAAAATCGGCTTTAGTTGAACCATGACATTAGTTTTCACTTCGTTTATGATACTAATTTAAACATAACAACTTATCATGTCCACGGATTTTAGTGAAACTTTTATATTATTTGGACAACACTGCCCATAGTACTTTTCTATACTGCTCCATATTAAAATGTTCTACATTGTCACATGCTTTTACAATTATTTTGTTTGTGTATTTCTTAAATTGTTTAAAACAACCAAAGCTACACACTTCTTTTGTTTCAATGGTTTACCAGGTTGAATTCCTTCGCTTGGAGGAATTGGAATTGGAGGACCTTTATAGTATAAAAGAGATTTGGCAAGGCCAACTTCATGGAAAGTCATTTTGCGACCTAACAACTCTAACAGTTCGTTCGTGTCAAAATTTAACACACTTGCTGCCATTTGAAATAGCAAAATGTCTAGTACAATTAAACGCATATTGTAGATGGCTGCAAGATGATGAAAGAAATAATTGTAAGCGAAGAAGGAGAAGCGGCGGATCATGAGACTACTTTTAGTCGATTAAGCTCTCTAAAATTGAGGAGTTTACCAAACCTCTCAAACTTCTGCACAGGGAGTAATACCTTTCATTCCCATCCTTGGAACAAGTGTTAGTGGAAGAATGCCCCAAATTGAAGACTTTCTCTAATGGAATTTTGAACACACCACAATTGGAGAAAGTGCAAGTACAGGAGGACGAATGGGTATGGAAGGGAGACCTTAACACCACCATAGAACACTTGTTCGTACAGAAGGTATGTTTTACAAACCATCTAATTTTACTTCAATCGAAAACCCCAAAGACCAATTTCAATTAGGCCTTTTTTTTCGTATCTGTCTCTCCACTCTCCAATAACGATTCAAAGGTTTGGCCCAACCCATAAACCAGTCTCACGAGTTTAGGCCTTGTGCCCAAAAGGCGCCTTTATAGAGGGTGTCCAGTGCCGTCTTATAAGCCTATCTTAGGTATCGTCCGCAACCGATGTGAGACACTAACATCCTCACCTTGGCACTGGCATGACCCTGGCTCTGATATCATTATAAAGTTTCCAACTTACAAGTCTAAGTTATAAGTGGAGGGCCCAAACAGGTATATGAAAACATGTTAAATCCAATATTTGGGCGATGTGGGATGTGGTATTTTCCAATACTCTCCCTCACGTACAAGCTTAACACTGGCCTTGCACGTGGGCAACAAATACAAGCTCAATAGACTTAAGAACAACATGCTCTGATACCATGTGAAGTTTCCAACTTAAAAGCCTAAACTTATAAGTAGATGACCTAAACAGGTATATGAAGACATGTTAAACCCAATATTTGGGCAATGTGAGATGTGGTATTTTCCAACAATGCTGTGGTCTTGAAACTAATTAACAAAATTTGATACCCTCAGTTGGCTTCTCTTCAACAAAAGGGTTTGTTCTTCCCTTGTTCCTCGATCTATTTTCTGTTTTCCTTTTTAGTACTAGCTTGTTCAGGTTCTAATCATAGATTCATAAAAGGCATACCTAAGACTTACTGAGTGGCCTTTTCTTCTTGTATTTTTTATTATTAATATATATATTTTTAATCAATAAAATCATAAATTTACCCTTGGGAGATAGGAATAGAACCCACAGAACAGAAGCTATGCATTTGTGTTCTTCAAGGATCCCTGGTTTAAAATTTCTCCTAATGTTGGAAAATTCAGCATTATTCAAAAATTCTTAGGGTGCTTAATATTATTATTTGATTATTTGTCGAATCCTTAAAATTTCAGGGTGATCATCTTTAGAAATGAGGGACAGGTGGGATGATTCATGTGAATCTTCAAGAAAAAGGCGCTGCAGCAGGAGTGGAAGCAAGAGCCCACAATGCAAATCATCAAAAAGAGACATTGATAGAGACCAGGAAAGGCAGCATGACAGAGATAGAGATAGATCTGATGATAATTCCTCCTCCAGAATGAGTGGAAATCTGTCTAAACAATTTGACGGTTTATTTTCTTCGGAGCTGCTCTTCCAAAATTGGTGGTGGTTCGAATGATGATGAAGAGAAACAGGGGCTTAAGATGGTTTAACTTTTGGAGCATCTACCATGGGAGAATTTTTTCTTTTTTTCCTCAATGATGTGAAATATGAAAATATGAAGAGAAACAGGGGCTAAAAAGAACTGATTTTTGTTCAACTATATTGGTTGCTCAAATTCCAAACTCAAAAGTTGTGTGTTTCAATGGTTAATGATCAAAGTGCATTGTTGTTTCCAGTTGGTTCTGTTACTAAAATCACAGTTGTTTTTCCTTTATACCGTCTCTTTGGGTACAGCTTCTCTTTCTCTTTAAGCAACCATAAGGGTTAAGTCAATATGATATTTGATTCTGGGATACATGTTTCCAATTTCATTGGGGACACAATTTTTGTATCAGGTGCCGAGTATTGAGCATTCCTCTTATCTTTTGGCCTTCACACACAACTTGAAGGGGAAATTGATCTGCATTTTCCACTTTGAGGTAAAACTTTTTTCTTCTGCGATTTAAATGTGTTTTTTCATGGACTTAAAAAGGTTCTAGTTTTCTAAGAGGGTGAGGATCATTGATAGAAATCATGATGGCTGTTTGGACTAGAACCATTTTACCTCAAAATGTTGATGGCCTGGTCCACGTGCCAACAGCACAGCTCAAGGAGAATACATGGATGCTAAATGGAGTCGATGGCTCTTTTATGAATCCATCATATTGTGATATTGCCGGCCTGGGGCTCTCTAACCAGTTTGCATCAAACACTTACCAAGTCAAACTAACCAAATCTTGCTTTTTGATCAAGTTTTCATCTGGGTTTGAAAAAATTTCCCCTCCGAAGAGTCCAAGGAAAATTTCAAAGAATAGCACCCAATACAAATTTAGTCCAACAAGGCAACAATCATCATTACTTAACCGAAACCAAGAAGAAAAGTATTCATCTTGGTAAAGGAAACAAGAAGAGGATAGTTATCATTAATTAACCGAAACAAAGAAGAAAAGGGAAAAAAAAAAGGTAGATCCATCTTTGATCAAAGGGAAGTTAATCATCTGGATCGATCTGCTGCATATAACAATAGGAGAAATAAAACAAAACCCAAAAGAAAAAGAAAATAAAATAAAATGAAGAAGAAAGAGAGAAGATAGCCATGGCCGGCAACCACGAAAGCCATGGCCATGGCTTTCTTAATGTGACACTGTGACACACAAAAAATAAATAAATAATATAAAAGAAGAAGAATTTAAACCTTCATTTTCTTCCAGAAGGGAGATTTTTTTCCCAAACCTCCATTTTTTTTTTTACGGAGAAGTCGTAGTTGGTGTTTCTGTCGTTGCCGAGGTTAAGGAAGGGCGTCGGCCATCAACCGTGCGTGGTGCTCTTCTCGCTGGAATGAACCGCTGCTCGATCCTTCTCGCCGTCAGAAGGTATAGGTAGGACGTACTTGTGTGGGACCCACAAGAAACTTTGCCTCCTGCCACTTGGCTGCACGTCATATGAGTCATATAGGAGAAAAAGTTTCATGTAATTGAGACACGACGATGTGGCGTCACCGGCCAATCACAATCCCATTTTGCTTGGTTGTGATTGACCGTGACACCACGTGCCATGTCACAGTTACATGAAAATCTACCCAGTCATATAGAGGTAATGCATTGTATTGTATTTTTTTGGCTAAATGAAATTTTATCTATCTAGTAAATTGCAATCGTTGCTTTGTTTATGAGTACGCTGTGAGTTGCATTAAGCTTTTCTCTTGTTAGTGCTTTATTTATTTGCTATGACTTCCATCAGTTTTCCCTTGTTTCTGTATAGTTTTTGAGAGAACAAAATTCTAGCACAACATATGGTTGGTTGGTTGGTTGTGATATAATAATTTGCTTATTTTGGGTGCTGCTATATAGGTCGAATGTGCTGCTATATAGGTCGAACCTGGTAAGAGAGAATAGTTAGCCCACTAACATGTCAGTAATTAAGTGGACAATTTAAAATTATATTACCTAAACTAAATTCTCTCGCTATTTGAATTGACCAAAATACCTCAACAACTGTTTTAAAACAATTTAAATTTCAAGCTTTAAAATCTAGTCATCGAGACTTTGAATAGAATTTTTTTTAAAAAAAATAATAATAATAAAGTTATGTTAAAAAAATCAAGCTAAATTTACATCACCTTAAGTTCCCCAGGAAAAAGGGAAAAAAACATAGGATAGGTAATATTTTTCTTAGCACAAACAGTACTTGAAAAATCTAGAAATAAGGTGTCAGTAGAGCCTCTGACCTTGCGACTGTGGATTTTGGGCCTTTTTTTTTTATTTTATATTTTATATTTTCCTTTTGTCATTTTAATTAAATCCAACATAATCGGCTGAACAAGTTAAAGTCATCTTTCAACGGGCGTGATCATAGTACAATCCTATATATTGGGATTAAATAACAAACATGTACGTACTAATGGACATTTAGCCATTAGAATGGTAATAATTCCACGGCCTATTACATGTTTTAACTCTAAGACTTTCCACCCATCAAATCACTTGGATGCGCGTAAGTCAACTACCCTTGATGGTGAAGCCATTCTAGTCAGCATCACGTAAAGAATATTGGAACCTTTGCCCTCTGGTAGGTTGGTCGATCTCCGAGCACCTCTTGGCTTCTTGGGATCAAACGCCTTTATTTTTTCCTTTTTTTGTTTATTTTTTTTCCCACCTTCACGTATTCTTCATTAGATACGTTGCTTCTCCGAGCACCTCTTGGCTTTCTTGGAATCAAATGCCTTCTTTTCTTTTTCGTTTTTTTCTTTTTCCTTCCCCACCTTCACGTATTCTTCGTTGGATACCTTGCTTCATTGACTTCACTTTTCCTGTCAAAGAGGATAGGCATTTAGCATGATTCTTGCCTTTGGATGTCACTTCACTTGGAACAAAGGATTAGCTTTAACAAGAAGGTAGTCTACTGCTTTATATTCACCTCTCTTCTCAGGAAATTATTATTTTAGCAGGTTGTACGTGCGCTTTGGTATCTTCTTGGCTTCACATCTGTGCTTTTCTTTTCTTCTCATCATAATCTTTGGAGAATTACAAGGCAGTCAGGTCAAGGTATAACATCTTCCCTTCTGGCAATGTTGCTGTCCTTTAAATTTCGGTTTCTTATCGATTCTAAATAGAATTGAATTGAATTGATTTAGAATTCTAATTAACCTGTTTGAAATAAAACAAACCAATTAGAATTCTAAATCAATTCTACTCAATTCTAGTGTTTGGAATGATGCTGAAAATGAATTCAATAATGTGTGTTTCTTACAGTACCCTGTTTGATATAAACTCTTGATAATAATTAATATATATGTTGTTACGAAAAAAAAAATCAATATAAATTATTCCAGTGAGATTGCCATGAAAATAGCTTCCTTTAATTTTGCCATGGACGACCCAAGAGAAGGGAGGCATTGTGCAAGCTAGAGAGGAGAGGGCGAAGGACGTTCTTAACATATGACTTAGATTAAAAGGGTTATATATATTGGAAGTCTATCAAAAGAGGCTTTTAATGAAATGAATTCTAGCCATATCCCTCCACTTTTGGTGAGATTTGCAATTCTGCTAAATTGACAGCAGTTAAAAAGACACCCTTTCAAAATAGGTTAGAGCCTTTATGAAAAGTACACGTTAGAGACACCAAAGTCTCCAACTGAATCCGCATGGTTGCTAACCATTTTTTTAACATACTCCCACAGTCCTCTGTTTTTGCCCTTTTTCCTTCCTCTGTTTCTTTTCGTTATATATATATATATATTAATTTATGCAAACGGTGCGTTTGTATACCTTCTCCATTGTATAATCTAGACTTAACATGCATCATTGAGACACAACATCTATCCAAGTAAAACATAATAGTATCACAAACAAAAAATTAGATTTATGCGTCAAAGTGAATTTTAATACCTCATGCAAACCAGATTGCAATGCTGGAAATTTCCATTGATTATCACACTATCAAAAGACTGCATGTGTGTGTTTACCAAGCATGTTTTCATATATAATCCTAGAGGGTGAGAGACGGAAGGGGGGAGAGAGCCCATAGATAGAGGCACGTTGGACATTTTAAAGATATAAGGGTAAAAAAGAGTAGAAGAAGAAGGGTTTGATACATACAATTAAGTATTCTAATTTTGATATTAAGTACTCTAATTTTATGATGAGGTTGGAGGAAGAATAGTCCTACATTGATACAATAAGCTTCTAATTTTATGATAGCGTTGGCATGGATTTTAATATAAAAATAAAAAAGTTCTGAATTATTTAAAATGCGACTAATGTAGACATTTTATGGTGTATAATAACATTACACACTTTGAATTACACATGTACAAGCCCAATTCCAAAGTGATGCGGACATTTGTTAGATTACTGTTAGATTTCTAAATGAGGGTGCTAACAATTGTTCTTCTTTTTTTTTTTTCTTGTAAGATGAAGATGTCAACATGTCAACATGTCTTTGTATCAAGAAGAAAGAAGAGTTGTAGACTTGTAGTTTTCTAATTAAGAACGTAAGGTAATATACACGGTAAATTTAACAAATAAGGGTAAAAATGTACTTATAATGTAAAGTGAGGATAATATTGTTAATTAAAAGTTTTTCTAAAATAGAGACTTTTATAAGTAGTAATAATAATAATAATAATAATAAAATGTAGTATAGATATAAATATAAATAGAGACTTTTATAAATGGGAGTGCATATTTCCACACCCTTTTTTACTTATCCACACCCCTCTATGGATGATTTCGTCATTTCATCTCTTTCTCCCTCTTTCCTCTCTCCTCTCTCTTCCTCTATCCATTGCCCTTTTCCTAGCCTCTTCCATTTTTTTTTTTTCAGCAATAACCAATAAAAAATGAGTTTGGCTCCACTGTGTTGGCATTGTCAATTAGGGTGGGCTTGGCACCTTCAAGGCAAGGAAAGAAAATGAATCATTGTGTGAATCGCCGGCGAAATGAGTTTGATGATGAAGAAGGGTTTGAACTTTGGCAAAATGGATTTAAACTCCACGAAGCTTGACTGAGGAAATGCAAACCCACAGCAGATGCTTACTCTTCGAGTCCGACGTCGAACCTTCGATGGCCGACAGTAATCCTCATATGACTAAAAATCAGATCAGTGAGAGATTGACGAGAGGGATTTAGATTTGGCCGATAGAACTGATATCACCGATCCGTATGATGACCCTCTCTAGTTCACCCCTTCTTCTTCAAAAATTTTTTTTTTTTTTTCTAAAAAAAAAAAGGGAAAGGAGACCCATGGCTACTAAATGGAGTTTTTCTAGAAAAAATGGGTGTAGGGATGGTGTTAAATGGACTATAGAAATGGTGTTTTGGAAGGTTTGGGATGCTTTTGGAGGATTGGAGATGGTTACTCATTGTTATTGTAGGGAAAAATGGAAGTTTGTTGGGAAAAATTGGAGTTACGGATGGCAATAAATGAATAAGGGTATAGTGTTTGGGAGAGTTGGGAATGCTTTGGAAGGGTTGAGGATGGTGGAGAATTGTTGTTGCGGGAGAAAATGGAGGAGAAAATGGTGATGACAGAGGAGAGAGGAGAGAGGAGAGAATTAGAAAGAGATGAAATGACAAAATTATCCATGGAGGGGTTGTGGATAAGCAAAAAAGGGTGTGGAAATAGCCCTCCCCTTTATAAATAATATAGATATATATATATGAGTCATGCTATACAGACCGAGCATTGTATGCCGACCGTTAGTCGACTTATTACAAAAAGTAAAAACTGCCCTTAACTCCGTCAAACCTACTCTCCTTTCTTTCTCTCTCCAGAAAAGCATTGCTAAAGCGAGAACTGTCGATCACAAAAAGCTCGACGGAAACATAGACCATCATGGAGCTACATAAACCCATGACTTTAGATTGACGACAAAGCTCAAGGCGCGCAGTTTGACAACGAAGCTTAGTCGCTTTGTAGCTGCTATATAGATCTGATCCTCCTATACAATAATCTGCTTCATAACCATAGATCCCTCCTCCTCATCACTGATTCTTTGTCATTATTACTTAAAATCAAGTAAAGTTAGTTAGAAATTTATTTACTTGGATTTTAACTAAGAAAAACATAATGAAAAACCTAGTTAAATTTAGCTAACTTTACAAAAAAAAAAAAAAAAAAAAAAAAAACCTAGCTAAGTTTACCAAAAATCTAGCTAACTTTACAAAAATTTAGCTAAGTTTACCAAAAATCCGGCTAAATTTACAAAAACCTAGCTAACTTTACCAAAAATTTAGCTAAGTTTATAAAAAATCTAGCTAAGTTTACAAAAAAATCTAGCTAACTTTGCCAAAAAACTAGCTAACTTTACAAAACAATCTAGTTAATTTTACAAAAAGGTTAAAAGATAGCCTTATTCACTTTCACAAATTTGCACAAATTCACCTTCGGCACCATCACAGAGCTACAAATCGACAGTAGTAGATTGGATTGCGAAGGGGATGGCTTGCCAAACTATTGAAGCCTCTCCTTTTTTCAGCACCATCAACGTCAGTGCCGTCCGAGTATCTCACCGTCGTTGTGTAACCAAACCATGTTAGGTAGTTTTGCAATTTCTCTATTTACAAAGGCAGATATGGTGTGAGAGAGAGAGAGAGAGAGAGAGAGAGAGAGAGATGAGATGGAGAGAGACTTAGGGTGTGCTTAATTTGAGATGCTCACCGCATCAATGGAGACTCTGTAATGGGTTTGTGCTTCTATACCGTAAGAAGAGAAAGTGATGGAGAAGCAGAGAGAATGTGCTTTTCAAAACCGCCCATGGTTTTGGTTTGGGTAAGAGAACTTCTTTATGTCACTTCCCTAGTTTCAAGGCATGCTAGCTGTCAATTGTTTATTTATTTATTTATTTTCTCTTTTTATTAGGTACTTTTCAGTCATTTAAAAGCCTTCCAATTGTTTCATAGGCATTTCAATAATTAAAGTTTTTCGACTTATGGTCGCTTAACCCAATTCGTCTCAACAATCGTTACTCATATATATATATATATATATATATATATATATATATATATATATATATATATATATATAGATATATGTAAATTTATATCATCATCAGTAAATACTAATAAAATATGTATATAACACAGTTGACTTACGTACTAGCTAGCTAGCACTATGTGCATCATATTATCTCATTTCTTATTTATTTAAGGTGACTTAAGTAAGTGCTTTCTGGCCAATGTCCTTTTGGGGTTTGCAGAGGTTTTAGTTTCTCTTTTACATGGGTGCATGTGTGAATGTATGTGTTCTCAGATTGATTGAAAAAAAAATAAATAAATAAATAAAAAAATAGAAGAGAGAAAAGAAGAAGGAGGTCGATGCGTTCTCTTTATAGTCCATTCTCTCTATGCTCCTTGTTTTGCCACTCATATTCACTGGCGGACAAGGGGGCCTTTGGGGGCATGTGCCCCCACTGGCTCAACCAAGTTTTTTTTTTATTTTTTGAGAGAGATATTACCATTTGATGACTATTTCTCAACATAATGCCAAAAAGAGGAAGATATAGTCATTTTAAAGCATATTTACAGTCAATTTGTAATAAGTTGACAAAAATATCTTTTTTTTGGTATTAAATTGAAAAATGATTACTGAAAAGTAATTTTTTCAAAAAAAAAAATCTTTCCAAAGCTTTTAGTTCCTAATTCCCACTTCACAGAATCATAGCACAGTGCTCCCATTGGAGATAATCCTAACTCCGCCCCTGGTACAGAAGACAGATGGCAGACAATACTAGTTCACCTTCATCAAAAGTTGGAAGTGCTTGGTCGTTGCGCCAATTAGGTGTTAACTTGGTTATCTATATGACTATCATAGCAATGTTGATCATCTTCAAAGCCAACTTGAGGAGCTGGAGGTTGTGAAAGGCGGAGTGGATCAATCCGTTGATGCTGCTAGGAAGATGGTGAGGAGATCGATCCTGATGTTGAGAGCTGGCTGGAGAGTGTGAATGGCATCACTCAAGAGGCAAGGAAATTTCTCAATGGTGAAAAAACTACTGAGAAATGGTGTTTTGGGGGATTGTGTCCTAATTTGAAGTCACGTTACTAGCTAAGTAAGAAAGTGAAAAAGACAGCATCAGAAGTTGTTAAAATTCAAGACGGTGGGAAATTCGATAATGTGTCTTACAGTGGCGCTCCACAGGGGATGGGGTTCACATCTGTCAAAGGTTATGTGGATTTTGAATCCAGAAAGCCAATTTTGAAGCGAATTATGGAGGCGTTGATGAGCACTGATATCAACATGATAGGGGTATATAGAGTGGAGGGTGTGGGCAAAACCGTGCTCATGAAAGAAGTAGCCAAAAGAATTTAGGAGGAGAAGTTATTTGATGAGGTGGTGATGATAGTCGTGTCCTCGACTCCAAATATAAGAAATATTCAAGGAGAAATCGGAAGCATGCTGGGTTTGAAATTTGATCAAGAGAATGAATCTGAAAGAGCACGTCAGCTACATCAGAGGCTGAAGAAGAAGAAGAAGATTCTTGTAATTTTGGATGATATATGGGCAAGACTTGACTTGGAGGCAATTGGAATTCCTTTCAAAGATGATCACAAGAGCAGGGATGAATGGAAGGGATGTAAAGTAGTAGTGACATCGAGAAATCAAGATATGCTATGCAATGAGATGAATTCTCAAATGAATATCTTAGTTGAGGTTTTGCCTGAGCAAGAAGCATGGAATTTTTTTAACAAGATGGCAGGTGATGTTGTATTTCTACTTTGAATATTTATTTAATTTTGATGTTACACATTTTGGTTTATTATTTCTGTTTCAGCCATTACCATTGGCTGGGTGCATCACATTGTGATGCTTAGTGGGCCTTTGTGTGTGGTAAGTCAAAACTTGAGTTTCAACATTTAGTGCAAGACTTATTTCACTAGGGTAAGTCTACCATGAGGGACTCTTCATTATTGAACTGATGAATTCTCTCTCAATTTCAAAAGTTAGTGCATGTACAAATTTCAAGACAAGCTAGGCTTCTATCATTGGAGAGAAGATTTTTCAAAGATCCCACATACAAAAATTTATCACAGAATGACTTGCAATTTAATCTCAAGTTCTTATTAGTATTTAACTGTTATACTAGTTAAACTATGGTGCTCACTTAGGAACTATGGTGCTCACTTAGGCCTTAATTTTAATAATAGAGGAATTAACTCTGATATCTCCATATATATATGTGCCCATACTGCATGTATAACATTAATTTTTTTATAAATAAATGAATAGAAGCATTATAGAATACATAGTATCCCAACTAGATATGCACCCTAGCCTATGACTCCAAATCATGTGCTCAAAGATGAGTCTTATAAAATTTAATTTAAAAATAAGAAAAAATAATTTTTTTTTTCCATCTACTTTACATAATTATAAATTATTTTCTATCTACTTTGTGAGATGCATGTTGTTCAAAATTTCGAATGGTCTAGAGCGTACAAGCAATTTGAGGTTTGTCAAAGACTTTACCTACGCACAAGGCTCCCTGAAAATCATGGTATTGTGGGAGAGAAATGCCAAGCAACCTAGTGTGAAAGGGGACATATTTTCTTTAAAAAGAATGCATACATGAGCGTATCTCAATTCAAAAAATAGACTATTATGAAATCTAATCATCCTATCTTTTATTATTTCTCTAATTATTGTTATCTTGTCAACAAAATTTACAGAAATTCCAACTTGTATTCCCAACAGGTGATTCAATTGAAGCTCTTGAACTAAAATCCACAGCTATTGAGGTAGCTAAAGAATGTGCCGGTTCACCAGTCGCAGTTGTAGCTGTTGCAAATGCATTGAAAAACAAGAGTTTGCAAGTTTGGAAGGATGCCTTACAGCAACTAAGGTCATCTACATCAACTAACATCAATGGAATATATACAAAAGTGTACTCATCTCTAGAGTTGAGTCGCAATTTTTTAGAAAGTGAAGAAGCAAAATCATTTTTCTTGATTTGTTGCCTCCTTCCGAAAAATTATCGTATTTCAATCCAAGACTTTTTAAAATATGGCAATAGTTTGGGTTTGTTTCAAGAATTCAATACGTTGAAAGATTCAAGAAACAAAGTACGTAAACTGTTCCATAATCTCAAAGCTTCATGTTTGTTGCTGGACAGTGACATTGTTGGATCAGTCAAAATACATGAAGTTTTTCGTGACATTGGGAAATATGTCGCATCAAAAGAAAAGCATATATCAATTGTGAGAAATGGTGTTGATTTGGAAGAATGTATGAAGGAGGAAACCCTCAAAATTTGCCCTGCAATTTCACTACTATAGATACAAGGATATTCATGAGCTTCACGTTGGTTTAGAGTGTCCGGAACTAAAGTTCTTTTTGTTCTTCTGCAATAACCCTTCGATGAAAATCCCAGACACCTTTTTTGAAGGGATGAAACAACTCAAAGTTTTAAATTTGACAAATATATGTTTTTCATCACTGCCTTCATCACTTCTTTTCCTTTCAAACCTTCAAACATTGTGTCTAGATCAGTGTGTGTTATGAGACATACCCATACAAGACCTAGCTAAAATTGGAGAACTAAAGAAACTAGAAATCCTTAGTTTTGAAAGTTCGAATATAGAAGAGTTGCCAACAGAAATAAGGCAATTAACTCTTCTAAGGTTGTTAGACTTGAGGAATTGTTCCAAACTTAAAGCAGTTCCATCCAATCTTCTAGCAAGCTTATCTCAACTAGAAGACTTGTATATGGGAAATAGCTTTATCAAATGGGATGTTGATGGTAATGCTAGCCTTGCTGAGTTAAAATGCTTGTCTCGCTTAGTCACATTAGAGATAGGTATAACAGATGCTAAGATTCTGCCAAAAGACTTGGGCTTTGAAAAGCTGAAGAGATACAAAATACTTGTAGGAGATGTTTGGGACTGGTCTGGTGACTATGAAACCTCAAGAACCTTGAAACTCAAACTCAAGACAAGCATTCACTCAGGAATAAATGTGTTAATAAAAAGAACGGAGGATCTATATTTTCACGAATTGAAAGGAATTAGAAGTTTTCTTAATGAACTAGACAGGGAAGGCTTTCCACGCTTGAAGCATCTCCATGTCCATAGTAGTGAGATTTGTTGGGGTTAAACTACCCTATTCCTACGGATCTTGAGATGCGAATATAGTGAAGAAAACGGAAATAAATCAAAGGCAAATAAACAACACACAGATTTACGTGGTTCACCCAATTCAGGCTACGTCCACGGAGTTGCAGCGATTTCACTATGTTTTGAAGAACAATACAAAGAGGTCTCACACTCAGACACTCCCAGACACAGTGCTCTCAAAGACGGCTCTCAACCTTAACATCAGAATATAATAAAACCCTTATATTTCCGGGTTAAATAAAACACATCCGTCACACATGATCGTACGTGCATGACCCATGCTCATACGAGCATCACACATGCACGTACGTGCATCAAGATGTAAGACATATTGAACAGGCTCCACACAGCCTAACAATCTCCCACTTGGAGACTGGTCCAATCACCAACACCAAACACCACATGCCTCCAAACAAAGTAACTATCGCAGCAACTCATCCTCTTGTCCTCAAGCTCGAAGACCAACCGAAGCTGAAGCATAGCTTCAGTTTCTCAATAGTGACACCCTTAGTCAACATATCTGCTGGATTCTCAGTTCCACGAATCTTCTCCAGTACCAACTGTCTACTGTCAAGAAGAGAGCGAATAAAGTGGTATCTCAACTGTATATGCTTCGTCCTAGAATGAAACACCGGATTCTTAGCAAGAAAAATAGCACTCTGACTATCACTGTGTAGAGTACCCCTCTCATTTTTCTTACCCAGTTCATCCAAGAGACCCTGTAACCAAATCATCTCCTTTCCAGCTTCAGTTATGGCTACATATTCAGCTTCTGTAGTAGAGAGAGCAACAATCTTCTGCAACTTAGAAGCCCAACTCACAGCTGTACCACCAAGAGTATACACAATTCCTGTAGTACTCTTCCTGCTATCAACATCACCAGCTAAGTCAGCATCCACAAAACCTTGCAGTTTTAAACCTGCTCTTGTGAAGCACAGAGTTGTATCTGAAGTGCCTTTCAAATACCTTAGGATCCATTTTACTGCCTCCCAATGCTGTTTTCCCGGATTACTCATGTACCTACTCACTACTCCCACTGCATGTGCAATGTCCGGTCTTGTGCAGACCATAGCGTACATAAGACTTCCAATAGCTGAGGCATAGGGAACCCTACTCATGTAGGCCTGCTCTTGCTCTGTCTTTGGTGACTGATCCTTAGATAGTCTGAAATGACTAGCCAAAGGTGTGCTCACTGGTTTAGCACCATCCATGCTAAATCGACTAAGAACCTTCTTCACATACTCTGTTTGTGAAAGCTTCAGTGTCCCATTGACCCTGTTTCTGATGATTCTCATACCAAGGATTTGTTTTGCAGCACCCAAATCCTTCATTGCAAACTGTTTTGACAACTGCTTCTTGAGATTATTAATCTCCTCAATATTAGACCCCGCAACAAGCATATCATCCACATACAACAGTAATAGGATATAAGAGTTGTCAAAACTCTTAACATAACAACAATGGTCTGCCTGACACCTTGTGAACCCAGTGCTACACATGAAGCTGTCAAACTTCTTGTACCATTGTCTTGGAGCTTGTTTCAACCCATACAAGCTCTTTCTCAGTTTGCAAACTTGATTCTCCTTTCCCTGCACTACGAATCCCTGTGGCTGATGCATATAAATATCCTCCTCCAAATCACCATGAAGGAATGCTGTCTTCACATCTAACTGCTCAAGATGAAGATTCTCTGCAGCCACAATTCCCAGTACCAGCCTGATTGTTGTTAGCTTCACAACTGGAGAGAAAATATCTGTATAATCAACACCCTCCTTCTGCTGAAACCCTTTCACAACCAATCTAGCCTTGTAGCGCTGGCTACCATCATGCTCTTCCTTTATCCTGTACACCCATTTGTTATGTAAAGCTTTCTTCCCTTCTGGTAATTCAGTTAGTTCCCATGTTTGATTCGTCATCAGTGACTCCATCTCATCTTTCATGGCTAACTCCCATTTACTAGAATTTTCAACCTGCAAAGCTTCATCATAACTCTCCGGCTCACCACTATCAGTCAGCAAAATGTAGAACAGGGATGGTGAGAAACGCTGTGGAGGTCTAATGTTCCTAGAAGACCTTCGGACAGCCTCTGTAGGTGTACACTGTTCTACATGTGGGTCTACATTCTCATTATTTTCCTGACTCCTACTCTGTACTGTGCTCTCAGAAAATTCATCTAAGTCAACAAACTCAGACTTCTTTGGTTCTGGCCCTGCAACAACAGATTCTGCACTTGACCTGTCCTTGTACATAACCTGTTCATTGAAAATCACATTTCTACTCCTGATGATTTTCCGATTTTGATTATCCCAAAACCGATAACCAAAAGCCTCATCACCATAGCCAATAAAGAAACATTTTCTGGACTTAGCATCTAGTTTACTGCGAGCATTAGAGTCAATATGAACATAAGATAAACAGCCAAAAACTTTCAAGTAAGAAAGGTTTACCTCCTTTCCACTCCATACCTCTTCAGGTATCCTGCAATCCAAAGGAACTGATGGTCCTCGATTTATTAAGTAAGCCGCTGTGCTAACTGCATCGGCCCAAAAAATTTCTGGCAACCCAGCATGCAACCTCATGCTTCTAGCACGCTCATTGAGGGTCCTGTTCATGCGCTCAGCCACGCCATTCTGCTGTGGTGTCCCGGGAATAGTCTTTTCCATCCTAATCCCATTAGCAGCACAAAATTCTCTAAACCCCCCATCTATGTACTCTCCACCATTATCAGACCTTAAGCATTTTACCTTCAAACCTGTTTCAATCTCAACCATGGCCTTCCATTTCTTAAAGGTCTCAAATACCTCAGATTTATTTTTCAGAAAATAAACCCATACCTTCCTGCTTGAGTCATCAATAAATGTGATATAATACCGCGAACCTCCAAGAGATGCAACTGGGGAAGCTCCCCATAAATCTGTGTGTACCAACTCTAATCTTTCAGCCTTTGGAGTTCTGCCTCCTTTCAAGAAACTAACCCTTCTCTGTTTCCCAAGAATGCAGCTTTCACACAAATCAAAGTCAAGGGATTTCAACTCTGGTAGTTTCCCTTTAGATAACATCACTTTCATCCCTTTTTCGCTCATATGACCAAGCCTGCGGTGCCATAGGTTTGTATCAACTTTTGCATCAACCATTGCAATAGTATCTCTCACACTTGAGGTCATGTACAAAGTACCTGTTTTTGTTCCACGAGCCACCACCATGGCTCCCTTTGTGATCTTCCAAGTATCACCACCAAATGTCACCGTGTGACCTTCAGCATCAAGCTGTCCTACAGAAATCAAATTCCTCATCAACTTAGGGACATGTCGCACTTTCTGTATCAACCACACAGACCCATTCGGCAATTTAATACGAACATCTCCCATACCCACAATGTCCAAGGCTTCTCCATCAGCCAAATACACCTTCCCAAAATCACCTGTCACATAGTGCTCCATGATTTCTCTGTGTGCGGTAGTATGGAAAGAAGCTCCTGAGTCCAAAACCCAAGAGTCAATGGGACTGTCAACAGAAAGTAGTAGGGCATCCTGTAGTTCATCTGTCGCAGCATTTGCAGCATCATTCTCATTCCTTTTCTTCTGCGGTTCTCTACAATTTTTCTTAAAGTGGCCAGTCTTGCCACAATTCCAGCATTCTGGTTGTCGTCCAGATCTGGATTTACTTCTACCTCCTCTTCTGGATTTTGATCTATTCCGATTGGAATTTCTATCATGTGCTCTACCTCTTGTCTCGAGATTTAAAGCGGAACCAGAACCCGAGGTTTCACCCGCATCTCTCCTGCGAACCTCCTCGCTTAAAATCAAATCTCGAATATCTTCATATTTAAGTTTATTCTTCCCTGCAGAATTACTCACCGCCATTCTCATGGCTTCCCAACTGTTTGGCAAAGAAGCCAAAACAATTAAAGCACGGATTTCATCATCAAAATCAATCTCGACCGAGGACAATTGATTAACAATTGTATTGAACTCATTCAGATGCTGCGCAACGGGGGTACCTTCCGCCATCTTCAAATTAAACAACTTTTTCATCAGATGCACCTTGTTGTTAGCCGATGGTTTCTCATACATACTAGACAGAGCCGCCATCAAACCCTTGGTGGTCTTCTCCTTCACAACGTTGTGCGTAACTGACCTTGACAGAGTTAATCGAATAACTCCTAGTACCTGTCTATCAAGAAGATTCCATTCCTCTTCTTTTAAACTGTCTGGCTTCGCCCCTAACAGAGGCAGATGTAATTTCTTCCCATAGAGATAATCCTCGATTTGCATCCTCCAATACCCAAAATCTGTGCCATCGAATTTCTCGATTCCTGTTGCCTTTCCTTCTTCTCCGGCCATCGCTCCCACTCAAACCAAAAGCTCTGATACCAGTTGTTGGGGTTAAACTACCCTATTCCTACGGATCTTGAGATGCGAATATAGTGAAGAAAACGGAAATAAATCAAAGGCAAATAAACAACACACAGATTTACGTGGTTCACCCAATTCAGGCTACGTCCACGGAGTTGCAGCGATTTCACTATGTTTTGAAGAACAATACAAAGAGGTCTCACACTCAGACACTCCCAAACACAGTGCTCTCAAAGACGGCTCTCAACCTTAACATCAGAATATAATAAAACCCTTATATTTCCGGGTTAAATAAAACACATCCGTCGCACATGATCGTACGTGCATGACCCATGCTCGTACGAGCATCACACATGCACGTACGTGCATCAAGATGTAAGACATATTGAACAGGCTCCACACAGCCTAACAAGATTGAGTATGTCATTAACACTATGGAATGGGTTCCAAATAAAGCCTTTCCTAACTTGAAGTCATTGTTTTTTTTCAATAGATATATGTCATGGCCAACTTCCAATGGAGTCCTTTTGTAACCTAAGAATGGTAGAAGTGGAACATTGTGATAGTTTAAGAACTCTATTCTCATTGTCCATGGCTAGAAGCCTTTTGCAACTCCAAGAAATAAAAGTGACAGAGTGCAATATCATGGACTAGATTGTCGGTGATGGAAGAGAAGAAGCAAAAGACAATGATGAAGATGAGATTGTGTTCCCTCAATTACGCTACTTGACACTGCAACATCTACCAAAGCTCTTGGGCTTTTTCTTCAATATGAGGACAACATCTTCCATACCATTTAGGAGGCCGAAGCTTATGACAACTAATGCAGGGTCCAAAGAGATCAAATCAAAGGGCGAGCATGATATTCTCATACCACTTTTCAATAAAAAGGTACATTAATTATGTTGGTTCTTTTATTTATTTATTTATTTTCCACCAAAGAAAAGAGAGTTTTAAGTATCAACCTAGATCGGAATTCCAATTACGTTGGCACTCTAGGAGTTCCAAATCATATGTAATATGTTGGTTCCTTCAATAGCATGTCTATTATACCGTTTTATTTTTATTTTTTCTTTTACTTTTCTAAACAATTAAAAAAAAAATTATATCAAAAGGATTTCTTAACATGTGCCCTAAGGACATAAGTTACAATATACTAATGAAGCAATAATTGCATAAGAAAACGTAAAATTCATAGAGAATGGCGCAAATATCATTAAAAAAAAAATGTGAAAATACATATAATATTTGTTGCAAATTGCATAGAAAAATGGACAAATACATTTGCCCATACAATTATTGCTTCATTAAATGTACGTATCTTAATATTTGCCATTAGGGAACGCATTAAAAATCCCCAAAATAAATAAATAAATAAATAATCACTCCCTCTTACTGTTGTCATTTCCATTTTGAGTTGTTCCATAACTTTTGTTATGATAAAAAAGTCAAGGACACTAATTGATATCCTAAAGTACCCTATTCCATGGTTTAAATAACCAAATAAAGATAAAGTAATACCCGTTGCCAATGTGGGTAAAATTAGAATATCGACACAAATTAGTAGGTGTGAATGCATTAAATGTGCTTTGCTAAAAAGGTAACGCTACCATGTGGGGCTCCACATTGGTGAATTGATGAGCTCTCCCTTAATTTCAAGAGTTAATATACAAATTTCAAAACAAAACCTATACCATTAGATAAAAAATTCTTCAAGAATCTCATATACAAAAATCTATGGAAATATACATGTGGTTTGATGACATAAACTGATCAAAGTTTGATACGTTATTTGATAGATTAAAATTCTTTAATCAATTTTGAGTGAAAGAAAAAGTAAATGTGAGGACATTTTATGTATATTAAAATTCAACCTGTACCTTGTATAATGTTTGCTTTTTCTAGCACCAATTACCAACGTCTGCACCCTAGCTACACATGGTTGACTTTACATCTATGCCAATTGTAAAAATTTGATACGGTCGCATGGCCTCCCTTCAACAAAAAAGGTTTCTCTTTCCTTGTTACTCTATTTTAACCACAAAAAAAAAAAAATAAATAAAAAAAATAAATAAATAAATAAATCCTTTTTAGAACGGATCTCCGACATTTTAATCAAAGACAACTTTACATGTATGCCAATTGTAGTCTTATAATAGAATGAGGTGAATTCTGCAGGTCACATTTTCCAATTTGGAGGAATTGGTTATTAGCAATACTAGTTCCCTAAAATACATATTTGATCTTGGAGGACGAAATGATGACGAAAGGCAGGTTGTAAGAGCCAATCAGTTGAGATATTTGCAATTACTTCATCTCTCGAGCTTGAGGCACATATGGAAGAGGGATTCTCAAGGAATTAATTCCTTTCAGAGGCTAAGTTCAATTGAAATTCATTGTTGTCCGAATTTGAGAAACATCTTAACAATTTCCATAGCCAAAAGTCTGGTGCAACTCCAAAAGCTATCAATATCGCTGTGTTACATGCTGAAAGAAATTGTTGAAAATGAAGGAGTACGAAAAGCAGAGGTAGTAGACAAGGTAGTGTTCCCTCATGTAACCTCTCTGACTTTTCACCGACTAGTGCAGCTCAAGAGTTTGTACCAAGGACTATCGATTTTTGAATGTCCATCCTTGAAAAAATTAGAGGTGTCCTTGTGTTTCGATATAGAGATATTTATTTCGGAATTGAACAGCTCCGAAAAAATACGTGGGAAAAGCCATCTTGATACTCCAATCAGACAGCCCCTCTTCTTGGTCCAAAAGTTACGCGCATATATCTTTCGTTCTTTGTTTCTCTTCATTTTTTTTTTCTTTTTTTCATTCTTTTGTGCTTGGTATTATCCTGTTTCTGTATGTATTCATCGTGGCCCAACTTTTACGATATTGTGGCATTAATGTATTGGTAATCCTTAATTTATTTTCAATAAGAATATTTTAATAAACATTTTTATTGGGACAACCAATGAAATTGAAAACCAAGGTATGGTAATACTGAATCCCTAATATCGCCTTAATTATATAGAAAACTAAAGAATCTTCGAGAAGGATAATAATAAAAATAATAATAATTAAGGTATTGTAATATTGAATCCTTGATATAAATCACCAATCAAATTAAATAGCCAGTTACCAATAGGATTTTTCTAAATTAAACCCCTTCATTTGGTCTCTTATTTTCTATTCATGCCAGTATTTTAAAATCCATTCGGGCATTTGATAATTGTAAATCGTCCATTTTGTCCCAACCATCTCAACCTATCAAGTCTATCGGGTCTCAAACAATTAAAATATTACGGAGTAAATATTTCAATTTTTAAAGAAAATTGATAATAAAGTATAACCTTTGCATAATTTTTTAATAGGAGGGATCTATTTATACCTGGTGTAATACACCCCTTAATTTATTTTTGTGAGAATAATATTTCGTCAATCCAACCGTTGAATTAGGTTATCTATTGGATCATATACGTCATTCACACCAAATTTCAAGTAAATCGGATTGTAAGAGCTATGCCATTCATAAAGTGCCTCAAATTATAGTTTTATTTATAAAAAGAAACGTAAATTTACAGATCAAACACTTGCCGATATTCAATTTACTTGAAATTTGGCATGCATGAAGTGCATGAATAAAGAACCTAGTTTAACGGTTTGATTGGTGAAATATTATTCTCACAAAAATATATTGAGGAGTGTAAGAGCAAAAAATTTTACACCGAGTGTCAATGCATCCATCCCTAAAAAGAAACTATAATGATTCCTAGCATTTTTACACATCATGTGGGTCATTGCTAGTATATATATTGCTTTTCTATTTTGAAAGCACATATGCACCGAAGTGTGGCTTCAAACTTTGATTAAATTTTGACGCGTATGCGCTTTGATCCTTTATAATGCATGTCTTTCTATCGTACTTTTATTAGCTTTTGATTTCTTGTCAATACGATGAAGTGATATCACAAAAGCACACAAGTTTTTCTCTTGTTGAAGGTACTACATAGGCATTGACATGGACATTAACTTGAACCACATTTTCATGTCATTATTTGATTGACATTATTTCTTTCTTTCTTTCTGTTATCTACAAGAATAATATAAATTAGAAAAATATTAGTTCACCCACCTTAAACCATATAGGAAGAGATTCTCTCCATTTAATGATGTGGCTATTGATGTGTGATATGCATTTTAAAAAGAAATGCAAAAATAAAATCATTTGTTAATATGGCTATTGGCCGGTGTGTAAAAGAAATAAGGAGACATTAGGGATGAATATCATTGCTTGGGACTAAAAATATAAGGGTAAATTTATAAGAAACCCTCTTAATGTTTAGTTTTTTTTTCACATAACCCCTCTAAAGAAAATTAGATTGCAATGTGTCCCTAGATTAACACCGACAGTTATTGCCCTTCATGGAATTGGCAATAGCCATGTGATGTATTTTTTAAAAATCTAATTTCATGAAAAACAATCAATGGTAACGTTAATTGCTAAATTTGTAAACTGTCTAAGATACATTACAATTTAATTTTTTTTACAGGGTTACGTAAAAAATAGATAAATATTAAGGAGATTTCTTATAATTTACTCAAAATATAATTTTCTTTCATTGAAAAAGTCTTGAAAGGTAACTCACTAGTGAATTATTAAAAAATCTAATAATGTACCTCTCCGCTCGGATGAAGTGGCAACTTTAACCCTATCCTGTGTTTGTGTATGTGCTTTTAAAATCTGATGTTGAGTTTTTGTATTTCATTTTATACATCCGACAAATAACATAATGTTTTTATATAGTATAGAAGATAAATAGATATAGACATAGATACAGATAATTAAATATAGATATGCTTTAATTATGTGACGTACATTGATAGAGTGACTCCACGTCAATTGTCACGTGTAATGACATGCTTAATACGACATGGCATGCTAGGTCCGGCTATGCGTAAACAATTACAATTCAATACAAATGATTACTAACTTATTAGTAAATAACTACTAATTTAACTAAAAACCGATAAAACTAACCAATTTTAGTCTAACCATGGACTCAATTCAGTCCAGTCTTGATAACACTAATTTGAACATTCTATTTGTATATTTAAATGGTAATTTTTACATGATTTGGGGCCTGTTTAGGTGTCTAGTCTGAAATTAGACAATTCAAGGTATTTTACATAGTATCAAACGCATAAATCCATATTCATGAATAGAAAAATTCAAAAAAAAAAAAATGGTGGTCATCGTCACAAATATGAGTAGAAATTCAAAATAATAGCATTTCACGAATTTTTAGGAATTGATGGTTAACATCAATTCCAATGATAACTCCAATTATTTTAAATATTCGATCTAATTCAAAAAGATAGATTTGTTCCTTATACCTTTGATACTATGTAAAATCTATGGAATTATCTAATTTCGAATTGGACACTCAAATAGACCTTAGGCTATGTTTGTTATGAGGGAACGGGGGAGGGAATGGAATGGTTATTCCATTCTCCAAAAAAGAGTGTTTAGTTGTATAAGATAATGGAATGACTATTTCTTTGTGGGAATATATTCCCTCTAATGAGGGAATAGCTATTCCTTCCCAAACCAAAAGGAAATGCTATTCCCTCTTTTTAAGAAGTAAAAATCATTAAAAATGAGTCCCACATATGTTTTTTCAATCTATTCCCACCCCTTACCAAACATTGGGATGGAATGTTCATTCCCATTCCCACTCCCATTCCATTCCCTCTCCATTCCATTCCCTAAAACCAAACGCAGCCTTAGTCAAAGATTGCCCATTGTATATCTAGTATTAAACTATTAAAATGTTCTACTTTGTCATGTGCTTGACCCAAAATAATATATACAACTATCTTGCTTATAAAAAATAAAAAAATTTGGAGTATCTGTTTGAAGTGTAAAAAAAAAAAAAAAAAAAAAAAAAGAGGACCCTACTCATTTGTAACTTTTGTTGTAATGGTTTTTCAGGTTGCATTTCCTAACTTGGAGGAAATGACATTGAAGAAGTTGGCCAATATGAAAGAGATTTGGCAAGGCCAATTTGATGCACTGTCATTTTGCAAACTAAGAGTTTTGAGGGTGACTAATTGTCGCAATATACTAAAAATTTTCCCAATCAGTGTGCTTCAAAATTTGCAAAATCTGAAAGGACTTAATGTAAGCTATTGTGAATCACTGGAAGAGGTATTTGAACTTGGAGGAGTTTGTGGTGAGGTAGGCCATGCTGGAATACTCCCACAGTTGATGCAACTAAAGTTGATTGAGCTACCTAAGCTAAAGCATGTGTGGAAGAAGGATTTCAAACTAAGCACAGTTTTTCAAAATCTAACAATTATTGATGTTTGTTATTGTGGAAGTTTAACACATCTGCTGCCATTCGGAATAGCTAAATGCCTAATGCAAATTAAGAGCCTAACTGTAGTAAGTTGCGGGATGATAAAAGAAATAATTGTGAGTGAGGAAAGAGAAGCGGCAGATCATAAGACTACTTTTTGTCAATTGAACTATCTAGAGCTTAGAGAGTTACCAAACCTCACAAGTTTCTACCCAGGGAGTAATACTCTTTCATTCCCATCCTTGGAAGAAGTGCAGCTGACTGGATGCCCCAAAATGAGGACTTTCTCCAACGGAAATTTAACCACGCCACAGCTGAAGACAGTGCATATAAGGTGGAGACAGTATTGGAGGGGAGACCTTAATAGCACCGTACAGTCTGTCTTCAAACAAAAGGTATGTATTGATGGTGCCAACATTTTATTCTTTCCTCTCTTATTTATTTATTTTTTACCCCAAAAAAAGTTTGACTTCAAATAAAAACCCGAAATACCCATATCAATTACTTCACCGACCACTAATCTCTCCGCCGATTCAGCTAATTTAAACTAAAGAGAGGGGTTGTTTGGCTGCTTTATGGCTCATCTTCTTAGACTCAAAACTTCTTCGATCTCCACTCCAGGTATGTATCTCTTCTCTTTCTCTCTACCTCTTCGACTGGTTTGTTTGTTTGTTTTTTTTGTTTTTTTTTTCTTTTCCAGCACATGATCTCTCTGCCATTTGGCAAGGATATGAATATATTTAATCTCCGTTTTGCCTATTCTGGGATGATGATCAGGTAAGCACGTGCTGATATAACTTATATCAAAACCTGCATTGGGAGTTGTACCTTGTGCATTAGTGAGATGTGAGGTGCATTGAATCAATGCAAGGGGTATAACCCCCAATGCATAGTGCTGATGTAACTTACATCAACATGTGCTGATGGGATCACCTCTGTCTGGAATGCAAGTAATATGATTGCTAATTTAGCTCGTGTTTGTTAATTCTTCAATTTATGTTGGCATTGTAGAAGTTGCATTAGATTGGATTGGAATGTTAAAGTATATGCAGAAGGGATTGTAGAGGGTTTGGTTTGTTTTTTTTTTTTTTTCCTGCGATTACCAAATGGGTTTTTGGTTTAAGAAATGGAAAACTGTTGTTCTTAAGAAGTCTGAAGTGGTAAGAGAAAAGACTTTGGACTTACTTGTTTTGTTGAATGTAGTGTTGAAGATAAGCAGACCCATTTGATTTAATTGGGCTGGTTTATAGCTCACAAGGTAGGGCGGTAGTACTCTGTCTAGAAATGTCAGTTTCAGACACTTGAATTTATTTATTTATTTTTACCAAAAAAAAAAAAATTGCTTAGAAGCATTTGAACCATTGCTATGTTCACTTCCTTTGGCCATATTTTTCTAATTGCTGCTATGTTGCTCCCTTATTAATTGTTATTAGGTTGAACACATCTCAATTGGAAAGAGTGAATTCTTGATATTTGTTCCCTTGAGATTGCAATCAACGATTAACTAGTTTAGTTGCATGAAGCTTCTAATCATTTTATTTGTTTATTATAAGAATAGAATAAGTTTTGTTTGTTCATAAAGAAAACTAGAATTTGATGAAAATTTGAATTATATATGATAAAATCATGCTATGATACATTATTATTATCTTGTGCATTGATAAAAGCAGCTCTGGACAAGCTGAAGGAGTCTAAGAAAAGTGACTATGACTCCAAGAGCATGCCTATTGAGGAGGAGGTAAGAGAAGAGCCCATGCCAAAATCCAAGTCCGAACATAGAACGGAGACAAGTGAGGACAGGAATAAGGACAAATATAAAGAGAGGGAGAGGGAGAGGGACAGTGACAGACTAAAGGATTGGGATAGTGACAGGTGGAGGGATTCTCACAAGGAGCAAGAACAAGAGGAGACCAAGAGGGAGAGGGATAAAGTCAAGGCCCAGAGGTCATTGTTCCAAGGATAAACAAAAGGATTCAGGTCAATTCACAAATTTTCCCCCATTGGTTATGGACCAAAACCCTGAAAATTTGTGCATTCTTATTTTTGTGTTCATTACTACATTTTATGTTTCAATATCTTACCTGATGTTTGTGAATGCAGGAGGGCATTCAGAAAAGTTAAATGCAGGAGGGCATTCAGAAAAGTTAAGACATCACTCATCTTGAGGTATGCATTTTACTCTTCCTTCAATATTCCTAGTAGTCGACAGTGCTTCACTTACCATTAAAGTGTTTCACCAAATTTTTTTAGACACAAAGAATGACTATAACAGTGAGTCGCACCTTCTGAAAATCTTTTTCTTAATATAGATTCTCACTACCACGGCTCCTCTTATTTTTCAAGTGAGAAGAATCACCATAGACATTGTTCAGATGCTGGAACCGGTCGTCTTGGTGTGCCTCTTTTTTACCTTCTTAACGTTAAGCAAGCAATTCAAGGTGCACCAGTTGTATCTGCCTGGCTTGGTGATGATGTATGTCTGCAGAAGAAAATCAATCGCGGGGGGGGGGGGGGGGGGGGGGGGGGGGGGGGGGTGTGGGGAGGTGAATTGAAATTACTCGTGACAATTCTCACCTCAGAATAAATTGGGCAAGCTCCTCTCTGTTGGTCTCCCTGGTTCTCTGGCGACCAATAACAGGTTGCTGTGTAATGGTATGGGCATTGCAGCCTTAATTCTTCTGCAGTAGTGAAATAGATTGAAATGCATAACTATCCCTTCTTGAAAATAACAGCACTGGCATGCATATGGTGATTCCAATACGGGTGTGTTTAGGCCACAGCTCTCCAGTTGGCACCTTCCAAGTTTTGCATGCCTACTGACAGCCCTACAAGGTTGGACTCATGAAAGATCACAACTTTTCCCATGGTCTTCTTTTGTTGTTTTCCCCTTATGTTTGGGAACTGTACTAATGCTCTGGAATTTTTGAGACCCGAAATTTTTTTCTTTTTCTTCTTCACTGAAGCTGGAGTGAGTATCAAGGTTAGATTTCATCTTAGGAACCAAATTTCTGGTATTTTGTTCATATATATAGAGAGTTTGGTGATTGGTATGTCGATTTTCTTGTGTAAATTATCTCTTTTACACCCGATCACAGGCCCTAAGGAAGTAATTTGGTTGCCTTAGATATAGCTGAGAACTGTATGAACATTTTTTTTTTGTGATTATTAAACTATATTTCTTTTCATTGGGAGTTTTTTAACCTTACATTATGCGGATTCCCTGCATGCATTGCCAAATTTGTCAATGGAAGATCCAGTATGACATAATACCCACATCATATGTAAGCCCATTTTCCGTTACCATACTCGTGAATTATAGCGAAAAACTATGTACATGAATATTGAAACTTGGGAGTGAATGGTATCTCCCATTAGATGATAAAACTAACCTGAAAGAGACTAGTGCATGTCAGCATCTTCCCTACCTGATCAGCTTAATTATAGGTTCTGACTACTCACTGTGAGGCAACTTCCAGTGCCCCCTCATTTTGGAGGTGAAGTCCCCACAATAATGGAAATGGTTTCTAGGGCTTGCATGCTAATACAAACTGGACAATTCTTGGTTACTTATTGGTCAGGAGGAACCGAACTCCTATGGTTGGTGATGGCACACCTTAGCACCATAGTGTTCAAGTTAATTTTGCTTTCCCCTGTCTACGTCCATAAATTTTTCTATTTGGACATGTGGTGAAGGTGAGTGGGCTACACCACCGATTAGGGAAGGAGGGAGGGGGGTCAAAGGGGGGCAATTGACCCCTCACTCTTTCCTTTATTTTTTTCTCAATTAAATTATGAGTATTTAAACATTTGATCTGCCAATTTTTTATTTTACTCCTCAAAATATTTTATTTTGACCCTCTAGTTTCTTTTTGGAACGAAAAAAATTATCCTATTATTTATCCTAGTTATTCTTTTACCCTATACAAAGTTAAAGAACAAAATCTCATTGTGATTTGCTACTGAGGAAATTTTTTTTTTCCAAAATACTTATCATTAGTCTTTAATCTTGACCCTAGCTGCAAGACAAATTACCTGACTTTGCCACTACCATTAATAAGAAGCATGTGCGCATGTAGTAAAACTAAAAGCAGCACACTTGGGTGCACATTGCACACATGATTTCTTTCATTTTTGCCCTTTCTTTTTATCTTATTGTCATTAGGTAGAATTGACCACATGTCGTGGAACCCATAATATGCACTAAGTTACTACTAAACTAAGACAATCATTAATAATGTTGTAAACCAAAAGTTGGGACAGCAGTAGCATTGCGTGGTTTAATTTCCCTACTTCACATGTAATTAAGTAAAGAACTGTCCAGGCAACTCTTCTAAGAGAGCTTGAACGATGGAAATCTGCCCACCTGCCAAAATAATATAAGCCTGTAACATGAAGTTAAAATGAAAAAGGCAGCAGATAACATGACTTCAATTCATAACAGGACGAATGCAAGAAAATATAACTTTTGGTGTCGACGTCATATAAAAGACGGCAAATTTCTAAAAAAAGGATTTAAAACAAGATATCCTACTTGAGTGTCGCCTTATAAATGTTCAAGAAAATGATTTAAAACAGATATCTCATATCATCGGAAGGCTGATATCAATTCCATGATATCTCTGAGTGGAGACAACCAATTGATATGACCCCACCAACTGCCTATGATCATTTAGGGGGAATTATTCATTGAAGTAGGGGCGGAATCGAATGGAAAAGCGGGGGTGGGAATCTAAAGATCAATTTATATACCAACACGAAAAGAAGACCAAAATGTGCTTTTAAACAGGCCTACCAAAAAGGCATGGCATAAACGGCAGTATTTGTCAGTAGCATTTTTAAATTACAGGTGTAACAATTAATTTTTTTTTTTCTTTTTTTTTTTTTAAAGAAGAATCACACACGCGAAGAATGTACCTGAAGAAACTGATCGTTTTAAATGTGAGATCTTAAAAAAATTGAACGAATACATTCATACCTCGAGCATTGGAACAAATTGTACAATGTCCCTTGTAGCAACCCATCCTGTTGAACTCTCCAATCGACATCCATTATCAGCATCTAGGATCTGCCAAAAGTCAAGAATTAACCAGAGGCAAAATACTTGTTGTCATCGAGTGAAAGAGACTGGCCAGCAATTTCTGCAGCTTTGTTGATCACTTGACCAAATAGAGTGGGTCCTGCTAGAGCAACATTGTGTAGAGCACTTGCATAAGCTGCCATTATACCTTCTACTCCTTCAACCTGTAAAATAGAGGGAAATTGATTGTTATTAAACAAACTAAAAAATGCAAGTCAGATGCAAACAGATCAGTTCACAGAGAAGTTATAACCCAATCAGAAAAGTTTCGTTCACACATTGCTGCAATTTGCATAAAGTGGCTCGTTCAAGAGAAACTCAGGGATCGAAAATAGACCATTAAAGAGGCTGCCAATCATTAAGGAAATCCTAGGCAACAAGGGACACCCAACTACTGTGAAAAGTAAAAGTTCTCACTTCTGAGAGACAGATAATGACAACTGTTTATATTTCTAATTTCTCAACAAGTTTGCAAGTCACCACCAATATCACAAACATTTCTTTGAAAACAGATTTTGACTACTGGTGATCAGAAATATGGTGTAAAAACCTATTTAATCAAGTTAATATTATACTATTGTCACAACTGCATTCATAATTAACAAGACGTAGGAGCGGATTGAGTCCTACTTCCCCCGCTAGGTCAAATGATCGAGCTGGGTCAGCCGCTTCAAGGATGAAGAAAGATAGCAAAGAACTGCAAGCTTGACTTCTCTTACCTCAAAGCCACTTGCACTTCCGTTCAAATTAAAGCAATGTGATACGGCACCATTGTATGTCTTTCCCCCAAAGCCCCAAGCAGGAAAGCGCCTATCAGAATCATAAAATTGTATGACCTCCCCAACCTCCATTATAGGCTGTGATGATTTAAGATATAAATAATGCACCAACTACATTAGTAATTGTCTTTTCTATCCAGAAACAGAAGTTTGCAAATGAAACAAATAAAAATAAAAATAATACACCAATTAGTTTTCCTGCCAAAAATGTTTTGGTTCTTGCTTCAATCTGTCAGGTGGAGATGTAAAAATCATTTTGTTTTCCATAGCCCTGCATTTGTGGCAATTTCACTGCCTTTTCCATGATAAACTAACATAACCAAGAATGATTTATACATTGGAATTGGTGGTTTGGGACAAGCAATTAAATGGTTGAACATTTTCTGGTTTAAAAAACAGGTAACTTTTGATAATAATTTTGATTTTGATTTAGAGGACTTAAACATTTCCAGCACTTTGATTGCACAAGATATAATTACTTTTAATGGAACTAGTTTCCCTGAACCTTTCGTTGTAATAAATAAGTTGGGGAATTACAGATTGATCCCACTACGGGTAAATAATTAGACATCAACATAGATTACTACTAACTTAGTAGTAAATGACTACTAACTTAACCAACAATGACTATTAACTATAATTATTTACCCATAACCAGACCAATCTGTAATTCCCCCTAATAAGTTAATAACAAATTGATGGTTCCATAAATGTCCATGTTACAATGATAAATCAAACTTCTAAGTAGTACACTATTTATTTGTCTGCCCGTTGCACTTAGTATCTTTTTTTTAGTATCAGGATGTTTCAGATGTTTTGCATCTAATTAATCCCCTAGACACATACAGTCCTTGGCCCTACAGTATTTGGTACCCTGTTCGAGACTTAGATTTTAGTGGAAAAGAGAAACTTTATATATTGCAAACTTTTTGCCCCCTTTTAGCTCTAGCTCGTGCCTCTTTTTTCCAACGCTTTCCCATCTCCCGAGCCTGATGGTATCTTGTTGATCTGTAATTGGCAACACATTATCCAGCATATTCAAGAAGTCAAAATTTTGCAAATGGACATTGGAACAAAATAGGCACACTGGGTCAACGGCAGGAGGAAATTAAACAAGAGTTTGGAGAGAAAATCGTTTGAAAGATCAATTTATTACTTCTGTTCGAAAGATGCCAAGTAGCAAGAGGGAACAGAATGCTCCACCTGATATATAGGAAGGGGAACAGTTGGGGCTCATCTAAATATGGATATCTTGACTTTAATTAAAAGGAAGGAATTAAAATAATAGAATGCAGTAACCCAATTGAGGACTGGATTGATCCTTAGTATTGTGGAGTCGTAAAGAGAACATTATAATGAGCAATGTAAAACTACCCAAATTAATTAGTGACCCAATGATCAATAATTGGGTTGTAAACGAGTTGAGTTGAGCCGAGTAGTAAGTTGCTCAAACTTGACTCTTTAAATTAACAAACTCAAAAGTGGCGGAGTCAGAGATTTATTTTAATGGGAGCAATTTTTATTTACATTTTCTTTCCAAAGTTTTGTTTAGTTGATAGTGTTTTATCTTAGAACGTAACATTGGGATATCAAACTTATTGCATCCTACGAGTTTACTTGCATATATGTAAGAGAGAGAGAGAGAGAGAGAGAGAGGGGTCTTGAATTTGAGGGAACAAAATGAGGGGTTGGTATAGAAATTAATTTTTTGTGGTAGAGAAAAATGATAAAATTGATATCAAGAAGGAAATAAATAATAATAATAATAATAACAGTGGCCAATATATAAATAATTTAAATCTCAAGTACAAAACTGAAATAAAAGAAATTTGTGTGGGGACCATCGGCCCCACTTGCCTCATGTAGTTCTGCCTACTCAAAAGTAAGCTTGGAACTTGATACGTTTAACTTTGAGTGAGTTTGAACGATGCTTTTATAGAACCAATCTTAAGTAATTTGGTTAATTAAAGTACCAATGAGTTTGTTGAGTTGAGTAGCACTCTACTCAATCTTTGCTCAATAAACTAACATGGTTTAAAAAAAAAATTAAAAATGATGTTTGAGCTATATACGCTTCTTTATTTTACAAGCGAACTTTTTATCGAACCAAGTCCAAGTAATATAGCTCTCTTACAGTTCTAAATTGATCATGTGAGATTTGGGTGCACCGATCTGTCTAGTGCACGGAATAATTTTTCAGTCGTGGTGGATGATTTGGTAAAGTACCAGTTTTTTAACTTTATTTTCTTTTGGGTTAAATTGAGAACATGCGACATTTTTGAATCCTTAAGACGATAGTGCATTCATAAAACACTACTCTCATTCAAAAATGCGAACAAGGAAAATGAAAATGCCGGCGTCGTTTTAACTGGAGGTGCATGCGTGTCCAATGAACCACTTTTAAACATCTGGAAGCAAATAGCTAGCACTGCACTGGAGGCGTACCAAATAATCGTCAAATTAATCTACTCTTTGTTTAAGGCAATATTCCCAAATGGTTATGACCATCTTGAGGAATATTTGACTAAAACCAAAATGGTAAAACATAAATCAAGTTACAGGTATTTTGTTTGCAATTGATCAACTTAATGGGATCCATTATTTTGTAGGTCTTGATTGTCTTTTGATGCTGCATCCATTATTGGTCATTTGTTCACACTTGCATGGCTAAACTCTATAGGAAGGAGCCAAACAAATAAAAAATAAAAATGAAATTGAAAATAGACAACTTATACCATCTTATAACCATGAGTTCTACCTTCCTAATTTTTGTTTAGTCAATCACATGGCTTATAATATATAGTGTGAAAGTTATACAAAAATCAAAGCCTTGTATTTAATCTTTAAATATTTTTATTTTAAATATTTTTTTATTAGTAAGTCGTTAGCTTATTGCTTTCTTTGTTTCTTTTTCCCTCTAATTTGTCCAGGTTAATTTTTTTTTTTTTTCCTTTTTTGATAGGCAAACCAGAATTATATTAGAATAAGCATCAGAAAACACCCAATAAAGAACACCCAAACCCAAACAAAAACAGCCCCAAAAATACCCCGAACAAAGAACACCCAACAAGCCACCCCAAACCAAGAGCATCCCCCACAGTGAGAGAACATGGAGCACTCAGTTGCAATGAGATAAGACAACAAAAATGCCCCTAAAGAATCCTATAAGAAACACCGAAAGACCCCAGCCAAGACGGCAAGCACCTATAAAAAACAACTCCCCTAACAACAACAAAAACAGCACAACATCCCTAATTTGTCCAGGTTAATTAGTCGGGTTTCGTTGGATTCATTTGATGAACGGCAATCATACCCACACCACTTGGCTTTTTATTTTTATTTTTATTCCCCCTTCCCCATCTTATCCTTAGGAAAAAAAAATAAAAAATGGCTTCTTGATATTTTGTTTAAATATTTTGAAGTGACATCTATGTTTTGTTGGCCTGTTGTCTTCTTTTCTTTGTTTCTTCTTCTCCAACACGCAAAATTTAAATGTAGAAAAATAAATAAAATTTGTCCGGTTGATTTGTCCAACTTCAGTGGATTCATCCGATGGATATCAATAACACACAACACGGCTTCCTCCTTTTATCTTCTTTAATTAACAGAATTATGGACTTGACCAATTAAGTATTGGCCGGCCGGCCGGCCGGCTTGAGAAAGAAATAAGAAAATAGTAATTTAATTGGGTTTTGTGGGTAATGACCTGGAAATTACAGAAGGGGTGGGATATAGAAGGATGACAATCTCCCACCATAGATCATCAATAAATTAAGTAGGTTCAATTACATACTAGTAAATCATGTTAGCTTTTGAAGCCAATTGAGACCCCACATTCAACGGGTCCGCTGACTAGCTTTTTTTTTTTTATAATAAACAATTGTATTAATCAAAAAGAGAAATACAAATTGGACAAGGAGTCCAACAAGGAAACCAAACAACCCAGCAGGCCTCAAAACAACACAAACAACATAATAAAGGGCAAAGCAAAAAACAACAAAAGCCCTCACAGCCCAAACAAAAACCACCAAAAAGAAAAGCTCAAGGGTCCGCTGACTTTACCAAATCGCAGTGTAGTGTATGAGTTTTTAAGTATCAACTCTCATATTCAAGTAACTCTTTGTTTACTTAGCAAAAGAAAAAAAAAAAAGTGTAACTCTTTGTTTGAGACATTCCCGAAAGTTCATCACCATCAAAGGATTCCTTTAAAACCAAAATGGTAGAACATAAACCAAGTCAGTTGGTTATAACAACCCAATAAGAAGGAGTAGTTTTGCTCAAGTTAGCACGTGTTGATATAAGTTATATTAATACCATATATTGAGGGTTGTACTTCGTGCGTTGGTCGAATGTACCCCATAACCTACTAATATACGAACTACAATTTTCAATGCGAGTGTAGTTTGATATATATCAACACTTACTAGGAAAGAGCCAAAAAATAAATTACTTAAATGAAATGGGCATCTTATACCAAGGGTTTCATTCGTTTGGTTGCATACTTGCATATTTTGCATATATACTCAGCTTTTTTTTTTTTTTTTTCATTAAACAATCAGGTATCTCAGACCTTATCCCAATGGGTTTTGAGATCCTCTCCAGTTTGTTTGTGTCCAATTCCCTCCAATCTACGGCTCACAGCATGCCACCTCAGCTTGAGCGATCGAACGGCTTGCACTTAACCATGTCATTTATCCCACTAATAGGTACCCCGTTATCTTCTCAACGGTAAACAATTGATGTGACAGAGGAATACCTCAACTGAAGCCCTCATCCATTCTCCAATTTCGGTCATTGTTCGGTGACGGCGATCAAACTCCACCGGTGGAAAAAAAAAAAATGTCATGGCACATTAATCCAATGCCATGAAACATTTTTTCCCCCATAGCAGTTTATCGTCATATTTTATACTTAAATCTTTTCGCAATTTTTTGAGAGAGTTGGATTCAAGTATTCATGGTCATGACTCCCTAGATTCACCTTTGAAGCAAGGGGCAAAGCTCGTACGATTGCTTCCCCCTCATGTAGACGTCAGCCTTCCCTAGACACTGTGAATTCGAAGTTTATGTGTTTCATGGTTTACAGTAGTGCCACAGTCCTTATTTGTATAATTTTTTATTCGAATTCTTCTTGGCCTTCAAAGTAGTGAGATAAAGGCAGGAATGAGTGACGGTGAGAGGCTACGCCTGGCCACAGAGAGATGTCATTACTGTTTAAGAAGATAAAAGGGCGAAGTGGGATGAATGACTTGGTTAAGTGCTAGTCGTTCGATCTGCTCAAAATGGGTGGTGCAGTGCGAGCCGTAGACTGGAGGGAACTGGTCCTTAACAGACTAGAGAGGATCTAAATCCTATTTGAATCAATGTTTTAGTTTAGACTAATCTCTTAATAGCTCATATAAAACGTTTCATATATATATACTTGCAACTATAGTTGCGACTTGCGAGTAATTGAAATGATGATCTTTAAAGAGTACAACTAAAACTTGACCACTCAACTAACATACATATACCTTTATGTAGCTAGTTGTTGCATTTAATTTGTTCATCGGAAGACTATCCGTAACTCCCACATGATTTCTACTTTCTTTATATTTTTTAGTTAATGTGCAGTGTGAAAGGTTGAAAAACAAAAGTCTTGTATTTATCCGTAACATATATATTTAATTTAAATACTTTAAAGTTGCAAGTTGTTCGTGGCTTCATAATTGTAGTGTGAAAGGCATAAAAGGTTAACGTAATCTTGTATTTAGCCTTATAAAATATAATTTAAGTTAAATATCTTCAAGTAGAGACTAGAGAACTATTAGATTGATCCTTAATTCTTCCCCACCCCACTAATTTGTCAGCGTTAATTTTTCGGATTCCAATGGATTCATCTGATGATTGAATATCTCTAGCACGCAGACCACATGACTTCTCTATATTAACTAATAAACTAAATATTTTTAAATAGCAAGTTATTGATTTATTGTTTTCTTTTCTTTGTTTTTCCCTAATTTGCCCGGATTAATTTATCGGTTTTCAGTGGATTCATTTGATGGTGGAATATCAATAACACCCACAAAGCACATCAAACGGCTTCTCCATTTTCATCTTCTTTATTTAAACATATTTAAGGATAGTCTTACCCTAGAATTAATTATTAATAGTAATTAAATTGGCTTAAGAGAGTGATGACCTGCAAATTACTTGCCCTGGGGGTGGTTGTGTGGGAATGAAGGTTGACAATCAAGACCACCATCAATTTTTTTTTTTTTTTTTTTATTAACTATTAGGGGAATCATAGGCTTTACTCGCGCTGAGATTTCAGCCGAAACTAATCTCCTAATGACCTGTGTAAAACACTCTATATTCACACAGGCAATGATAATTGCGAGAGATTGAAAGTTAAAACAATAATATCTGAAAAGTACATCCAAGATTTGACCGTTCAACCAACCCGCAAGGGCAACCACCGTCAATTTTAAAGTAATAAAGAAAAGAAAAGAAGAGGAAAAGGCATGACTCGAGTCAACGTGACAGTAATTGATCACCGTCAATTTCTATTGGGTTTCATTCTTTCTTTCTTTCTTTTTTAAAATTTTGACGAGATGGTTATGGGAACGAGAATATGAATATGGTATTAATGAATTCAATCCAATACAAAATAGTTTTAATTTCATTCCTAGACATTGTGAATTCAAAGTTTATGTGTTTCATGGTTTACAGTGGTGCCACAGTCCTTATTTGTATAATTTTTTAATCGAATTCTTCTTGGCCTTCAAAATAGTGAGATGACGGCATTCAAAGGCAGGAACGAGTGAAGTAAGAGGCTACGCCTGGCCACAGAGAGATGTCATTACCGTTTAAGAAGATAAAAGGGCAAGGTGGGATGAATGACATGGTTAAGTGCTACCATCCTTATCCCAACTTATCTTTCTAGGAATCTAGTGGATTGGGACCCAATGCTTTGATATCTTCGTCTAAAAAAAAGGTAAATCTTAGTTAGTCTCACATTTTTTCTTACAATGAGATTATAAGGGGTATAAAGTTGTAGGACCCATTAATATGATTAAATTCTAAAAATTGAAACAAGACTAAATTCAAGTTGTAGGATCCACTGATGTGGTTAAATCCTAAAAATTGAAACAAAACTAAATTTATATAGTAAAACAAAGTATAGAGTAAAGTGTGAGTCTAACTAGTATTTCCCGGTGAAAATATGCAAGGATGACAATCTCCCAAGTCCCATCATTCACGCCTTCACAGTAATCAAGACCTTAAATTTTCCATTCCGTAAAAAAAGGCATGAATCAATATAACAGTGAATCAGTGAGTGATTGATCATCAAACTTTGCTATGTGACTTGTCAACACAATGGGTGGCTGTGATTTAACAGTCATTCTTCAAAATGGTATCTCACTGTTACGCTAGCTTCATGTGCGTTGTATCATCAAGTGCAACCCTCTATTTATTTGTAAGGGGACATAAAACAGTTTATGCTTTCTCTCTGTTCTGGCTTAGTCTCTCTATTCCTCATTTTGGCATCCATAGCTACCGTCTAAGTCTTCTACTCATTCGCTGTTGTGATTCTCTCATTCGTTCTTAGAATTGATCTGACCACATCTTATGACTGGTTTGAGCCAAGCGGAAGAAGAACAAAAACTCTGCTAGTCGGATAGCTGAGAGAGGAAGGTATGCTTGCGAAAAGCCTTTCCTATTTCAAATTGTCAAGTTGATTTTTAGTTGTTATTTTGTTGTTGTCATCGTTGTAGTTTTTGCTCTTTGGTTTTTGCTTTGACTCTTATTTTCTGAAACTGAAAAAGAAAACGGGGAAAAACACATTAGTCGGAGATGGAAGACATGATTATTTATTTACTTATTTCAATTGCGTCAATAGTTGCTGAGTATTTTGGTTGCTTTCCACTACTAGCCTAATGGAAATCTTAACAGCCTTACATCCCTACATGTTCGTCACCATCGATTTATGAGCATGGCGCCACATACCCTGATACCCATTTGTAAAAGAAAAATATGATTTATGTGCACACATTCAATTGATTAGGAGTCTCATTTTGCCCAAGTTAGAGGATGATGCTGAGTTTAAAGTCAACCTATACCCTAGGCTCATTGGATCCAAATTTATGCCCTTACACATTAGTTCACCTCGTGGCCCTGTGGCCTTGCTTGTCAACCTCTGGTACTTCCTCCTACGCTTAAAAAAGCGCATCCACCGTTTTAAGTTCAAATTCATCCCCCTTCTTTCTTTTTTTTTTTTTGAAAATGCCATTGATTTTAAATTCTAACTTAAAAATTTCAAATTTTAATGAAGAACACTCAATCTTAGTGAATTTGTTGAAATTTGATAGAAACCGACTAAGTCGGGCCCGCGTTTAGTAACCACCTTGAAGCCACTTAGCTGGTTTTACTTTATTCTTATTTGAGGCCTAAAATCCGGTTGAGTGCATTCCAACAAGTTGTTGGTTTAAAGAAGTTGGTTCAGCATTTTTATTAAAAATCGACTCACGCAAGTACTTTTGAAGCTGTATATCTCCTCCTCTTCTTTCTTCACCCAGATCTGCTCCTCTTTTTTCTTCCCTTCTTTCTCCTGAACCATTACAAACCCTCTCTACATCTCCTCTACAAGTCGCACATGTCTCCATCATCAAGTGGTCATCATCTTCATCCTTTTCTTATATTTCTCCTTCTCCTTCTTCAATCTACTGTTTTTTATTCTAATCAAACAAGTTATTTTCTGTAAGCGAGACATTTAAGGGTTTTGAAACAAAAAGAAAAATTATTTTGATGAGAATTGATAGTTTTTGGAGTTAGGGTTCTGATTTGGAAAATTTAAACAATTGATTTGAGGATGAAAATTGGGGATACGTTGGGTTATGATTTTTTGTCAAAATATTCTAGTGGAAAATTTTTATTTGGGGATTTGTGAATAAGGGTTTTTATTTAAATTTTTTTTCATCTCTGGCCCAAATCCTGAGATTCCCAAACAGACCCTTGGTTTTGAAAACAGAACCAAGTTTGAAAAGCATCTTTTGGAAAAATCGAAATCTAAGGGTTAAAAAAGGCTTTTGTGGATCATTCTTGAGCAAACCTAATTAGAAATTAATCAAATCTTAAGCTAACCTTACAAAGAGATTCTGCATGTCCCTGAGATTATTTAGCAGAACTCACTAGGCGACAATCGGAGGACAAACGGATATTTTAGGAGGTAAAATGATAAAGATGCCCAACCACAACGCTCTATTTCCCCAATCCTATTCATCCAAACTCCATCAGAACTCATATGGACATGTTCCCCACTCTATAAAAGATACAAACATAATAAATGGTAAGCCAAAAAAAATATCAAAAGATGCATGCGATCATAAGCTTCATGTCAAGGATAAGAAGGTGAAGTGAAGGGGTATGAAATTAAAATGGGGTGTCTACACTGAGTCTCCATGGAATAAATAAACTCTTGGGTTACAAGTCATTTGATTAATGGACCTAAACTTAAACCGTCCGTTCGAACGGATCTTAAAATTTTTGAAAATGAATGCAATGAAGTAAAAAATAAAACCCCATATACACCAATATCACCACATACCACCATCAAATGAATCTAAGCACCTAATATTCATACCAAGGCCTCCAAGTCACTTATCATGCCCTAGATGAGATTTAAAACTTTTGGTAACTAAATTTGTTTGTTAAATTGAAAAAATTACCCTTATGTGATTACTTAAAGCAAATATGGACAAAATAAAGGTTTTTATGTAAATTCTAGACCAACCAACAACAGCGAGGGTTTGGTTAAATTGATATATATATATATATATATATATATATATATATATATATATATATGTATATCAAGATAAACAAGGCAAGTGTTTTAATATGTAATTTTTATATAGTCTTTCGATATATGTATTATTTTGGCTTCTTGCCATAGTTAGTAGATATGCGTATCATATCTATTAACATGCGTACGTACTTAAGTTTTTAAAAACTCTCATTTGGTGTACAAAATTTAAATTTAACGAAACAACTTGTTGTTTTAATAGCAAGCATATCATTCGTGTAGTTAACGTATTCCCTAACATATGTAAGTTAAAATAATTTTAATTGTAATAGTTGAAATTTGATCCTGCTTCAATCATTAGCAAAACCACCGTAAAAAAAACAAAAAAACAAAAAAACAAAAAAAAAATTTGTGGAATCAAGATCTAATTTCTGAATTTTATTTTTGTAATTTTCTACATTACGGATTAGATAATTAGATATACTCTTTTACCGTCTACAGACCATGTTTGATATGAGTTCGAAAAGAAAATGAAAAGTATTGGTTGGTGCTATTGCCAGAGAGATTTTTGTTGGTTCCACGACATTCAAATATCAAAATCTTTAATGGGACAAATTTACCATTTCTAGTCAAAAGCATTGAAAGAATTTTTGATTTATTTTACTGTACCTAAACTACCCCTCTGGTTTATTCATTTACCAAATAATAAATAACACTTGTATCTCTCTCACATGCACAATGCCAGACACCTATCATGACTTTAATGGGTGTGGCTACTTACAAAACATTTTTTTCTTTTACACACACCACATAATGAAATTTTTTATCACTATTATATCATTGAGAAAAATGATTGTTAAAAACAAAGTGATTTAAATAAAAACATAAATTTGCTCTACACACCCACTACACAACCATAATCATGAAAACTCTCTCACTCAAAAACCCTTGCTCCTTTCATTCATAAATCCTTAAAATCTCACAAACCCTAACCAGTAATCTATAATATCTTTTAAACATATACTATTGTTCATGTTTATTACACTTTTTTTTAACAATGGACGAGCAAATAGTCGGTTCAAATGTTTCTAGTGATGAAAGGATGTGTTTTTTCTTATCAAAAGTTGCTGAGTTTTGTTTATGAATCATATTTTATTCAGGCCTGCTATACCGAAAATCTAAAATGTTTATATCGTTTCAACCAAACATTTTAAAATTATTTGGGATATTCCGACTAAATTTTTTACAATTGTTCAGTCACAATATACTAAACAAATACAATATGTTCAGTTCAAATGTATTGAACTTTTTTCCCCATAAAAAGAAATTGAATTTCATTTGTGAACCACGGTTGATTAAGACTTGGTATACCAAACAAATCTAAAATGTTTAAACTGTTTCTACCACACATTTTAAACATTTTAACATCGTTCGGGACATACCAACTAAAATTTTTGTAATTGTCCAATTATAATGTACTAAAAAAATACAATATATTTTGCTCAAATATACCGAACTTTTTGGAGTTAGTGTTAGGGTTGGTTTAGGTATTATGGAGTGTATATAAAGTAAAAGTGTGATTTTTAAAATTTAAAGGTGTTTGTACAAAGTAAGTGTGTGTAAAGCAAAATACGTGATGATATCTACTTATTAAAGGTGATCCAATAAAGTCTTTAATAGTGCCAAACTTCATCATCGGGCCCCGAGACTTAAAATGACAACCAATACAAATTAAGGTGTCTACATATTGTTTAGTCTTGTATTCATTCTTATACAGTTTTGATTCTCATATTGTTTGGGAGATAAGGGAGTCCCAAAATCAAACACAACAATACCCAATATGCAAGTCTAGAACTCATATCCACACAAAAGGCTTAAGCCTATTGGTGCTAATCTCATTACGTGTATATTAAGACCATTTCTTTCTTCTATTCTTTTGATGTGGGACAAACCCACATGTGAACCTCAATAATTTCTCCTTTCATGTGTAAACCACATTGAACTCAACTCCTCCTTGAGTTCAATCCACAACTTTTCACAAGCATTATGCTTAATTCATTTGGCTCTTGCCAAGTGGACCCGTGTCAGGCTCATGGAACACCAGATCAATACTAGAGAGGAGCACCCATGACCGTCAGCCATCGGCTTTGATACCAATTGTTAGGGAGATAGGGGAGAACCAAAACCCAACACAACAAGGCCCAATATAGAAGTCTGAAACTCATACCCACACAACCTATTGGTGGTAAACCCATTACTTGTATACTAAGACCCTTTCTTTCTTCTATTTTTCCAATGTAGGACAAATCCACACGTAAACCTCAACACATATTCGTTCCTACACGTGATCTGCAGGTGAATAATACACATGCTTATTGGTTTTAACCAAGGAGAAGAAGAACAAAACCTCAGATCCTTTAATAGCTAAGAGGGGGAGGTATGCTTGCGAAGAGACTTTCCTTGCTTTTTGTTGTCATGTTGATTCCAGTAGTTATTTTGTAAAGGGTAAATTGCAGAAAACTACCCCTAAGTTTGGGGTGTGGTTCACTTTGGTACCCTCAAGTTTAAAAGCGTCAATTTGGTACCCAGGATTTTCTTTGACTGAAAATCAATAACGGCGTTAACGGCAGTGATAAAATGACGTTATTTACCCTTCATGCAAAACGACTGCGTTTTGAAGCCAATAATATTTCACGCTATTTTCAGGAATCTCTGCTGACTTTGCCTTTTGTTCTCACACGCCGACTCAACTCACTCTCTCTCTATCTCTCTTTCTCTCCATCAGCCGAAAACCCAAAACCCAAACTACTCTCTTTCTCTCTCTCTATATATCTCTCTTTCTCTCTTTCTCTTTCTCTCGATCTTGTTCTCGATCTCGATCTCGATCTCCATCTCCATCTGCTTGATTTGCTCGATCAGCATGATCTGCTCTCAAAACTCGACGTCGATCTCGATTTGCTCGGTGGAAGATGAAAACGATAATCTCAAAACTTTGAAAAACCTCTTCTGAAATCGGAGTGAAGGATTGAAGTTATCTTTTTAGTGTCTTCACTTGTATGAAAGTGAAGCTTTGCGACACTGATTCATGAGTTTCGCCTAATCGCTCCACACAACTAGAACAGGGACACGACTAAACGGGTAATCAGGTTTGTAATTGTTCCTTTTTTCTGTTTCTTTTTTATTTATTTTTTATTTAAATTAGTTTTAGGGGTTCAGATTATGGTTAATAGGTCAATTAAATTGCCCCCATTTTTGCAGAAAAATTTAGGGTTTCTATGTATATACAAGTGGTTTCAAGGTTAAGGAGAACATTAGAATTTTTTTCAATTTGTTTGGGTTTTCTATGTACATACACAAGAAGATGCGTAGTTGCATGGTTTGCATGGGGTTCACGTTGTGAAAGTCATGAAATTGCTTTTTAATTTGTGATTTCAAGCATTTTTAGTAATTTTTCTGCAACTTCAGTCGTATATTTAGTAATGATTTTTATAGATACCAAAATCTAATGAATTCACATATTCTTTACTGTTATACAACTGAAAATAAATGCAATGACATCACAAACATTGTCAATAATTTGTTGTTTTTTATGAGAGTGACATTGTTGGGTTTGCGGGTGACAGTGTGGTCCCCAATTTGTTGTTTTTTATGATGTACAGGGTTTTTTATGATGTGTTTCATGTGGAAAATGGGTTGGTTGGTGCTGTGGAAGATGAGTTGGATGGAGAGGTGGCAGATGTGATTAATGAGGTAGGAGTGGAAGATGAGGTTGATGGTGGGATGGAAGAAAGTAGTGAAAGTGGTAGTGATAGTGAGGATAGTGTGAGGAGTGAGAGGATACTATTTGGGGATCCTGATGAGGATGTTTTGACTGATAGTGAGCCAATTGCCAATGAGGATGTTGAGACATTGATTGATGTGGCTATAAGTCGAAGAGTTGGTGGAGGGGGAGCTAGTGTGTCTGGGGTGAGTGAAGTTGATGGAGGGGTGGGTGAAGTTGATGGAGAGGATGATAGTGTACTAGGAGTGCCATGGGTGAAAGCAGGGGAAGGGGTGCCATGGGTGAAAGCAGGGGAAAAGGTGGCAGGGGTGAAGCTAGTGGAAATGAAGGAAGTGAAGGTAGTCCAGCAAGCCGGGTAAATATTTGACATTATTAGTCCCCATTATTTTTATTTTTTATTTTTTTGCTGCCATTTTTTTGACACTGTGCATTGTTTTGCCAACATACAGGCTAGACTGAAGGCAAACTGAAGGCATTTACAAGAAATATGCATTTTGTTTATAGTAACTTTTTGATGCTATTTCATAGTTTAGAAAGTGTAATGCCGTGTGTATTAGCTATTTGGAACCTCTAGCTTTTATATTTAATTAGGTAAATTTTTGAAGGGCTGTTTGGAAAATGCAATGTAAGTAACTTTTTGAAGCGTTGTTTGGGTGCTGATTACAATTTGAAGTCCTTTTGATGCTGTTTGGAAACAATATGTAGTAAATATGTTGCTTTGGTACTAACGAGCAGACTTTTATTGATGTTTTACAATGCTTAGATATAAAGGTTGTGTGTGTTTGGTAGTGTTTGATATATAAAGGTGGACAATACGTAAACATGTGCGTGAAAAATATTAGTGATTGATGGGAGTGCATGAAAACAGGTGCTTTTTGCCTTATTTTACTCATACTGTGTAAGTGTTTGATATATATAGGTGGACAATATGTAAACATGTGCATGGAAAATATAGTGATGGCTGGGAGTGAATGGAACATAAGTGCTTTATGTCTTATTGTGGGTGATGAGCATATGCGCCTTATTTTATTAAGAATGAAACGGATGAAGGAAAGGGAAAGATTTGAGTGCAGGCCAATTGACAAAGCAAGCATAGAGATTGCGTGATAGTGATACAGTTCGCTGATGTTGGTCATTCACCCACTGCACCAACTCGGCTACCTGAACCTATCATATGCATGTTTAAAAATGTAGTAGAAGATAATGTTTTAGAGCTAATACAACATAGATAATTGAATATAGAAATAAAATAAAATAAAATAAAAATAATACCGTGGAAATAAAGAACCTGTGCTCCACTTTTCTTGTAAGAGAGAGAGAGAGAGAGTAGCGCAAGAATGGGTTTCAAATTTGATATATATATATATATATATATATGAGTTGAGTGAAAATATGACCATTAGATAGTCATAGGCTAGGGGTAAATTAAGACAGATATGATGGAAGTGGGGTAAAATAGCCTTCCCCAACATAAAAGGGCAAAAAGGGCATAAAGTAACTAAAGGAGGTCACGTGCAAAGTATTTCAGTAGATTTCCGTTTGGTCAACAAACGGAGCATGATGGCAGGACCCTAATTGAAACATAACTAAAATCCTGGGTACCAAATTGACGCTTTTTAAACTTGAGGGTACCAAAGTGAACCACACCCCAAATTTAGGGGTAGTTTTCTGCAATTTACCCTTTTGTAAACGGCATTGTCTTTAATTTTTTTCTTCTTTTCTTTTTATCAGTAGTTATATTGTAATCAGCATTACCATCGCCATTATCACCATTATTTATCTCTGGTTTTGCTTTGCATTTATTTTATATTTTATATTTTTCTTTTTAAAGTAGGAGATGGCAAACATTATTATTTCAATCGCATCAAAAGTTGCTGTGTGTTTGGTTTCTGTCCACTTTTAATGGAGATCTTTAACAGCTAGCCTTGCGTCCTTGCATTTTGGTAACCGTCATTTTATGAGCACAATGCCGCACCCCTCTCTATGAAAGAATACTACGAAATAAAGAGAAGGATAATGTTATACATAGCACCATATAAACAATATTTGATGTAGACATATACTTCTTATGGTGATTATAAATAACTTGAAATGTATTTTTATCAATCAAAACATCCCACATTGTAAATTATGGTGCTTTAGGCCCAGATCATGTATGGTCAACTAACTAGTAAATTAGGTTTGCATTTGAAGCGTATTCACATTTAATAAGTGGGTCCACTGACTACATCCACTGCTCTAACTAGCAGTGCACTGGACAATCTTAGTTAATGCACTAATGGGGAATTGTATGGTACTCATACAAACCGTATCCTAAGTGATCATATTTTTTGGTAAGTGGTCATATTTTTTGTAATCTCAAGTTACATTATATGGTTAAGTGGTCACATTTGTGGTAAGTAACTACTTATCACAAAATGTGATGTGACCTTGGGTGACAAAAATGTAACTATTAACTACAAAATGTGACTCACTTATCATTTGGATACGGTATCCCAAGGTATCATAGAATTTCTCCTAATTGTAAGGCACTTTCAAATTTTTATGACCACCTAACCTGTAGAGGTGGACCGAGTAGTTCAAGAGTTTCTTCCTAAACAGGAGGTCTTGGATTCAACTCTTACCACTCCCCCTCAAGGCCACCCTATAGATTTATATCTTGTAATTGCCCACCACTACATATGGGATGGGGACTAGATAGAGGAACTTCCTAATATAACTCACAAAGGAACATATAAAATATTTATCTTATTAATGGAAAATAAAATGGGATCCATTTTATTGTGAGTCTTGATTATTTTTGGATCTTGTACCAAAAGTCACTTGTTACTCGACGAGGGCTTGGTAAAAAAGAGCCACACACAAAAAAATTTAAAAAATAAATAATAAAAATAATAAGAATAAATAAATAGATAAAATTTTAACATACTATTTATTAACTACTCCCTCCATTCCTAAATTATTGACCTATTTTACTTTTTGAGATGTTTCAAAATTATTGTCATATTTCAAAAGTCAATGATTCTTTTTATTTCATTTTCTAAAATACCCTTAAAAATGTATTTTCTATTTTTATAATGTTTTATACACTAGAGGGCAAAATTAGAATGTTAAAACATATATATTGATTTAAAAGTATTTAATAAGATTTCTTTAAAAAGCGTGTTTGTTTAAAGAGGACGTTAAATTAGAAACAGAGGGAGTAAATTTATACCACTAGAATAAACTCAACATATAAATTTAATTCTGTGCCTCACGTCTTGGATTACACCTAATTTCCGAAATAATTAAAAAATGGGAGAACTCGCGGCAAGAGGGACGAGGGTGCCCTCATATAGCAAATGGATCCGAAGAGAGTAATACTCCATCAAGGATTGGCTTACCCAATAAATTAAAAAATAGAAAGGAATTGATCATCAAACTTGATTATGTGATTTGTCAACAGTTTTCACTACTTTAAATTCAAGTCTTGCATTTATTATAAGTGATGATTCTCATATTCGTTTTTGGCATTAAATTGATCTGCAGGTGAAGACCTCTGATATACTCATTGGTTTGAGGAAAGGAGAAGAAGAACAAATACTCTGCTCCTTTGATAGCTAAGAGAGGCAGATACGCTTGCAAAACGCCTTATTTGTTTTCAATTGTCACATTGATTCCAATAGCACTTTGTTATTTTGTTGTTGCCATCGTTATCGTTTTTGCTCTTTGGTATTCATTTGAATCTGTTTTCTGTAACTGAAAAAAAAAAAAAAAAAAAAAAAAAAAAAAAAAAAAAAAAAAAAAAAAAAAAACGTTGGGGGTGTGGGGAAGAAAGAAAGGGGAAAAAGGTTTTTAAAAAAAACAGAAGCAGGTGATGGCGGACATTATTACTTTGATTGTTGGTTCAGTTGCTTTGTACTTGGTTAATCTAATTGTTGGTATAGTTGCTCCGTACTTGGTTGGTCTTTTTAATGCAGCTGCTCCGCACTTGCTTGATCCAATTGGACGTAAGCTCGATTATCTGTTTCACTACCATAGCAATATTGAGAAGCTTGGTGAAGAAGTAAACGAGCTGCAGAAAGTGAGTCAACCCATTAAAGCTGCTTGGACAAATGCTGATGAAATCGAACCTGATGTTGAAGAGTGGCTGACGAGTGTGAATGGGATCATTGAAAACGCACTGAACTTTCTGGAAGATGAAAAGAAAGACAATAAGTGGTGTTTCAATGGATTGTGCCCAAATTTGAAGTCATGGTACCAGAAAAGCAAGAAAGCGAAGCAAACAGCAGCAGAAATTGCACCTAAAATCCAAGAAGGTAATCGTTTGTCTTCTTCTGCTCCTCCACGAAGGATAAGATTCACGTCTGTAGAAGGTTACGAAGCTTTTGAATCCAGAATGCCAATTTTGAAGAAAATTATGGAGGCATTAAGTAATGCCAATGTCAATCTTATTGGGGTATATGGGATGGGGGGTACGGGGAAAACTACGCTAGTAAAAGAAATTGCGAGAAAGTGTGAGGAAGACAAGTTATTTGATGAGGTGGTGATGACAGTTGTATCCCAACCTCCGAACGTAAGAAAAAGTCAAGGAGAAATTGCTGATAAGTTAAATTTGAAGCTTGAGGAAGAGACTGAATCTGGAAGGGCAGGTCGGCTGTGTGAGGAACTGAAGAAATTACTGGTGGATAAGAAGAAGAGCATCCTTGTTATTTTAGATGACATTTGGAAAAAACTTGACTTGGCGGAAGTAGGAATTCCTTTTGGAGACAATTATAAGGGATGTAAAATAGTGGTGACATCTAGAAATCAACATGTATTATCTAATGAGTTGGGTACTCAACAGGATTTCAGCATTGGAGTGTTACCTAAAAAAGAAGCATGGGATTTGTTCAAGAAGACGGCAGGTGATGTTGTATTTTTTATTTTAATTAATTTATTCCTTTTATTATTCATTTAATTTTAATATTTATAGTTATTTATTTATTTATTCTATTTTTTCCATTATTAGACGATTAAAATGGTTACACCTTGGTACGTGTTCGATGGGCCTTTTAATTATAAATAAGACTAGAAGAGTTACACTCAAAGATCTCAGTATAAGCCCAGATTGTACCTGGTTTCATTAGGATCGGAGAGGAGGAAAAAGGTTGAAGAAAAATACAGCTCAGTCTCTTTCTTCCTTCTCCTTAATATAATTTTAAGCTAGTTTTTGAGAGATATACTTTGAATGATTTGGAGAATTTTGTGAGATATGCTTTGAATGATTTTGAGCATATGGACGAGATTTTTGGGAAAGTCTTAACTGCATATGAGGCTTCCTAAAGGATCATAATATTTAGAGGGAGGACCGTCAGGCAATCCAAGTTTAGAAAGGAGTGCATCTTTTGCGAGGAGAGTTCATGACACGTCCCTCGTCTAGGAAACAAGCTTTTCTGAACTCTAATTATCTGACTAGATTATTATATTTGTTAATCAATTAATTAATATTATTGCTGTTGTTATTCTGTCAACTAAAATTAATTGGGGACATCTTATTCTGCCAAAAATGTACTAAAAAAAAACCTCAGCTCTTGCTGAATAGGGCAGCCTAAACCTTTGATGATGATTATAGAAATCTTAGAGACTGAAAAAGACTCGGCTCTTGCCGAATAGGCTGGCCCAACCTTCGATGATGATTCTAATGAGAAAGTTAAAATAATAATTTTTTTTAATTTGGTATATATACCTTTGTTACGTATTAATATATTATGTTATCCGATGAAATTTATATATTTGATGTTGTAATAAAATGGATGCTCTCCTTGAGGAGCAAGGATCCTTTCCATTGCAATGGATGGTCCATTGAAATCTGAACCGTTCATACCATATGGGTCCCACATGTTTTGGTAGATCCCACATGATTTGAATAATCCAGATTTTAAATGGAGAGATAGGAAATTGTTGTTTTTAAAAAGTCTTTTTTTTTAAAAAAATTTTTTATCAGCAAAGAAAAACTATATTAAAAGATCACTTCTCAACAAGGAGCTAAGAAGAGAGAGTTACATAAAGAAATAAACTCACAACTAACCCAAAACCCCAACAAAGTGAAATCAAAGAAACAGCTACTCCACCGATATCTTGAGTTGTTGTTTTTGAGAAGTTGTCTTGAGAATATTTGAATTTCTTAGTCTTTTACCAGTAGAAGGATAAATGATAAATAAACAAATTTGAGATTTTTAAGTCCACCGATATCTTAAAGATTTATGGGGATTCAATCTTGGTTAGTAGATTTGAAACTTTTGATAAAATAGTTCAACTTATATATATAATAAATTTTTTGTGACCTTTTTGACAATATGTAATGTGGCAATACCACATTAATATATTGACACATTAGTAAAAAGAAGAAAAGTAAAATTAAAACATGAAATCTTTATATAAACCTTCCCAGAGATATAAGAAATTGAGTTTGTTTTGTTATGATTTTTTTTTTTCTTTTATGGCTGACGTGTTAACATTATGACGTGGCCTTTGTTACATCATATTGCCATGTTAGATGATCTGTGTAATATGGTTGAAGTAGCAATCTGGCTAGCAACTCTCTTATATAAACTTTGCTAGAGTCATAAAAAATCCTAAATGATAGAAAATTTGTAATTCTTTTATTCTATAAATTCAATGTCATATTTTTGAACTCAAAATTTAGGTCTGAATTTTTATAAAGCATTTGTAGTTACACTCCCGGGGAGAAATTTTCCTAGATCTTATTTTGGAAGTATATTCTTTTTTTTAATTTATAGACAACGTTGAATTTCAAACAGATCGAATAACTACTTAGAAAAATATAAAACTTCAAATAAATTTTTTATTTTTAAATCTTTGAAACTTTAACTAATAAAATGAAACAAAATTACTTCTATTGTTGCAAGGTGGTTTAATAAACAATTTTTGATGAAGTTTTATATTGAATTTGTAGAATACAAGAATTTGATTGTTCCCCTATTGAAGTAAATAGATGATAATTCTAGTGAACTCTCTTGGCTAAGGAAATTATATAATCTCTTTAAAAGGGGTTGAATTTAAATTTTTTTTTTAAAAAAAATGAAATAAATTATCATTTTAAGATTTTTAGAAATAAATTTAATTATGAAGGTAGTTGGTCCTTTTAGTCAAACCCTCATGTTTTGAATCGATTTACTAAGAACATGTGGCTGTCTTATAATAGGCCTGTATTTAAAACTTCGTATTGCATAAAAAGGTGTTCTGCCTATAGAATAGAAATGTGGGGCTTATCCTTAAACAATGTTCCCTATATTATCTTTGTTGGTTATTATTATTATTATTATTGTTGTTTTGTTGTTTCCTATATATATTTATGAAAAAAAGATAAATTTAATTATCTTTGTTGTTTATTATTATTATTATAATTGTTTTGTTGTTTCCTATATTTATGAAAAATTCCCACTCTTATTTAATACAGCATTTTGTGAGCTTTTTGAAAATATGTAATGATGTATTTTAAGGAAAATGCTTTCCGAACAATATCTTTAATCATATTATGTAGACAGTCTAATATTATATAAACCATCCCGGAGTTAAGAAATTGAGTTTTTTTATTCTTCTTTGCTGGCATGTTAACATTATGATGTGGCATTTGCCTCATCGCATTGTCAGGTCAGAGTTTTTTTTTTTTTTATCAGTACATTGCCATGTTAGATGATCCCTGTAATGTGGCTGAAGCAACACTCTTATATAAACCTTGCCAGAGTTATAAGAAATCCTAAAACATTAATGTAAGATTTTTGAACTCAAAATTAAGGACATGCATCAGAAAGTGCACTCTAATAAAACACTATCAACTAAACAAAACTTTGGAAAGAAAAAAATGTAAATAAAGATCGACCCCATTAGGCTAAATTTTTGGCTCTGCCACTAAATCTATCATCTTAGAATGGGAAAAATCAAGAGAATGATAATCATTATTACAAAGATATGAGTGGAAATTCAAAAGAGATGCATTTCATGGATTTCTAAAATTGACCATGTAGTATCATTTACGGTGATGACTCAAAATATTTGAAATAGTCCCATTCAAAATGGTGGATTTGTACCTTCAATATTATGTAATATCATAACTATTTAATTTTCATTTAGATGATCAAACATGCCATAGTTAAATTGTTTATATTTTATTATCACCATTATTATCATTAATTTTATGCTAACTAAATTTACCGAGACTTTGACTTATTTCTAATAGGTGACCTCATCGAAGCTCCTGAACTAAAACCTATAGCCACTGAGATAGTTAAGGAATGTGCTGGTTTGCCACTCGCAGTTAAAGCAGTTGCAAATGCATTAAAAAATAAGGATTCTTCTATTTGGAGGGATGCCTTGGTGCAACTAGGGTCGTCTGGGGCTACAAACATTGTTGGAATAGATCCAAAACTCTACTCATCTCTCAAGTTGAGTTACGATTTTTTGGATAGTGATGAAGTGAGGTCATTATTCTTGCTTTGTTGTCTCTTTCCAGAAGATAGCAATATTTCAATCCAAGACTTTTTAAAATATGGCAAGGGTTTGGGTTTATTTCAAGGCACTTTGAAAAAATCAAGAGACAGAGCACATGCATTGGTCGCTCACCTCAAAGGTTCTTGTTTGCTGCTGGATGGAAACACTACTGAATCCGTCAGAGTTCATGATGTTGTTCGTGATGTTGGTATATCTATCGCATCCAAAGATGAGAATATGTTAATTGTGCGGAATGAAGATCGATTGGAAGAATGCGCGACAGAGGAAAGACTCAGAAATTGCCCTGCAATCTCACTGCCTTACAGAAATATTCAAGAGCTTCCCAAAGAATTGGAGTGTCCAGAACTTAAGTTCTTATTGTTGTTAAGCAAAGATCATTCTTTGGCAATTCCAGACAACTTTTTTGAAGGGATGAAACAATTGAAAGTTTTAGATTTGACAAATATCCATTTTTCATCACTACCTTCGTCACTTTATCTCCTTTCAAACCTTCAGACGTTGTGTCTGGATCATTGCTTGCTGCAAGACATAGCAATGATTGGAGAACTGAAGAAACTGGAAGTCCTTAGCTTTCTGAGTTCTAACATCGAAGAGTTGCCAAGAGAAATTGGACAATTGACTCATCTAAGGATGTTAGATTTGAAAAATTGCTCCAAACTGAAAGTAATCCCACCCAATGTCATAGCAGGATTCTCTCGATTAGAAGACTTGTATATGGAAAAGAGCTTTGTTGGGTGGGGGCTTAATGGCAATGCTAGCCTTTCTGAGTTAGAACACTTGTCTAGCTTAGTCACTTTAGACATACATATAAGAGATGCCGTGATTCTGCCAAAAGACTTGCGCTTTGAAAAGTTGCTGAGATACAGAATATTTATAGGAGATGGTTGGGATTGGTCTGGTGAGTATAAAACCACAAGAACCTTGAAACTCAAACCCATTACAAGAATTCAGCAGGAGTTTGGAATACAATCATTGTTGAAGGGAGCCGAGGATCTTTATTTGGAAGAATTAAAAGATATAAGAAGTGTTCTTTACGACTTAGATGGGGAAGGCTTTCCACAGTTGAAGCATCTCCATATCCAAAAAGGTTGTGAGATCGAATATGTCATCAACACAATGGAATGGTTACCAAACAAAGCCTTTCCTAACTTGGAGTCATTGTTTCTTAGCAATCTGATTAAGTTGAAAGAAATATGCCAGGGCCAAATTCCGGCGGAGTGTTTTAGTAACCTAAAATCGGTGAATGTGGCAAGTTGTGGTGGTTTAAAAAATCTGTTCTCGTTATCCATAGCTAGAAGACTTTCGCAACTCAAAACACTAATAGTCAAAGAATGCAAGAGCATGGATGAGATTGTTGGCGAGGGAAGAGAAGGATCAGAAGGCAACAATGAAGCAATGGATAAGCTTATTTTCCCTCAATTACGCTCATTGATACTAGAGAGTCTGCCAAAGCTCACGAGCTTCTACTCCAAAGGGATGACAAGGCCTTCCCTCAATTACACTCCTACAATTGATGCAGGTTCCGGAGAGATCATTTCAGAGGGCGAGCATGATATTCCCATACCACTTTTTAATGAAAAGGTACTTTCAATGTGCTGGTTGGTTCCTTTCATTAGTGCGTCTATTAATTACATACACTATTGTGAGAAAAAAGGGGGGAAAAGACTTGGAAAAAAAAAAAAAAGAAAAGAAAAGGAAAAACAAATAAGTTTCACAAATTTCTCTAGCACGAGGGCCCTTTTTTTTTTTCCTTTTTTTGGTAAGGAGCATAACGATTTCAAATTACCTGCATTGTGTCAAGAACACATTAAAGAAGGGTATTATTTAATTAAGATTTTCGGCAAAGGGTACCTTGCATAATCAGTGGTGCACCAGTGCAAAGCCCACCACTAAATTAGTATGTTAAGCAAAATGCTTATACCCTTCCCAGAGACCCTGAAGCAACCAGCCTTAGAACCAACCAGAAGCAACCAGAAGGGAAAGGCCAGCCTTCCCTTGTCAACTCCCCGAGACAGCTTTTGGAATCTAGCGCTACTTCTTACTGAAACTAGCTTCTTTAATTATCTAACTTCCATGATTGAGTTGTTTCTTACTGAAACTTCTCTCTTCCCATTCTTTATTTTTCATTTACATTCGGTAAATATATTCGCCATGAATTAATTTGAAAAAAAGTACAATATGTTATTGTTGCCTGAGTACTTAAAAGATATTTGAAAAACTGTAACTCTAACACATGGGCATTTTTTTGAATCCCCCTTCATGATCTTTTCTTTGCACTTGTTCAAAATATTCTTTAGAAGTATAGTAACAAGATAAAATCAAAACTATGTTACTAAAGGTCATCATTTCCTTTTTTTCCCTTTTTTTTTGGCACAATTGGAGGGGTTCGAACCTCTAACTTATCCTACTCCTACCCTTTACCCTACCCTCGCTCACCACTAGGCTAGTCCCAATGTCTTAAGGTCATCATTTCTTTCACTGATTTTCATACTATGAAATTATGGTAATCAAGTGGTAAGATTTTTGAAGAAGTGAATAAATTGGACATTAAGAAGAATCAAAATAATCACACCTCACCTTATTGGAGGGGGAAAAAAAACATTGCAGAGGAAAACTAGGTTTGCCACTGGCCAGCGTGCCATTGTAATTTTATTTATTATCAGTAAATGAAAAATTAAATGTAGGACGACTTTATGTAGATTAAGATTCAACCCACACCTTGTGTAAATAATTTGCTTTGTTTTAGTGTACCAAACTCTGCACCCTACTCATAATGACTTTACATCTGTTCCAATTAATTGTCAAAATTTGATATGGTTACACGGCCATTTTAGTGCATGCATCCAAGGTTCTAACAATAGATAACTTTACATGTATAACTTTGGGCACACGTCCTAATTCACGTTTCTTCTTTCCTTGTTCCCCTGTTTTTATTTTTGCCATTTTAGTACGTGTCTCCAATTACGGTTTTAATCAAAGATGCCTCTACATGTAAGCCAATTGTACGTGGTGTTGTATCCTCTATTATGTTTAGTTATTATTCAGAATATCAATATTAACAGAGAATGAGGTCAATTGTGCAGGTTGCATTTCCCAATTTGGAGGTATTGTCTATTCGGTATGTTAATTCCTTGAAAGAGATATGGCCCTCCCAACTCCCTGTCGATGACCATTCCTTTTGCAAACTAAAAACCTTCAATGTAAATAGTTGTGAGCATCTATTGACCATTATTCCATCCAACATGCTGATGAGGCTTCAAAATATGGAGAGACTGACTGTACGCGAATGTGGTGGTTCACTAGAATATATATTTGATCTTGGAGGGCTAAATGACAAGGAAATGCATGTGGAATTGAGAGATTTGGATATACGGAATCTCCCGGGGCTGAAGCAGATATGGAAGAAGGATCCTCAAACAAATTTTCTCTGTCAAAAGCTAAGTTCACTACAAGTTTACGCATGTGGAAATTTGAGAAGTATCTTTACAACTTCCATGGTTAAAAGTCTTAAGCAACTCCAAAATCTATCAATATGGAGCTGTGAGATGGTGGAAGAAATTGTTGAAGAGGAAGGAGTAGAAGAACAAGCAACGGATAAGATAGTGTTCCCTCAACTAACCTCTCTGACTCTTGTAAATCTACCGCTACTCAAGAGTTTTTGCCAAAGGAGTCATATTTTAGAATGGCCATCCTCCAAGAAATGGGACGTGTGTGAGAGTGATAACGTGGAGATATTTGCTTTGGAATCGAGCAGCTTCGAAGAAATGCGTGGGAAGGACCATCTTGGAACTCCAACGAAGCAACCCATGTTCTTGGTGGACAAGGTATCAGCCTATACTCAAAATTTTTTTTTTTTTTTTTTTTTTTGGTCAAGATCATTTTACTATTCTTAACTTTTCTAAAAATCCCAATGTGGTACCTAAACTATTTTTTCTCTTAATTTAATACCTAAATTTCATTGTTGTGCCTAAATGTGATCCCGACTCCAAACACCATCCAAATACTTAACGGACACAGCACGTGCTGAAACGTAGCATCTTATGTGTAAAGGATGGTAAAAATATAATAGTTGAATAAACACTTCTAGTACCCTACACTTTTCATTTAGTTCCAATTTAGTACCTAACCTAAAAAAATAAAAATAAAATAAAATAAATCAATTTCATTAAACTTATGCTTGGTACAATTCAGTTTAGTTTGGATGTCAAATTAAAAATCATCATCTAATTTGATATCCAAACTAAACTGAATTGTACCAATTTGGTCCAAGCATAAGTTTAACGAAATTGATTTTTTTTTTTTTTTTTTGGCTTCTACTACTTCCACCATGCCTTTTGTAGGAATATGCTTCCTTTTTTAATCCAAGTTCATGTCTTTTAATTGTAGGTTTTCATGTAAATATCCATCATCCGTGGGTTTAAAAAAAAAATCATTTTTTTTTTCATAAAATAAATCAATTTTGTTAAAACTTATGCTTGAATCAAATTGTTACAATTCAATTTAGTTTGGGTATCAAATTAAATTTTTTTTTAGTTTAGGTACTAAATTGGAACTAAATGAAAAGTATAGGGTATGAAAAGTGGTTATTTAACAATTATGTTTTAACTGCCTTGACATGTACGCTCCATGTGGGATGCCACATGTCACTCACGTGATGGCACGTGATGTGTCCGTTAAGTATTTGGATGGTGTTTGGGGTTGGGACTACATTTGGACCCCGCTATGAAGTTTAGGTATTAAATTGGGAGAAAAAATAGTTTAAGTATCACATTAAGATTTTTGAAAAAGTTCAGGGTATTAAAATAATCTTTACCCTTTAAAAAAAAAAATATTTTAGTTAAGGTATGAACATGATATTAATTTTCTATTCATGACAGTAATGCGATCAAGTATGATAAATCAACATTTAAATTTTAAAATAATTTTAAAAAATGGTAAATAATTTAATTTTACGGTTGAACATGGAGGTGGAATCATATTCACTAGACTATATATATATATTTTTTTTTCCATTAACAGTAAAAACGAAAAGAACAAGGTTTTATTTGGATTTCAAAATCATTCAAAAAGCCTAAATCCCTCAAATTCCTAAAAAGCATTTTGGGAAAAAAAAAAAAAAAAAAAGGAGATTGTTTCATCCCTAAAACATGATTTGGAAAAATGAAAAATATCTAGCTTAATAAAGCTAGTAAATTAATAGGCATAAGATTTGATGGTTGACTTTGGTGGGCGGGAGATGGATCAGCAGTTGTCGGCAGGGAAAAGAACTGCGAAGGAAACTATTGGCTTTGAGTGGCTTTTTGTGCTAATATTTTTATTGAAAATACTATTTTTTTTTTTTTTATGGAAAACTAGGTAGCTGAGCGTGCCACTGTAATTTTATCATTATTTGTTTTTTTTTTTTTTTTTTTCATATTTTAGGAAAAAGAAAAATTAAATGTAGGACAACTTTATGTAGATTAAAATTGACAACCCATAAATGACTGAATTAATTGTCAAAATTTGATATGGACACACGTCCTACAACCCACGCTAATGTGTAAATATTCAATTGAGGTTCTAATAAAAGATATATGCCTTTACATGTAAGCCAATTGTGGTGATGTACGTATCCTCTATTATGTTTAGTTATTATTCAGAATATATATCAATATCAACAGAGAATGAGGTCAATTGTGCAGGTTGCATTTCCCAATTTGGAGAATTTGGTTATTAAGAATGTTAATTCCTTGAAAGAGATATGGCCCTCCCAACTCCCTGTCGAGGACCATTCCTTTTGCAAACTAAAATCCCTCCACATATCAAACTGTGAGCATCTATTGAATATTGGTGTATCCAGCATGCTGCTGAGGCTGCGAAATTTAGAGTCACTGATTGTACGGAGTGGTAATCTTTCAATAGAATACATATTTGATGTTGGAGAGTTAAACGATATGGAAAGGCACGTCCTAAGAAGCATTCCGTTGAGAAAGTTGAGTTTCTTTGGTTACCCAAGGTTGAAGCAGATATGGAAGACGGATTCTCAACTGAGTGGATTTTTCCCCTTTCAAAACCTAACTTCTACCAAGGGATTCTCAAAGTACCAAGGGATTCTCAAAGTGGAGACAAGTAGCGTCGAAGAATCCCATGGGAAGGGCCACGTGGGTACTCCAACGAAACCCCTATTCTTGGTGGACAAGGTACGAATCTGTACTCTGTTAGTTCACATATAAATTGTGAAGGGATCCCTCCATTCATAACTTACTCACATGTTTAATAATGATAAATCAACATTAACTAACATTTTCAAATAATTCTCAAAAGATTTGTGGCTTACCAATGCTACCAAGGGGTTAGGGATCTGGATAGAGTTGACTGTTAAGTCTAGGGTTCACCTTTAGGACTAGAACTAATTAACATAATCGTTATGTCTCCCGGTCACACCAAATTGTCATAGGCAACATGGCATGCAGCCCCTTTGATAGGAACACCTTTCATATTTCTTTACCATATTGGCTTGTGAATAAGATTTTCATGTTGGAAACTTTAATTTTAGTGGTCATGATGTGGAAATTGAAAAGGTAATATTGGAGTTGAGTTGATTGGATTTGAGTAGTTTTACGCGAAATTGAATTTATAGCTACCTTGTTAGGAGTGGCAATGTGGCACTTCTTATTAAGACTTTAAAACCAACTCAACTTAGTTAACCCTTATTTTCAATTACATGTGATTGGCTATAGGAATCATTTTACGTCCTTCAATTCTATCAACAACTATAATGCTGTTAAATTCTTAGCATAGATGTCCCTTTTCAACACTTTTTTCCATGTTATTTTAGGCCTCCTTCATCCAATTCTATCAAGGGCCCCGTATATGCAATTAAATTCATAGCATATGTTTCCTTTCTCACTTCCGGCCTTTGGCCACATTATTTTAGGCCTTCATCTCTTGTTCTATTAAAGCCTTCAACTTGAATAAAGGTACTTTTACATACAGGTGCATTCATAGGTTTTTTTTACACATGACCAAACCACCCTAAGTAAACGAAACGATGAACTTAAAAGTAGGATGAATTTTTGAAGAAATCACTGAATGAATTTAAAAGTTCCCAAATCATATACTTAATTAATATTCCTCAATATATTAAAGTACCATGACGTACTTTGGGATTGATTGTTCTTAAAAATTAGGAAAAAAGCAAGGAATTTGGAGGAAGTCAAGGTTCTAGACAAAAAAAAAAAAAAAAAAAAAAAAAAAAAAAAAAAAAGATGAGAAGGAAAGGAAAAAAAAAAAAAAAAGAAATGGAAAACTTTCTAGTGATTGGTTGTCTAGGGAAAAATGAGAGGAAAGTGAAAGGATTCCTCTTAGTTTTCCTTTGTTTGGTTGTTAAGAGAAAAGTAAAGAGAAAGGAAAATATAGCAATAAAAGGAAATTAATTATCTTATTTACGAGATAATTGTGTCCGGCAATGGCTATTGATCGGTGCTCAATGGAGGTTGGTGGTTCACTAAGGGGACACATCGTCGAAGGGGAAGAGAGGTGAGAGAGAGACTGTGAGAGGGTTGTTTCCTTTTTAAAAGGGACTATGGAGAATTGAGTTCGACAAAATTTTTCTCCTTATTTTCCACACTTTCCTCACATTTTTAAACAGAAAATGAGTATGCCATTTTCCTTCCATATATATATTTTAAATTTATTTCCTTTTATTTTTCCATTACAACCAAATAGAAGAAAGTAGAATCCGTAATATTTTATTTTTTTTCCATGGTAAAATCTGTGAACCAAACAGAGGGTAAAGGAAGGTGAGTAATGTGTTTGTATTTTAAATTACAAGGAATAGATGGAATTGGTTTGTGTTTTAAAGGGTAAATTACACTTAAGGGTCCAAAGTTTGGGTCAAGTTTCAATTTAGGGTTCAAAGTTTAAATCGCGTCAATTGAGTACTTGAATTATTTGTTGAGTTGTAATTTGGGGCCTACTGTCAGAGTTTTCAGTATTATCCCTATTTTACCCTTTTTGTTGGGTTTGAAAATCCTATTTTACCCCTATTAACATTTAATAAACCTTTATATTTTAACCACATCTGGATTAATCTACAATTAAATTTGTATTTTGTAAATGAAAAATATAAAGGTTTATTACATGTTGATAGAAGTAATATAGAGAGAGAAAGAAGACAAGACTAATTCAGATTTGGTTAAAATATAAAAATTTATTAAATGTTGATAGGGATAAAATAAATTTTTCAAACAAATAGAAAGGGCAAAATAGAGATAATACTGAAATTTCTGACAGCAGGCCCAAATTGTAACTCAATTAATAATTCGGGTATTGAATTGATGCGATTTAAATTTTGGACCCTAAAGTGAAACTTGACCAAACTTTGAACCCTAAAGTACAATTTACCCTATTTTAAATTACAAAGAATACATGAATGGTATTATATTAGATTACACACAAAGGCATTAAAAAACAGAAAAAAAAAAAAACATGAAAATAATGTGAGATAATTAATGGCACACGCATCATGAACAGAGTAAGTATCCGGGTTTCATTTTTGAATTTTAAATCTCAAAGCTTAGTCCTCTCAAATTCTCATTGATTTAATTATTGGCGCATACTTTCAGTATATGGGTGTCAGTCCTTTTATGCGAACAACTGGCTGATTTCATTAAATTAAGGATAGGGGGTCAATCTGGTTTTTATAACATTATTTTAAACATTGCACGTTCCCCATTTTGTCCCTATATTTAAGTGAAACTTTGACATGATTTGGACAAGAGTAATAAAAGAGATGCCTTGTTTTTGTATTTGTTGGGTAAGTATTTGTTGAATTATTTCAAAGAACAAAAACATTTTATTTTATTATTATTATTTTTTTGATCAACAACTCAAAGAACAAAACCTCTTTCTATTGTTTCATGTAGTATTACCTATTTAAGGACTTGAACCCAGGATAAGAGGGGAGAAGTGCCATTGACCACAAAGTACTTTGTTTGTGTATTTTTTTTCCCCGAATAGTTTTAAAGAATAACATCTAAACTTCTCTTGTCTTAATAATTTACCAGGTTGCATTCCCTAACCTGGAGGAATTGAAATTGAGGTGGATGTCTAGTACGAAAGAGATTTGGCAAGACCAATATCATGCAGCATCATTTGGCAAACTAAGAGTTCTAGAAGTAGTTGATTGCAAGATGATGAAAGAAGTAATTACAAGCGAGGAAGGAGAAGAGACGGATGAGACTATTTTTAGTCAATTAAACTCTCTGAAACTAAGAAACTTACCAAACCTCACAAGCTTTTGCGCAAGGAGTAATACTTTTTCTTTCCCATCCTTAGAACAAGTGTTGGTGGAAAAATGCCCTAAATTGAAGACTTTCTCCCACGGAATCTTACACACACCAAAGCTGGACAAAGTGCATGTACTGTCAGACAAGAAGCAGTATGAAATAAAAGTATTGCAGGACAAAGGATTCTGGAAGGGAGACCTTAATATGACCATACAATACATGTTTGAACAAAAGGTATGTACTATCAGAGCCAACATTTTCTTCTTTCCCTCTTTCGTTCATACCATGCATGATAGCTCTACAAAATGGGCTAGCTTTTCTTATGTACATATTTTGATCTCCACTCTCTGCTCACGATTCACAAAACATTGTGAATATATTTTGCTTTCCATCCTGCCTCTAGAATGCAACTAATATGATCATTTGTTAAGAATTATATTTTTCTTGTTATTTATTTATTTATTTTGCAAAAAGCTCTTTAAACCTTTTGAATTGAACGATGGCTCTAATAAATGCTTTTTTGTTTTTTAAAAAAAGTGACGTGTTTTGAATAAAAGAGGTCACAACATCGCGGTAGTTTTGGGTCTGTAAGAGAGGTCCAATAGCGCATTGCCCATTATAAAAAGGCCCACTACATGCATGGTGGGTTTTTTATTTATTGTGTTTTGTTGGAGGGTAGCTATTGCAACCCCTCAACGATTTTATTTGTAAATCTCACTTTTTTCATTTTTAAAGATTTTATGAAAAATATATAAGGTTTTTATGAAAACTATTTACGTAGACTACTAGAAAACATCATTTTGAACAACTTTGTAGAAGAAAGAAAATTTGTCGTTTAAGCGGACTTTTTGGTTATTTATAATTTTTGTTTCTGTAAAAATGAAAGAGACTGTAATTATAAATTGCCAAAAAGTCTTCTTAAATGACTAATTTTTTAAAAAAAAATTCTTGTACAATGTTATTCAAAATGATATTTTCTAGTGGACTACGTAAATACTTTTCATGAAAACCTTATACAAAGTATATTTTTTATAAAACCTTGAAAAGTAAAATGAAATGAAGTTTCCAAATAAAATTGAGGGGTTGCAATGATACACCGGAAAGCAGTACGCAAGAGCCGGTGCATTGTTCGCGTTGTCTAGGAGAGGTCCAATAGTGCACTGGCCCTTGTACACTAGATCATGATCATTACTCATACCAAAATGTTCTATTCGACACATGGTCACTTACTCATGTGCCACTTTGAAGCTGCTGAATACGTTTCGTGAGAACATGTATTTATGCACAAAGAGTGATGTAGTGCTTGGGTTTTGCAGATGGAGTTCTTAAGACTCTCCGAGCTGTTCGAGTTGAAACAGATATGCTATGACCAAATTCCAGTCGAGGCTTGCTATGTACGATATTTGGTGGTGGAGAAGTGTACATCCCTGTTGAATGTTGTCTCGTCTATTTTGTTGGAAGGCTTACGGATGTTGGAAAAAATCACCGTGGAAAGTTGTGATTTGCTGGAACAAGTGTTTAATCTTGAAAGGCTAGACTGTGATGAAAAACGTGATGGGATACTCCCTGATTTAGAAGAAATGAACTTGACCCAGCTTCCTAAGTTGAGGTGCATATGGAACAAGGATCCTAAAGGAATTTTAAGCTTCCAAAATCTATTTCAGCTAAACATACAAAAGTGCGACAGCTTGAGAAATCTGTTCTCTCCTTCCGTGGCTCTCAATTTGCGACTCAGAGGATTGGAAATAACAGATTGTCTTAGCATGGAAAAGATTGTTGAAAAGGAAAAATGAGCAAAAGAAGCAATTGACAAGATCGTGTTTCGCTGCTCAAGGTGCATACTTCAAGGTTTGCCCAACCTCACAAGTTTCTATCCAGGAAATCATACTCTAGAGTTTCCATGGTTGAGAAGAATGAAGATAGCTAGGTGTCCTAGAATAAAGACATTCACTTCCACAAATGAAGGCTTGCAAGAAAGTTTTGGCGATGGCAACCTTGACATTCCCAGTGCACCACTCTTCATTAATAACAAGGTACGTTAGACTTAGACCACAATTTTCATTCTCAAATTAAAAAATAACTATATATCCATGTAAAACGTTTTTTATGGTTCGTCCAGCATGCTTAATTGCCATTACATATCAAAAAGACTTGATATACATACAAAGTCCGAAATTTTGGTTACTATGAAAAAATTGATCGGACTTGATTTCTCGTATATTTTGGTTACTGTGTGAAGCCGATCATGTTGTGGTCTTGAAGCTAATTAACAAAATTTGATACTCTCAGTTGGCTTCTCTTCAGCAAAAGGGTTTCTTCTTCCCCTGTTCTTGTATTTTCTAGTTTTCTTTTTAGCACGTGTCCAAGGTTCTAATCATAGATATCATAAAAGGCATCCCGCTCACACCCAAATTGCTATAGCCTCTAGGTTATGTCACCTACGTGGCAGCCTCTTGAGTACATGATAGAGTTCCTTGACAGAGAACAAAGATTTATCCCGCAACCTAGAAGTCCATTATAAGGGAAGAAAAAAAAACCATAGTCTAGAAATGCTGCAAGGGTTATAAAATGCTTTATTGAGGTCACTAGTACGATAAAGTGCAAATGTCAGACTATTTTTTTATAACTCCTTATTTTATTGAGCCAAGGTTGAGCAAAGTACCCCTTAACTCATTAAGCTTTTTAATGTTTTAAATACCCAAACTACTCGAACTCGGTTCCCATAAAAGGTTCATTTAATCGTACTTATAAAATAAACCAGTTAGTTCCAACATTATTTTTAAGCTCAATGATTTCCCTAAATAAAAAATAAATAAAATAAAAATTATTGGAGTTTACTCAGGATATTAGAGTGCCTTAACCATGGGTCTAACTATTCCTAAATTTATGAATTTAGGAGGAACTCAAGGTTAAAATCCCATCAAAAGGACCATTTAAAAGAAACAATTGGGATCTTTTAATTACAAAAAAAAAAAAAAAATACAGAGCCACATTAGCACTAACATGGACATTGTCTTTAACAATGTTTCCATATATACTATCAATAAAATTTGCCTTGAACAATGCAGATGGTATTTTAAATATGATAATTATATAAAATATGGGACCAAAAATATAAGTTCCATTCTTTAAATAGTTATAAAATGCTAACTATTATTTGATAATCCATCTATACCATAAAGAGAACTATATGGTAATTTTCAATCTCAATTGGCCACCTTTATTCCTATATAAAGAACAATATTGAAATCGTTATAGGAGGGTTAGGGGTGTATTATTATTTTAAACCACAAATGTATGGAGTTAGTATCAAATTCCAACGCACACACATAGGGGTAGACATGAAGGTAATGTGAGATAACTAGTTGAATTAAGAGATGTGTGAGGTACTATTTAAGGGCATATATACACATCTCGAAGACCACCCTTTAGTTAATTATGTTATTTTCAAATCCATTTTGAATTTTTAATCGCAAGGCATAACTCTCTCAGATTCAGATTTATTGTGGTCCCAACTATAAAAAATTCTTGAGGTTTTAGCCCATTACATATTATGGCCATGTTTTTAACGCTCACTACTTCTTGCAATGCTAGTAGTATGACTGTTGTTTGCACTATATATTTTACTTCTTTTAATAGCTAGCTTTGAATTTTTTTTACTTCAAAAATTTGACGTAACTAGATCTTACCAAATTGGTAAATTGACAGTAGTTGATTTAATTGGTTGAACTCATTTGAATGATTTTAATAAGAATTTGGACATTCATTTTAGTGATAAATAAAAACTTTAAAAACTGGCATTAGTTGAACTATGACACTAGTTTTCACTTCAATTTATGATACTAAATTAAACGTACGTACATCACAACCTATCATGTCAACAGATTTTAATAGAACTTTTGTACTATTTGGACAAGACTGCCTACAATACCTTTCTATACTACTATGTATTAGAATGTTCTATTTTGTAACATGCTTGTACAACTATCTTGTTTGTGTATTTCTTAAATTGTTTAAAAGAACCAAAGCTACACACTTTTTTTGTTTCAATGGTTTACCAGGTTGAATTCCCTTCGTTGCACAAATTGGAATTGGAGGACCTTTACAGTATAAAAGAGATTTGGCAAGGCCAACTTCATGCAGAGTCATTTTGCGAACTAACAACTCTAACAGTTCATTCTTGTCAAAATTTGACACACCTGCTGCCATTCGAAATAGCAAAAAGACTAGTGCAAATTAAAAGCATAATTGTAGATAGTTGCGAGATGATGAAAGATATAATTGAAAGGGAGGAAGGAGAAGTGGCTGATCATGAGACTAATTTTAGTCAATTAAGCTCTCTGAAACTGAGATGTTTACCAAACCTCACAAACTTCTGCACAGGGAATAATACATTTTCATTCCCTTCCTTGGAACAAGTGTTAGTGGAAGAATGCCCCAAATTGAAGACTTTCTCTAAAGGAATTTTGAACACACCAAAATTAGAGAAAGTACATTTATGGGAGGACGAATGGGAATGGAAGGGTGGCCTTAATACCACCATACAACACTTGTTCGCACAGAAGGTATGTTTTACAAACCAACTGATTTTTACTTCAATCAAAAACCCCAAATACCAATTTCAATTAGGCTTTTTTTCGTATTTTTCTCTCCACTCTGCAATAACAATTCAAAGAAAGTGGTCGTTCGGTTGTCGGCTGCCGTCTTCTTCTTCCACACCAATTTCTGGTATATGTGACTCAATCTCTCTCTCTCTCTCTGAATATATTTTGCTAAACTCATTGAGCTAGTTATTTTTTTAGTTACTATGTGAAGCCGTGTGATCATGTTGTGGTCTTCAAGCTAATTAACAAAATTTGATACCCTCAGTTGGCTTCTCTTCAACAAAAGGATTTGTTCTTCCCTTGGTCTTCTATTTTCTGTTTTCCATTTAAGTACGTGTTTTTTTTTAATTTTTTTTTTTAGTTTAATCAATACAATCATAAATTAACCCTTAGGAGATAGGAATAAAACCCACAGAATAGAAGCTATGCATTTGTGTTCTTCAAGGATCCCTGGTTTAAAATTTCTCCTGATGTTGGAAAATTCAGCATTATTTAAAGATTCTTAGGGTGCCTGATATTTTTATTTGATTATTTGTTGAATCCTTAAAATTGCAGGGAGATCATCTTTAGAGAGGAGGGACAGATGAGATGATTCATGTGAATCTTCAGGAAAAAGGCACCGTAGCAGGAGTGGAAGCGAGAGCCCACAATGCAAATCATCAAATAGAGACATGGATAGGGAAAATGACATGGATAGGAACCAGGAAAGTCACCATGATAGAGATAGAGATAAATCTGATGCTCTAGAAAGCGAAGGGGAGGAGACCGAGAGAAGAGTGGAAGCAGGGAGTGGGATGATCATGACAGCAATAAAGACAGAGAAAGAGACAGATAGAAGGAAGTGAGCAAAATGAGTGTTCAAATTGTGGCATGCAATGGGAGATTTTTTTTATTTTTTTCCTCAATGATGTGAAATATGATTTTCCATCTATATCCATCAACAATCAGTACGAGAACTTATTTTTGTTCAACTATATTGGTTTCTCAAATTCAAAACTCAAAAGTTGTGCATTTCAATGGTTAGTGATCAAAGTGCATTGTTGTTTCCAGTTTGTTCTGTGACTAAAATCACAGTTGTTTATCCTTGATATTGTCTTTTTGGGTACAACTTTCTCTTTAAGCTACCATGAGGGTGAAGTCAATATGATATTTGATTCGGGGATACACGTTTCCAATTTCATTGGGGATACAATTTGTATATCAGGTGCCGAGTATTGATCATTCCTCTTATCTTTTGGCCTTGAGACACAACTTAAAGGGGACATTGATCTGCATTTTCCACTTTTGATGTAAAACTTTTTTTTTGTGTGGAATTTAAACGTGTTTTTTCATGGACTTAAAAAGGTTCTAGTCTTCTAAGAGGATGAGGGTCATTAATAGAAATCATGATGGCTGTTTGGACTAGAACCATTTTACCTCAAAATGTTGATAAGCCAGTCACATGTCAACAGCACAGCACATGGAGAATACATGGATGCTAGTTGGAGTCGATCAATGGCTCTTTTATGAATCCACCACATAAACCTTACTAAACAACTTATGCGCTGTCTAGCTTCAATCCTTCGAGTGAAAATGTAACAAAGGAAAGGAAAAATGTAACAAAAAAAATTACACTGGATGGTGTAGAAACAAGCAGTTTCTCTTCTATTTACCCCATATATATTATGCCGAAAAATCTATGCATTCATTGTAGTCAATCATTTTTATCAGAAGCTACTGTCAAATCTTTAGTCTAGAAACAAGCAGGAAATAAGAGACTAACAAAACCAGTTAGCTAGTTTTTTTAACCCACTTTTTCTCCATCTTCTCATAGTGACACTTTGAGCATACCTGCAAGTTGAATATACATGACATAATAGAGATTACACAAAGAAAGATTAAGTACTTGTTTTCACACCATCTGTTCATTTAGCTGTATCAGCAGACTCGGTGGTCTTAGCTTCTCTTGGGCACTGAGATACATATAGTTTGAGCTGCAAACAAGAAGGGACAAAGTAATTCAACAAGTGCGTAGAACTACATGCATACAATTTATGCATAAAAGAAGACTGCTAGCTGTTTTTATTAGCAAATCAACAGCCAAAACACATTCAACTCCAAATTGCAATAGCTAATTCAAGAGAAACCATTTCCATGCTTTCTTGTAGGCAAAAATGGCCCTTCAGTTTCTTTCATCAGTAGAGCAGTGAAGCATTGAAGTTTGTGTTCTTTCTTTTTGTTTTTGTTTTCCCTTTTTCCCCTAAAGCAATTCAGGTCCCACTTGCAGAAAGCCATAAAACATTAAATAGTTTAATTCTTGTCGCCAGATTATGTCCTATGGGCTATAACTTTCCAAATGAGATATCAATAAATTTGCTCACTACACCCACACATTGCTGCCTCATTTACAAACTATCACTTTAAAGATCAAATGCAAGTTCTACCCAACAAGGTGGGGAAAATGGAGAAATGATGAAATGTAAATACCTTGAAGTCAGTCTAATCAGAAACTACATAGTTTGGCAATTTCTCCAGCATCACAACATAACCACCTGCACCATAATGTTAAGTGGCATTACAAGCAAAAAAAAAAAAAAAATTATATATGCAAGCATTGCAATCATACTCCATCGTGCAATAGTTCATGCATTTTTTCTCAATCCCCTAGCTCAAACGTTGGGGGACTAAAGGAATCATATCATATTGCACGGGTAAGACTACAATAGTCAGAATTCAACATGGGTATGGAGTGATAAATTTGGGAAGTTTAAAAATTACAATTTCCAGACCCAGCAGATTAACTCAAGAAAGCTTGTAACCCAACCACTTGGAGCTCCAAGAAACCTTCTTTCACCATTCCACTATATCTAGGGCTATATTTTCTTTTTAATGCACACCATCGACCTGCATTTTGGTTAGAATTCCTCCTGTTCTTGTGGTATTTTCAACATAAAAAATACAAAATTTCAATCTTTATGCTAGTATGAGTTTAGCTAAAGCCTTTGCACTGACTTCCACCTAGCGCTTTGTGAAACCAGGCCACATGCAGACACCAATGGAGTTGCAGACATGGTGTATGTAAATAATATCGCACAAATTAATTAAATTTAAATGATATATCTTAGAGATAGCACCAATATTATATCTTAGAGATAGCACCATAACATGTTTAAGCAAAAGCTTTCAGAAGGGTCTTTATGTGTGGAACTGAAATAATATCACTTAACATTGCAGTAAAACAACAAAACAAAGAATAATTCAATTAAATGGAGGGTAATGCTACTTTGCCCTATACTTTGCCCTACTTAGTGCATTTGGAAGGGTAAAGTTGTAGGATCTACTTATATGATTAAACCCTAAAAATTAAAACCTTCCCAAGGGCAAAGTGTGGGGCAAAGTGTAGGGTAAGGTAGTATTACCCTTAAAGGGAACCTCCAAACAGGACATAAACATACTGAATCTCAAAGTGGAAAGCAAACCAACCTTTGTGAGTATGGAAACTAGTCGATTTGCAGTTCTTTCCCTTGTAGTAATCTCTTGGGGCTCGTTTTGATGAGAGAATGTCGAGGGATGACGTGTGCTTCCTTCCCATCGCCCTTCCTAATCCTAGTATCAGTCCCAATGCCATTTTCTCCTCTGTTTTTTCACACTAGAGAAAAAAAGTTCATAGAAAAACAAGGCGTCTATCCGCAAATAGGCTCTACGGTAATCTCATCACGAACAACTCCCATTAAAGCAAAAAATAAAATAAAAAGTCTCCATCTTATATTGATTAATAGTTTAATCCTTCATTTTCTCCGCAAATAGTTTAATCCTTCATTTTCTTAATGTGACACACATAAAAAATAAATAAATAATAAATAAGAAGAAGGATTTAAACCTTCATTTTCTCCGGAAGGGAGATTTTTTTTTATAGAGAAGTCGTCGCCGGTGTTTCTGTCATTGCCGAGGTTGACGAAGGGCGTCGGCCATCAACCGTGCAAGGACTTGTAAGGATGCCATGGTGCTCCTTCTCGCCGGAATGAGCCGCTGCTCCTTCTCGCCGTCAGAGGGTATAGCTAGGACCTTGTGTCGGACCCACAAGAAACTGTGCCTCCTGCCACTTGGCGGCCACGTCATGTAAGTCATATACATTCGGAATAAATTTCGAAGATATATAACTCCAGAGTTGTTCAAAAGTGGTCCTATATGCACGGTAAAAAACTCCAAATACTTACTGGTTTTGCGTATGTTAAAATTTGAAATCAAAACATTTGAAAAATATTTTAATATTTCAATCAATATGATCGAAGAAAATTGATTTGACATTTACTAGTTTTTTTTTTTTTTTTAAATTTTGGAGTGGGAGATGGGGTTTGGAGGGACTCATATTCAGTGCTGAGTAGCTCAGCACGATGCCGAGCTGATCTCGACCATCCATCTCGGTTTTAGACAGTTGAAATTGAAAGATGAAAAAGTTACCCTTATAAGGGCATTTTGATAACTTTTTCATCTTTCAATCTCAACCATCCAAAATCGAGATAGACGATCGAGATCAGCTCGGCACCATGTTGAGCTTAAAACTAAATCCGCTCCCGATTTGGAGAGCTTGCTCAACTAAATTTGAACCAATGGTGGTCATGGAAGCTTTACTATTCAAATGGTGGTGGAAATCAATAGTCAGAGAGAAGTATGGTTCCATCGATAGTTTTAAGATTCCAAGCAATGCTAGAGTTGTTTCTGGCAAAATCTCATCGGTTTGGAATGACATCTTGAAAGTTTGGTCATCAAAATCTCTCCTTGGAGTTCATCTGGGAGATGGTGTCTATTCCCTCTTGGGGGATGGTGGTAAAATCTCCTTTTGGTTTGATATTTGGGCTAGTGATATCACTCTTAAGGATGCTTTCCTTAGGCTTTTCCTTCTTACCTCAAACAAAAAAGCTAAAGTTAAAGATATGGGGTCTTGGGATGGTTGTTTTTGGGTATGGTCCATTTCTTTAAGAAGGCCTTTGTTTGCCTGGGAGGAGGAATTGAAGCTTTCCCTGCTCAATCTGCTTGCTGAAGTGAGATTCCATAAAGAAGCAAAGGATAAATTCATTTGGAAGTTCTCTCCCTCAGGGCTCTACTTAGTTAAGTCTTGCTACTATGTTTTGGAAGACAAATCTATCCAGTCTGTTGATGTTTTATCTAGCAAAGTATGGAAGGGATTAGTGCCTCCGAAAGTGGAAGTTTTTTGTTGGCTTGCTCTGAAGGGTAGAATCCCTGTTAGGAAGCAGCTCTTGATGAGGCGTGTTCTCCCTCCCAATGCTGATATCTTATGTCCCTTCTGTGGTAATTTCGATGAAGACGTTGATCATCTCTTCGTGAAATGTTTTTGGTCTTAGAGAGTTTGGTCCGGCTGCTTATGCTGGTGGGGATGGTCTTGGTGTTGTCCTAGTTCTTTTAGAGAACTCTTTGAATGTTGGGTAATTCCGAAGGCTGGGGGGTTATCTAAAACTATTTGGGATTCCTTGTTTTTCTCTATGGTTTGGTCTATTTGGCTAACAAGGAATGATTTGATCTTTAATAAAAAGAGATCTTCTGAAGTAGAGATTGTGCAGATGATTATTGTTCATGTGGCTGTGTGGGTTAAGTCATTAAGATCAGAGCTGGAATTCTCTATTGATGATTTTATTCAATCTATTGATGGGGTCAGGTCCTTCCAGATCAGAAAGAAGAGAGCTAGGCATCCGATGATATGGCAACCCCCTCCCTCTGGCTCTCTAAAGTTTAATGTTGATGGCTCTGTTAGAGGTAAGCCTGGTTTGTGTGGTATTAGAGGTGTTTTGAGGAATGACTTTGATGTTATTATCTGCCTTTTCTCTTGTCCGGTTGGCATTGTAGACTCAAATTTAGTTGAGTTACTAGCTGTAAGGGAGGCGTTGAGAATTTTCAGCCAATCTTCTTGGGTGAATGCAAAAGACCTTATTATTGAATCGGACTCTTCAGTAGTTGTTTCTTGGATCAACAACTCCTCTAAGGTATGGAAATACAAGTTCATTCTCAATAAAATTTTCTCTTTGTTGGAGTTTCCCAAGGTTGTTGTGTTATGTCATCAAATTAGGGAAGTAAATTGTATGGCAGACCAATTAGCCAAGAGTAGAGTTGAAAGGTTAGTGCCTTTTATTGCCTGGACGTAATTCTCATTATGCCTTGCTCAGCCCTCATGCTACTACTTTTTGGGCATGCTATTTATTGGATATGCTACTGATTTTTGGATGGTTTTTCTGCGTTTCAGAGTTTTGATTTTTCCTGGGGTGTGGAACTTTTTGTATATTTTTGTGGAGCTCTTTGTATCTTAGTGCTGGGCATTGTATCCTAGTGCTAGGCGTTCTTTGTTTTGTGGTTTTTGGTTTTTTTGAATTGGGTTCTTTGAGGTCTCGTTTATTTTTGTTGGGCTTTTAGATTGGAGTCTTAGTGGCTGTACTTAGGATTTTGTTGATCCTGTTTCTTTTCATTTAATAAAACTTCTTTGCCCATAAAAAAAAAAATGGTGGTTATGGAAGCCTTTACTCTTGGTATCTAATCTGAAGTAACAATACAAATCTAGGCAAAGAATTTGTTAAAGGGTAACATCTGTCCTTCCGTGTGAACATGCCCTACCTCATCTTTCTTCCCATCTCCATTTTGCACATCAATTGATTACACCTTTTTTTTATGAGGAAATTAGGAATTACCCCTATTAGGGGACTACTTTTAACCATAACCCCACTATAAGAGTTTTTAACTCCAAAACCCCATTTTTAAAAGATTCTTTTAGTATAAGGAAATCTATTTTTTTTAATTCCAACAGTAACCCCCCCATGATTTATGCTCTCCCCATGATCTATCTTTCCTTCCCATCAATATCTTCATTTTTTTTCCTTTTTTGGGTTTTCATCTGCAACATCTCTCTTCCCCCATCTCCTTCTCCTTCCTCTTCCCCTAGATATACCTTCTTCCTTCCACCAAGCTCCTTTTTTATTTTAGGAACATGTAGGAGCTTCTCCGACGGCTTTCATAAGGTTTTTCCAACGGCGACACCTTCTTCCAACTCCAAATTTGCTCTTTTTCTAAAAAACCAGATCTGAAAAACCAGACCTTCTTCTCCAACGACAACTGGACCTTCTCTGACCACCGTCCCACCATAGATGTCGTCTTCTTCTTCTTCTTCTTCTTATTTTCATCTCCAAACTCCATATCTACTCTTTGTGTGTGTGTGTGTCTTTGTTTGCAACTTCAGATATGTTCATTTTTGAGGTGTATGATTGGTTCAAGAAAATTTATTGACTATTTTTCTTATTCCAACAGTATATTGTTATTGTTGCACACTATTTTTTTTGTAATAGTGCGTTTGTAGTGGTATATTTTAATATAGAACAATATGCTGTTGCTGTGCAACTAACATTTTTAAGTTAGTATGTACGTGATAGCATGTTTTTGTTTCACTAAGAGTATCATGTTACTATCTATGGTATTGTTTTGAGTATGTATACCTTGGAATTCATATTTTTGTTTCAAATAGTATGATGGTATTGTAACCCATTGTTGGAATTTATATTCTAACAGTATGTTGATACTATTGCACACTATATTTTTGTAACAGTGCAATTGTAGTTGTGTTTTTTTAATATGGAACAGTATGTTGTTACTGTGCAACTAAAATTTTGTGTTGGTACGTATCTGTTATCATATTTTTGTTTCACCAAAGAGTATGATACTACTATCTAAATTACGGTTTTGAATATGTATACCTTGGAATTCATCTTTTTTGGCCATGGCAACAAATCTGGTGGGAAAGAAGAGGAAAAAAAATGAGAAAAGAAGAAGAAGAATAAGAAGAAAGGTGCTTGCAGAGAGAGAAAGAAAGAGATGAAGCTGTGAAGAAAAAGACGACAGCCATGGCAGGACGGTGGTCGGAGAAGGTCCGGTCGCCGTTGGAGAAGAAGGTCTGCTTTTTCAAATTTTCTGTCAATATGAGGGATTCTCATCCATATGCGTCGCCGAAAAAAATGGATATCAAATCCATGATTTTCGGCCTAAATAGTAGGATGGCACCGTTATAAATCTATTCAAATTGAAAATTAGGGGCAATTTTGTCTATATGGGTTAAAAGGTGTTTTGACAAAACTATTTCTTTTATAGAGCCTATTGTAAAAAGACTCTTATACATAAGGCCTATCACCAAAATTCCCTTAATTTAATTGATCTATTTCTTTTATTATTTATTTAATTTTGATGCTACATTTATTTGGTTTATTATTTATATTTCTATTGTTATCATTGATAAGGCCGGTGCAATGATAACATGCATTGTGATGCTTAGTTAACCTTCGTGCGTGGCAAGTCAAAACTTGAGTTCCAAGAGGTAGTGCAAGATGAATTTTTCTAGGGTAAGTCAGTTATGAGGGGTTCTTCATTGGTGAATAGATTAATTTTTCCCTGATTTTGGGGGTTAATATACAAATTTTAAGAACAAACTTTGATTGGCTTGTGTTATCAAATCACGTAGTATTTTACCATGAATTTCTATATGTGGGACCCTTGAAGAGTCCTCTATCCAATGGTATAAGCATTGTTTTGCAATTTGTAAATTAACTCTTGAAATTAAGGGAGAGCTTATCAATTAACCATTGAAGACCCTTCATGACAGCTTTACCCATTTCATCATGGTTCCTTTAAATGAAGTATACTAATACTAAGTATAGGCACAAGTCTGGAAGGCCCCTACACTTTTTTAATAAGCCAAAGTGGTGTGTTGAAAGGTCAAGTAACCAATTGTGGCGACTTCACTTGGGTGTGACCATAGTTAACTCTCCTACTTGTTAAAGAACTAATGAAAGGAGAGGCCTAGACTAGTCCACTAAGGAGGAAACCGCAGGCGTCTCCTCAAGTTAGTTGAGACCTTAGTCTCACTGAAAATTAGTGGCTCTAGTGTATGAGTATGACCATCAAGGAATTAATACAGGTCACACCACCGCCCTAAAGACTTGAACCCTTGACTACTAGCTTGGCCTCCTACACCTTTGCCATTAGCTAGACCAACACCCCAGGTGGTGGAAATCCCCTACACTTACTACACTATAAAAGTGCCTATAAGCAAGTGTGTGTGTATATATATATATATAGTCCCCTTTTTATGAGGTTAACCTAACTTAACTTTGCGTTAGGTCACCCTCTAATTTTTTTTTTTTTTTAAATTTAGAACATAATTAAAATTCATATATATATATATAGAGAGAGAGAGAGAGAGATTTAAATCATGTGGGGCTTGTTGCATTTTTTAAATTTAGAACATGATTAAAATTTTTTTTTTTTTATTTTTAAAAAATTATTCGCTTTTGGTAGGTTTATTATTTTTTTATTGGTACTTAACTGTTATATTAGCTCAACTATGGTGCTCACTCAAGACTTAATTTTTATAAAAAGGAGGTTACTGACACCACATAAAGTACTCTAATCCCCCTTAGTTTACACTTTTTAAGGTTTTATGAAAAATTTAAAAGCTTTCTATGAAAACTAGCCGCTTTGTCCACTAAAAAACATCATTTTGAACAACTTTGTAAAATAAAGTTTTTCCAAAATCTATCATTTAAGTGGATATTTTTGCCATTTACAATCTCTATTTCATTTTCCATAAAAATGGGCCAAAAAAGTATACTTAAATGACAGATTTTAGAAAAATTATCTTCTATAAAGTTGTCCGGAATGATGTTTTCTAGTAGACCACGTGACTAGTTTTCTTAAAAACATTTTATATTTTTCATAAAACCTTAAAAAATATAAACTAAGTGAGGGAATTAAAGTATTTTATGTGGTAGCAATAGTCTGGCCCTTTTAATAATAGAGGAGTTACAATCTAATATCTGTATAGATATCCATATTGTATAACACTTACTTACACATAGGAAAAAGGAAAAAAAAACCACATCTCTCTCTTCCATCTAGTTTACATAATTATAAATTATTTTCTCTCCACTTTGTGAGATATTGTTCAAAATTTCGAATGGTCTAGAGCGTACAAGAAATTTAAGGTTTGTTAGGGACTTTACCTACACATAAGGCTCCCTGAAAATGATGGTATCCTAGGAGAGAAATGTCAAGCAACCTAGTGCAAAAAGGGCCATGTTTTCTCTATAATAAAAAATATATTAAAAAAATGCACTGCATGTATCTCGATTTAGAAAACAGACTATTCTGAACCCTAATCATCCTATCTTTTAAATATTACTCTTATTATTGCTATCATGCTAATTGAATTTACAGAAATTCCAACTTGTATTCCCAAAGCAGGTTATTCAGTTGAAGCTCCTGAACTAAAGCCCATAGCTATTGAGGTAGCTAAAGAATGTGCATGTTCGCTAATTGCAATTGCAACTGTTGCAAATGCACTGAAAAATAAGAGTTTGCAAGTTTGGAAGGATGCAATGCAACAACTAAGGTCGTCTACCCCAACTAACATCAATGGAATGGATAAAAAACTGTACTCATCTCTAGAGTTGAGTTACAGTTTTTTAGAAAGTGAACAAGCAAAATCAATTTTCTTGCTTTGTTGCCTTCTTCCAAAAGATTACCGTATTTCAATCCAAGACATTTTAAAATATGGCAACGGTTTGATTTGTTTCAAGATGTCAATACGTTGGAACAGTCAAGAAATAAAGTACGTAAATTGGTTCATGATCTCAAAGCTTCATATGTTGCTAGATAGCGACATTGTTGGATCAGTCAAAATACATGAAGCTTTTTGTGATGTTGGGAAATCAGTCGCATCAAAAGAAAAGCATATATCCATTATGAGAAATGGTGTTGATTGGGAAGAAAGTATGAAGGAGGAAAAACTCAAAATTTGCCTTGCAATCTCATTGCTATATGAAGATATTCATAAGCTTCCCATAGGTTTAGAGTGTTCAAAACTAAATTTCTTTATGTTCTTCTGCAATCATCCTTCTATGAAAATCCCAGATACCTTTCTTGAAGGGATGAAACAACTTAGAGTTTTAAATTTAACAAATATATGTTTTTCATCACTACCTTCATCACTTCTTTTCCTTTCAAACCTTCAAACATTGTGTCTTCATCAGTGTGTGTTGCGAGACATACTCATACGCGAACTAGCTAAAATTGGAGAACTAAATCTAGAAACTAGAAATCCTCAGTTTTGAAAGTTCGAATATAGAAGAGCTGCCAAGAGAAATAGGGCAATTGACTCTTCTAAGGTTGTTAGATTTGAGGAATTGTTCCAAACTTAAATCAATCCCATCCAATGTTCTAGAAAGCTTATCGCAATTAGAAGACTTGTATATGGGAAATAGCTTTACCAAGTGGGAGGTTGATGGTAATGCTAGCCTCACTGAGTTAAAACGCTTGTCTCACTTAGTCACTTTAGACATAGGTATAACAGATGCCAAGATTCTACCAATAAGACTTGGGCTTTGAAAAGTTGATCGAAGAGATACAAAATATTTGTAGGAGATGTTTAGGACTGGTCTGGTGAATATCAAACCGGTCTCAAGAACCTTGAAAATCAAACTCAATACGAGCATTCAACAAGAGTCGGGAATAAATATGTTGATAAAGAAAACAGAGGATCTATATTTGTATGAATTAAAAGGAATTATAAGTTTTCTTAATGAATTAGATAAGAAAGGCTTTCCATGCTTGAAGCATCTCCATGTCCAAAGTAGTAGCGAGATCGAGTATGTCATTAACACTAAGGAATGGCTTCTAAATAGAGTCTTTCCTAACTTGAAGTCATTGTTTCTTTTCAATCTGATTAACTTGAGAGATATACGTCATTGCCAACTTCCCGTGGAGTCCTTTTGTAACCTAAGGACGGTAGAAGTGGAACATTGTGATAGATTAAATAATCTTTTCTCATTGTCCATGGCTAGAAGCAATAAAAGTGACAAAATGCGATATCATGGACAAGATTGTTGCTGATGGAAAAGAAGAAACATAATACAATGATGGAGCAATGGATAAGATTATGCTCCCTCAACTACGCTACTTGACACTGCAACATCTGCCAAAGCTCATGGGCTTTTGCTCCAATTTGAAGACAATGCCTTCCATACCACTTTTCAATAAAAATGTATATTAATTATGCTGGTTCCTTTCAATAGCTTATCTATTATCCCATTTATTTTTTTTCCTTTTTAGAACGGGTCTCCAAGGTTTTAATCAAAGATAACTTTACATGTATGCCAATTGTGGTCTTAATTATAAAAGAATGATGAGGTCAATTCTTCTGCAGGTTGCATTTTCCAATTTGGAGGAATTGATTGTTAGCAATTCTAGTTTTCTAAAATATATATTTGATGAGGAAAGGAATGTTGTAAGAGCCAATGAGTTCAGATATTTGCAATTACTTCATCTCCCGAGCTTCATGCAAATATGGAAGAGGGAGGATTCTCAAGGAATTAATTCCTTTCAAAGTCTAAGTTCAATAGAAATTCATTGTTGTCCAAATTTGAGAAACATCTTTACAATTTCTGAAGTCAAAAGTCTTGTACAACTTCAAAAGCTATCAATATCGTTGTGTTACATGGTTAAAGAAATTGTTGGAAATGAAGGAGAAAAAGAAGAGGCAATAGATGAGGAAGTATTCTCTCAAGTAACCTCTCTGACTTTTCACCGTCTAGTGCAGCTCAAGAGTTTCTACCAAGGAATATCAATTTTTAAATGGCCATCCTTGAAAAAATTGGAGGTGTCCTTATGTTTCGATATTGAGATATTTTCTTCAGAGGCCGAAGTAAATATCAATACGTACTCCAATCAAACAACCCCTCTTCTTGGTTGAAAAGGTATGCACATGTATTTTTTCCTTTCATTCTTTTTGTGCTTGTATGTGGAAGAACTGCAGACTTGAACCTAGGCATATCACTCAACCTCATGTGAAGGACACCACTGATGCGCCTATTCATGTGCCATGCATTAGAAAAAATTAAAAAATAAAGCACTGAAGTGGCTATTGCCCCATTATTAGAAAAAAAAAATTATACTTGAAAACACTACACGGGTAAATTTGAAAATTAAAACTAATATAACTTTCTTTCTTTCAAATAGTCTCAAATGGGAAAAACTAATAAGGTGAAGTATAATGCACATGTGTTCTATCATGCATGCCACCCCCTTTAGTTTATTATGAACATATACAGCCAACATGGTAGGGATCCAAATTGAGTTTCTAATCATAGGGCCATAATCTTCTCAAATTTTCATTGATATTAGTATGGGAACGGCTATTGCAACCCCCCATTCCTATAAGCCCACCCCCCATTCTTTAGGTTTTTAAGGTTTTATGCAAAATATAAAATGTTTTTATGAAAACCGGCCATATTTTCCACTAGAAAACATCATTTTGAACAACTTTGTAGAAGAAAGTTTTTCCAAAATTTATCATTTAGGTAGACTTTTTGGCAAAAAATGAAATAAATGCTATGAATGGTTAAAAAGTATATTTAAAAAGTAGATTTTGGAAAAACTTTCTTCTGCAAAGTTGTTCAAAATGATGTTTTCTAGTGGACGTCACGGCCGGTTTTCATAAAAACTTTTTATATTTTGCATAAAACCTTAAAAACCTAAATGATGGGGGGTGGGCTTATAGGAATGGGGGGTTGCAATAGCCGTTCCCTATTAGTATCAGGGTAGAAATTTGGGTTCCATCGAACTTGGGCCCAACTCTGATCAAGTCTTATATCAAGCCCGGCCACTACATACTATGCCCATAGTAGTAACGTGCGCTTGCTGCTTTATACAGCACTAGTAGGTGGGTAAGGAACGGGCACAAAACTTTAATTCTTTGTGAATAAAGGCATAGAATGCATACAGTACGTTTATTAAACTAATAAATTATTCTACTTTGTCATGCACTTGACCTTTAGAATAAGGGTAAATTATAAGAAACCTTCCAATGTTTAGTCCTATTTTACATTACCCCTAAAGAAAAAATTGATGCAATGTCCCCACTTTGCTAGGTTTTGGGGTGAAAAATTAAGTAGAAATTAGATGAAAAGCCACTAAAAAAACACTGTATCTCTCTCATGTACTCAATATTCAACCATTCCCCTAGTGTTTTTTCATCCCATTTCTACTCGATTTTACACCTAAAATCTAGTGAAGGGAGGACATTGCATCAGTTTTTTTTTTTTTAGGAGGGTTATGTGAAATATGGTAAACATTAGGGGGATTTCTTGCAATTAACGCTTAAAATAATTCATACAACTATCTTGTTTGTGTCCATGTTGAACTGCCTTTTCTTTTTTTTTCTTTTTTTTCTTTTTTAAGCTTTAACTTATGTTTTAACGGTTTCCTACAAGTTGCATTCCCTAACTTAGAGGAATTGACATTGAAGTACTCGGCCAACATGAAAGAGATTTGGCGAGGCCAATTTCATGCATTGGCATTTGGCAAACTAAGAGTTCTAAGGGTGATTAATTGTCGCAAGATACTAAAAGTTTTCCCATTCAATTTGCTTCAAAATTTTCAAAATCTAGAAGTAGTTCGTCTAGAGTCTTGTCATTCACTGGAAGATGTATTTGAACTTGGAGGAGTTTGTGGTGAGGTAGGCCATGCTAGAATACCCCCACAGTTGATGGAACTAAGGTTGACTTTGCTACCTAAGCTAATGCATGTGTGGAAGAAGGATTTCCGACTAAGCCTAGTTTTTCAAAATCTAACAATTATTATTGTACAACATTGTGTAATCTTAATGAAAAAAACTTTCACGTGACTGTGATATGACCAGGTGTTGTCACAAGTCAATGAGAATCAAGTTAAATGGGATTGTCAGTATATTTTTTGATCTCACAATCCTACTTAGTCCTTATTAGCTTGTGACACCTCTTGACCATATCACAGTTACATGAAAAACTCATTCAAGTTTAACATATGTCCTGCCATTCGCAATAGCTAGAAGTCTAACACAAATTAAGAGCATATCTGTATGGGATTGCAAGATGAAGCGACAGTCATATGTCCACTTTTAGTCAATTAAACTGTGTGGTGTAAGATATTTACCAAACCTCACGAGCTTCTACGCAGGGAGTAACACTCTTTCATTCATTCCCATCCTTGAATCATGTGTGGGTGGAGGGATGCCCCAAAATGAAGACTTTCTCCAATGGAAATTTAACCACGCCCCGCCGAACCTGAAAGGAGTGTCAGGATACTTCGTCGTGTCATGTTGGAGAGCACCATGCAATACATGTTCGAACGACAGGTTTGCGTTGATGGTACCAACATTTTATTCTTTCCCTATTTTTTTCCTTCGCATCGTGACTGGTTTTACAAAACCGATCACTTTTTCTTTTCTTTTTTTATTTTTATTTTTATTTTTTAATAAATAACTTCTAATAAAAACCCCATATACCCTGATACCCATATCAATTACTTCACCGATCGTTTATTTCTACACCGATTCAGAAAATTTAAACCGAAGAGAGGGGTTGTTTGGCTGCTTTCTGGTTCATCTTCTTTGACTCAAAACTTCTTCTCCACTCCAGGTATATGTCTCCTCTCTATCTCTCTCTTCTTCTTCAACTGGTTTTTTTTTTCTTTGTCCCCCTTTCTTTCAACACAAGATCTTTCTGCCATTTGGCAAGGATGTGAATATATTTTACTCTCCGTTCTGCCTCTTCTGGAATGCATGTAATATGATTGCTAATTTAGCTCATGTTTATTAATTTCTTCAATTTATGTTTGCATTGTAGAAGTTGCATTAGATTGGATTGGAATGTTAAAGTATATGCAAGAGGAATTGTGGAGGGTTTTTTCTTTTTTTCCTAAGATTACCAAATGGGTTTTTGGTTTAGGAAAACTGTTGTTCTTAAGAATTCTGAAGTGGTGAGAAAAGATTTTGGAACTTTTTGTTTTGTTGAATGTAGTGCTGAAGATAAGGAGACCCCTTTGATTTAATTGGGGCTGGTTTATTGCTCACAAGGTAGGGTTGTCTACAAATGTGATTTTCAGACACTTGAATTTATTTATTTATTCTCACAAAAAAATTAAAAATAAACAAAAAATGCTTAGAAGCATTTGAACCGTTTCTCTGTACACTTCCTTTGTTTCATTGAGGTTGCAATCAACGATTAACTAGTTTAGTTGTTGATCACACCCTAATCAATGATTATATATATATCTATATATTTATCAATTTTATTTTGTTGCATGAAGCTTCTAATCATTTTATTTGTTTATTATAAGAATAGAATAAGTTTTGTTTGTTCATTGGAAAATTTGAATTTGATGAAAATTTGAATTTTATATGATATATTATTGTTATCTTGTGTGAATATAAATGGTGTTGAAAGTTGTTTAGAAATATAAATGGCTTGTGGGGTTGTATATGCTGCAGCTCCTAAGTGCCCCTTCCTGGTAATCTACCATGGTGGAAGGCCTTTGATGCAGAGAAGTCTGGAATTGATGAAGTTTGTAGGATTCTAACCCACCTTTATAGCCTTCCTATGGCACAGTATATATTAGTTTGTGAGGACAAGCTATGGGATTCACTATCCCACCCACATCCAAAGGTGAATCCAACTTGACCCAACCCCCACACCACCCCCCCCCCCCCCCCCTTTCTTTTTTTCCTAAAACTTTCTTTGCTACTTTAAGTACGATCATAGGGCACATGGGCCATTTACCATATTCTTTCTGCATTTTTTGCATTTTCTAAGCGGTCAGCAAGCAATCAGAGCACGACTCATAATGGTGTTGCGGGCACATATTTCATTTCCCAAAACTAAAGGTAGAACAGGTGAATTGATGGACTGCCCCTTGCGGCCTTGTGAAGTCTCAGCAGCACTGCAAGTTGGCAACTTCAAGGATTGCAGAGGATATGCTCCATGCTTTAATGCCTCTAATTGATAATACCACTTCAAAATGAGATGAGTTGCATTAGTGAGACGGAGCTAGTCTTACTATCATTGCCTTCTTGTAGGAAGTTTCACAGAGTGCCCCACCAGCTAATAATAATACTATTGCTCCCAAGGCAGCTCCTGCAGTAATTAATCGGCAACCTGGTGAGTCGAAGGGTGAATTATATACCTGAATATTGAAACTTGGGAGTGAATGGGTATCTTCCCTACCTGATAAGCTTATAGGTTCTGACTACTGTATAAGCATCTGACTACTCACAGTGAGGCAACTTCCAATGCTCCCTCATTTTGGAGGTGAGGTCCCCACCATAATGGAAATGTTTTCTAGGGCTTGCATGCTAATACAAACTGGACAATTCTTGGTTACTTATTGGTCAGGAGGAACCAAATTCCTATGGTTGGTGATGGCTCATACCTTAACACCAAATGTTCAAGTTAATTTTGCTTTCCCCTGTCCACATCCATAAATTTTTCTATTTGGACATGTGGCGGAAGGTGAGTGGGATACACCACCGATAAGGAGGAGATTCCTCCTAAAGGATAGTTATTTTCCATGTATACAACCTACTCATCAATGTTCTGCTTGGTGTCTTATGTATGATAGTGGCTAAATCTGTTTGATGTCAAGCCACCCAAGAAACCCCTTTACACTGCCTCGGGAACAGTCAATATGCTTGACAAGTTCGGAACTATTATATCTCAGTTGATCAATTTAATCCCACATTGAGTTGAAGATCTGTATCCTGTGCTAGATTATATTTGCTGAGACTGTTTGGCTCCCTCGGATAATGGCAATTGGTTAGGGGGTTCTGGGATGAGCAACTGACATGTTAACCTGAGCTCTTGCGTTACGAAGGCTTGGAATGGAGTTCCGTTTTAGAAGAATAGTTGTGGAATTAAATGCAGTGGCTGTCTTTGGTACTCATCACCACTATCCGAAAGGAACAAGTGAGTCCGAAAGGAACAAAGCAAACCGTTCGTGTACAAAAGAATTCATGAAATTGACAAGAAACTGCAAGAAGTCATTGAAAGTGAAGCATAGCATCTGAAGAATAGCATTTAGACATGTATAAAAAGTGAAGCCCTGGGACATATTAAAATGATATTTTTCAGGTTAACGACATTTGCATAATGTTCATATCATTTTGTGCCACTCAAATCTAAAGGGTGACCTTAGCAGCAAAATGCTGCGAAAAAATAATCAAAACATTTTTATTCCAAGTGGCATCTACACGTGCCTGTAATGATCCAATGCCAAACCTGATTTAACGTTAAAAGAAGCATGTGCGCATGCAGTAAAATTAAAAGCAGCACATTTGGGTGCACTCACACACATGTTGCCCAAGAGAAAGTGTAAAAAAAATACTCGAACCATTGAACTCACTGTCTTGAAGTAGAACGCAATATTTCAAATATATCAACATTTACCACAATATCAATGTACCACACTGGGCTATTTCATGAGAATATACTCTATGGTGCAACCAATGCCAAAGCAGCCTACTTCTAAAAGGAATTTATCATTTCTGTTAGAAATGTCAGTTCTTGAAACATCAATTGTTGATATAAACAATTATGATCAACCTAGTGTTAGTTCTCTAACGGTGTCAATACGCTTTCTTTCATTTTTGCCTTTTTTTTTTTGGTTCTTGTCATTAGGTAGAATTGACCACATGTCATCCAACCCGTAGTGGGCACATGTTACCACTAAACCAAGACAACCATTAATAATGTTGTAAACCAGAAGTTTGGACTGCAGTAGCATTGCATGGTTTAATTTCCCTACTCCGCATGTAAGTTAAAAACTGTCCAGGCAACTCTTCTAAGAGAGCTTGAACGATGGAAATCTGCCCACCTGCCAAAATAAGATAAGCCCGTTAGATGAAGTTAAAATGAAAAGCAGAAGTATGAAAAGGCAGAAGATAAACATGACTTCAATTCATAATAAGTTAATAACAGGACGAAATCATATAAAAGATAACAAATTTCAAACAACTACAGTCCTGTACTTCAAAAGGGAAGGAAACAGATTATAGGGTTTGTGAAGGGACTGAGCTGCTCTTGAAGTGGCTCAACCTCAGGTACTTTGCATTTGCATTTGCATTTGCATTCAAGCATGATTACTTGCTTGAGGTTGATTTAAAACCTTTTCCAATTTCAAACAACACCATGCTTAGCTACTTCATGCTCATGACAGATGAAAGCAAATGTCCTACACTTTAAGCACTACCTGTATCATGTTTAAAAAGTATTTGCAACAGGTGGCCGCTAAACTCAGTTGAGGGGTAGATTTAAAACCTAGCACAGCAATGACGGATAAATTAATGACTAAGGAGCTCTATCCACCATCACCATTTGACACTGTTCTTTTACTTCAATATCCTTTTATTTCCTATTGACAAGAACACGTGTCTCAACTCCACCACAAAAACTAAAATAAAATAAAAATAAATTCACAGGAGGGATAACCAGAACCACCTTTTAAAATGTCACACATCATTTTTCATTCTACAAACAAGTCTGAACTGTGGCTTCCAGAACTTTAGCAAGGATGAGACCGAGCAAAAATTGATGAGCAAGGCAATTTTCAACCTGACCTAGACAGCTTGAGGGTTTGCATTAATTGAAGATCAATCGCCGCCTTCAGGCCAGCAAATTTTTAACAGGAATTGATTAGCTATCCTGCCGATATTGACACATCACATAAACAGACCAACTATGCCCACTCTGACCGATCTCCACCTCTACCCCGCTTGCTTCATAACACCTATGCAGGAGTGGTAGAGGGGATGTTGTAGTTCTAAAAAAAGTATAAGAAAAGCTGAATATGCCACCACCTAAGCTGAATATACCTTTTCCTAAAAAAAAGGTAGAAAAAGCTAAAGATACAACCTAAAAAATATCCTACCTGAGTGTTGCCTTATAAATGTTCAAGAAAAGGATTTAAAATAATTATCTCAGATCCGGAAGGCTGATATCAATTCCATGACATCTCTGAGTGAAGACAATCAATCGATTTGACTCAACCAACTGCCTATGAGCTATATGTAGTTCATCGTATTAGACACAACTTGATATTTGGTCTTCCCACTTACCGGCTTGTGATCATTTAGGGGGAATTATTCATTGAAGTAGGGGCGGAATCTAATGAAAAAAGCCGTTGGGGGGGGGGGGGGATCTAAAGATAAATTTATATACTAACACAAAAAGAACACCAAAATGTGCTTTTAAACACCATACAAACAGACCTAGCAAAAAGGCATGGTATAAACTGCACTATTTGTCAGTAACATTTTTAAATTACAGGTGTAACAATTAATTTTTTTATTAAAAGAAAAAACACGCGTGCGCGCGCGAAGAATGTACCTGAAGAAACTGATCATTTTAAATGTGAGATTTTAACAAATTGAAGGAATACATTCATATTTGAAGGTGATTCCAGTTACTTCCCAAATGAGGGTGAGATTATAATACAAATGAGTCTCTACTGTGTTTAAACTTGTAAGTGTATTACAGTTGTAAATTTTCATGTACTATATACTCACCATGAACTTCGCGCATTGGAACAAACTGTACAATGTCCCTTGTAGCAACCCGTCCTGTTGAACTCTCCAATCGACATCCATTATCAGCATCTAGGATCTGCCAAAAGTTAAGAATTAACCAGAGGCAATAATCCAGTCTCCGATAAAAAATAGTACTGTAATGATAATTAGACAGGAATTAAGTAGACTCAAAGAAAAATTGAGAAAGCAAGACTATACCTCCATTTCTCTAAAATCTGCGCTTCCCACTCCAACTATAAGAATCGACAGGGGTAGATCAGATGCCCTCACCAAAGCATCTTTAGTTTCTTGAAGATCTGTAAGCACTCCATCCTACAAAGGAGAAAGATTATATGAAGACCAAATAAAAAATTAGAGAAAACAAAAAGAAACAAAATACAGAAAAGAAAAGAAAACACCACTATAAGTCGCTCTTCTCTAAAAATATAAGATAATACTGAAAAGAAAACACCACTATAAGTCATTTTCCCTTTACCGTTATTATAAGCAAAACAAAATACTTGTTGTCATTGAGTGAAAGGGACTGGCCAGCAATTTCTGCAGCCTTGTTGATCACTTGACCAAATAAAGTGGGTCCTGCTAGAGCAACATTGTGTAGAGCACTTGCATAAGCAGCCATTATACCTTCCACTCCTTCAACCTGTAAAATAAAGGGAAATTGATTGTTATTAAACAAATTGAAAAATGCAATAGTCGGATGCAAACAGATCAGTTCACAGAAAAATTAACCCAATCAGACGAGTTTGATTCACATATTGCTGCAATTTGCGTAAAGCGGCTCATTCAAGAGATCCTCATAGATTAAAAATAGACCCTTAAAGAGGAGGCCAAACAATAAGGAAATCCTAGGCAACAAAAGACACCAACTACTGGTATTTAAGAGTTCTCATACTTCTGAGAGACAGATAAACTGTTTATATTTCTAATTTCTCAACAAGTTTGCAAGTCACCACCAAAATCAGACTTTTTTTATGGAAACAGGTTTTGAACGCTGATGATGAGATAGATGGAGTAAAAACCTATTTAATAGAGTTAATATTATACTAATGACACAGCTGCATTCATAATTAACAAGACGTAGAGTTGTAGAGCAGATTGAGTCCTATTTACACCACTAGGTGAAAATGAGCTGGGTGTTAAAATAAACCTTTCTCACTTAGTTGAATAAAAAAAACACTAGGAATAAATAGAAACAAATTCAACAGGTTCAAGGATGAAGAAAGATAGGAAAGAACTGCAAGCTTGACTACTCTTACCTCAGAGCCACTTGCACTTCCGTTCAAATTAAAACAATGTGATACGGCACCATTGTATGTCTTTCCTCCAAAGCCCCAAGCAGGAAAGCGCCTATCAGAATCATAAAATTGTATGACCTCCCCAACCTCCATTATAGCCTGAGACAAATTAAGATATAAATAATACACCAACTACATTAGTAATTATCTCTTCTATCCAGAACAGAAGTCCGCGAATGAAAAAAAAAAAAAAAAGCAACTCGAGAATTATACATTAAAGACATGTTATACCAATAAATAAGGCCTAGCTTGAATCAACCAAATGAATAATCAAAACTATCTTGTTTATCGTTTTGTGTTAGACAGTCATAAAAGTGATTAAGACACAATCATATCTACAAGTCCCATCACTGGATCAACTGATCAATTTTCCACTTCCCTACCACAGGAGATCTACATGGTATCTTACTAAATGGTGGGGTACAATCTTGTGCATCATGCCCAATATATGCCATTTTAACTTTATAAAGTCTCAGGACAGTTGATAGTTCCACTTTGGGAGCAGTACTAAAGGAAGCACGAGCAGACTAACCTGCTGGTAAGCATTCAACCGTCCTGAAGGATCAATGTAGTGCAAAGAATCCAGATTTCGAGGATTTCCATTCGAAGCTAGAAAAAATTGAAAAGCATGAGCCGTAAAAAATAAAATAGAAAATACAGGAAAATGGAGGATAATAACTTTTCTAGTAATCCATAAGATTACTAGTTTACCAGTAAAATCAACAGCAACCATAAAGTTGAGCTCAAATCCACTAGAAATGTAGTCAATAAAGCTGTACACGTCCTTCTCACAATATTGATCCACAAAAAGTTGGCCCTTCAGAACCTATAGATAAGAAGTCAGACAAAAGTGTTGCAAAGAAAAAATGGGGCAGGGACGTAGCGTCAAACAAGACAAGAAATACAATATGTGGTTAAAATCCTTTTGCCATTAAAATAAACACCTTTTCATGACTCTGGCGAGAAGAGGGTTTGATAAAGTTTAAACCATTTTTTTCTCTGTGTAGTTTTTCCAGGTCAGCCACCGATTTCTGAAGTTTACTGAGAAAGTCAATGGAAAAGTCAAAATATACGTCCCAAACATAAAACATTCGTAACATTCTAAATGGGAAAACAAACAAACAAAACAAAAAAAAAAGGCAGCAAAAATTAAAATAGATACCCAATGAGCACATGATTGCCACTGCTATTGAAATCAAAACACTCGAGAACTAATGGGTTTTCCTGCATCAAAGGAAAATTTCATTAAGTGAGTAAACAGAGATTTCAGTGACCTGTAGACTGTAGCCATACTCATCACAGCATTTGGTTCCAACAAATGTGATTTTCCAGCATCAAGTGTCATAGTAACAATTAAAAATAACCAACGAGTTCAATGGTTTCTTAAGCCCACATATCCAACACAGTAGATATTTAATTCACTTTTTGAAAACCTAAGAGACTCCATATTAAAGATGGTGGGTGGTTAATTGACTTCTTCCCAGACATATAACCACAGATTTCAATTACCCAACACACTCTATTCTACCATCGTACCGAAAATCATACAAAGATGAAAAGCTTGCCTTGCTTCCAAATTGCTGCATAGTAAGACATATGGGCTTCCAAGTTGGATTCAAGTTGTTGTTAATCACCTCTGTCTTGCAAATGGGAACAGAACCTCCACTCTCAACAATCCTAGATATTCTTAAGAAAGGATCCTAAAGAGGGGGGGGAAAAAAAGGGAAAAGTGAAATAAGGGCCAAAAATGAAATGCTAGAATATGCATAATTAACATAAAGCTCTAAAGCACAGGTGCTTTTCGGATACATACACTTTTAGAAAAAACATCCTTATTTTCCAGATGGGAACAGCGAAATGTCATATCAACAGCCTTTCTTGAAGCAACTGTTTCCTCTGCATGGACAGTGAGTGTCCCTAAGTTTTTCAAACCCCGGTGACCATTTTTGCTCTGAAGATTTAGGGTCAAGCTTCGACTTTGTTTAGTAACTATCTGCCATGAGTTAAAAAAAAACAAATACAAAAGTAAGCACCATGTTCTGGGAATCTCTCTAGTAAAAAACAATCCATAGATTTCCAAGTGATATGCATACTATATTAATGTGAACACAAGCACAAGTTTCAAATTCAATTAATAGTTTAATACTAATACAATATAAAGGGATGGGCTATTGCAAGAGATGTTTTGGATACTTCCATGGCAATTCAATGCAGATTGTTTCATCTTCACTTAAAACATCATGAAAACAGCCAAATTCCCCTTCTTCTATTATAAGAAAAAGCGCCTTAACAACATTGCTTTATTGATTTTAAATACTGTACTACTTAATTCATTTTTGTTGTCAGTTTCATCACCAAAGGCAACATAGAAAGCATGCCCACACTGTGCAGGATGAACCCTATGGATCCAAGGCAACTTACCTCTGACAAAACACAACTGGCTTCTCCAAGAAATTCTTGATCATTCAACTTCAACATCTGCAAGGTAACACAGTTCTAAATTAGAAAATTAAATTGAACTTCATCTTCTAAAAAATTTGTGCATTAATTCCGACAGTAAAAAATTGCTTTGACTTTGGTAATGGAATAAAAATAAAATACAAAATAAAAACACACACAACTATGTCAGCCATTGAGAGCGCTGATCTGGAAAAATAACTGCTGTAAGTGATCACTCACTTCTAAAAGCACGCACATAAAATTCTCTTCCATGAAAAAAAATATATATATTTCTAAGCATTGCCTTAGAAACTTAATATTTTTTCCTCTATGGAATCTTCACTCAAACAAACTGAGAATAATCCAGTATTGTTATAGGTCCACTTTTAAATAAATAAAAATATGAATAGAATCTTGTTTTTGTGAAATACTGGGTATCTTATTATTAGATGAAATATCATGGTAACTCTAAACTTGTCCATTTATTTGTACAAACCTTCATCTCTATGAAATCCATCATTGTAACTAGAAATCTTATAGGGTTGGCAGAAAGTGTAGTTTATTGAAATCAAAATTAAAATAATAAATGAAACTCGGAAGAAGAAACAATAATATACCTTCACAGGTACATTGTGATATTTCGTATCAACATCATACACACAAAAGCTGAAAATAAAATGGATAAACATGAGTGAAACAGTCAAAGCTAAAAGAGGTCTACCAGATGTAGTGCATAGGATAAATCTACAGTATATTTAGAAAAATTAAATAAAATAAAATAAAATAACTTACACCAATGGCTGAACAATCTCAAACTGAAAAGCTACATTAACTTTTTGAATCCAAGAAGGATCCAAGTTATTCATTATCACTTCTGTACGACCAAGTTCTTCAAGTGTTCCATCTCGTTTCTTCGCATACACTACTGCCATAGGATCACTCTGCAACAAATGCCATTTCAGTTTAAACCATGAGAGGACAAGCCTCAGCACAATGTGACAGTACATGTCATGAAAAATATTACCATGTAAACCAAAACTAAGATTTTCAGAGATGACAGCACCATGATAGGACAAGCCTCAACATGACATGATAGCTCATTACACATGCTATGGGTGTGCTATTATGACATTACTATTCTTTGGCACAAATAATACTTTTAGGCATGTAGCACAATGGCACATATTAACCTTATGCATAAGTTAAAACAGTAGACTGTGATGAGTTATTGCAAAGCTTATAGCTAATGTGGTAATGCTAATGCCAATCAATAAATTATATTTAGATACATATTAGAAGAGTATTAATAACAACTTAATCTACATTTCTTAAGTTGAGACATAAAATACCAGGATTATAATTCCTAGTCCTTCCAAACATAAAAAGGAAAATCAAGCCAAAAATACAAACAGTTGATTCCCCACCCCACCCCACCCACCCAAAAAAAATTAAATAAATAATTATCATGACAAGAGAACTAAAGAATATAGCACTATACCAGAAGATTCAGCACACAAAAGAAAAAAGGGAAAAAAAAAATCAATATATACCTTAAAGGAAGAACTTACTATTATTAAATTTTAAGATTTAAGTATGCATGATAAAAATACCTTTGAAACGATGTCGCAATCACATAACTTTGAAGCTGATAAAGATAACTGCATTCATAATGAAAACATGTAAATGAACACATTGCAAGGACCAGAACTAAATGCGCAAATTATATAAAAGAATATGAAAGAGAAAAGACACACTCAGAACAATAGAGCAATCAGTGCATATAGAATCAAAATTTCCTATGATAAAATCTACCTTTATGCTGATCCCATCTGATAATATATTTTTTAATGCAGTGTTATTGTATGTGGAGCTGTGTGCAATTCCACCTTTGCTTAGTGAAGACGTGGACCGAGGGTCCAAGGGTCTGCAAGATAAAAATCTGCTGATGGTGGTAGAATGTTGGGACCACAACAATAAGGGCAGTTCAAATAAGGAATCCTAATAGGCACGAAGCCATACACGGCTTCTTTAGTCTCAAATCTTACTTTCCTCACATTAACATATCTATCTAAAATAGTTTAAATATTGCACTACCAGCCTTACATCCATATAATTATGTACCACTTAGATGAATAATTCAGAAAAAGATTAATAGGAATACATTTTCAGCGCACTTGATGCCAATTAAAAGTGAGGAGTTCAAAAACCTCAGAATCACAATATGGCTGTTAGTTCTGTCAAGTGAATGGGAAAATACTACAAGTGTTCCAAATGAATGAGGCGGTTCGGACATTGGGACAAAGTCCACATCAGTAGGACAAAGCAAAGGAAAATATCTAGTGGTCCAGGAGTCCAGGACATCAACGAGGGGGAAAGGAAATACTTCTTTACACGCCATGTCTTCTACGCTCAACAGAATCTCCAATCATTAGCACAATTTCAAACAACTAAATGACAAGCGAAATTCTGGAATCAATTGGTTTTGTCTTCATCTTATGCTCAAAAGTTCAATCTGCATCTAATAATCAGGAATCTTGCCATGTTTCATTTTAAGGAGCAAATGCTAAGGCAATCTTTTAGTGGAGTTGAGTTGTAGCATAACATTTGACCGGCCCAAAGCTAGCAAAGGGAAGAGATCAAATTTCTTGACACTATCTGTCAACATCTTTGAAATTAAGCAACAGAACATGCATTTCGGATGCATCCAATTTGTTGGGTTACCATATCTTAACCCTTTTTCAATTCTTAAAATATTGTCCCTTCCAATACAGTAAAAACAGCAACTTATGCTTTTGCATCCCCCCAAAACTATGATAGACCTCAATGTTCCCTACATGCCCTGCATACTTCAGTTGTCAAGCCAAAAGTCGAAAAAATGAAAAGTTTGGAAATATTAGACTTGAAACATAGGAGGGAAAGGAAAGACCACACACACACACACAAAAAGGATGGGGGGGTGGGGGGCGCCATTACCCAGTGCACAGAAAAAACAATTTATATATGTACACACACAAATAAACATATACATTTCATCATATCTGTCTCTGTTTAATATCCAAGGGACCAATTGATTGGGAACAAGCCAATGACCTTGTAGCCTCGTATTCTTTCTCCCTCTTACAAGATGGAAGGTCTTGGCCTCTCCAGCTCAAGCCCATATATTTTGATGTTATTATCTTGTACCCTTTCCCGCCCCAACTCCCCTCCAAAAAAAAAAAAAAAAGCTTAAATAGTTCAAGAGTTTTTTCAAAGTCGAAAATGTAAATCATCTTTATCTTGAAGACAGTCCACTAACCCTCCATGAATCTAATTGTGCCGCTCATCCACACCTGAAGGAGGTCTTAATTATAGTAATTAAATCATATCATTTTGTTTGAGGATTTAACAATTTCGAATTCTTGGGTGAGAAGCTATAAGCCAGCGTACTTCCCATAAGGAATTATGGATTTTACCAACCAACACAAATAGTGGGTCCCATGCCAAATCAGCTAATCATGCCCAAATTTTCTGTGGCGCCAAACACACCAATACTACGAAAAGAAAATAAATAAAACAGACATTGACTCTGTTTAAAGATCAAGGCTTTAAAAAATACAGAAACCACCAAAAAAAAATTTGCAATAATCACAAAAATCATGTAAAACAGAAAAAAAGAGAAACCCACGACAGTCATCTAATTCCACCCAATGCCATTGCTTAAATTTAAAACCAAAACTCCAATTTTTTTTATTTCTTTTATAAATATCTAAATTAAAAATATTATTATGCTACAGTATTCAAACCCCTTAGCCTTAATATCTAAATAAAATTATAAATAATAAAATCTCTATTCAATAAAATTTATATTTTTTATTTTTCTTTATCACGCAATCAATTTCAAATGTTAGTTGATCAGTATAAAAAGGATTTAAATTGAAGCCTCTGATGAGATATTGATGAGACTTTATCACCTAATCTAGAGCATGCCTGCATACTTTATTCCTCATGTACCTTTTCTCGGATATATATAAGTGAAAAATAAAAATACCTCCACTTGAGTATAAAGGGCTTGTAGGCCATGGGATGCGTAGAAGAAGTCAACAGCATCGTTGTGTACGTTTTGCCCAACCTCGTTCATGGCTCCCGCCCTTTGTCGTTGGGCCCCTCCTCCCATTGCCTGCTGTCCTCCTCTTACATCTGAAAAGCATCCTCCCATCCCCCTCGCTCTCTCAAATCTAAACCCTCGTTTCTGCCCTTCTCTCTCTCCAAACGTCTGAAATCCTCTCTCTCTCTCTCTCTCTCTCTCTCTCTCTCTCTCTCGTCTAAAACCTAATTCTATCTCTCCAAATTTCAGAAATCTCAATCTTCAAATATGTACATATATATAGTATGTATGTCGTCCCAAGTCCCAACCGTGATAAAAAAAAAAAAAAAATTTCTGCTATTTGTCACCGCGTTGGTTGTGAAAGCCTATAAGGCTTTATCTATATATAGAAAGATGAGTATTGGTTGTTTCTTTGAATTGCACTCGAGAGTACCGTTCCTTTCTTTTGAAGTTTGATGAATACCAAGTCGTTTTACAGACGAGCAAACCATTGAATTGAATATTTTAAAGGAGAGAGTGGAGGGTTGAATAAAGAAAGAAATTGTGGGGTGTATTGCTTCGGCATGTATGGGAAATTGAATTGTGTTTGGATAGGTATTTTATTTTACTATATATAAAAGGTCACACGTTATGTGTGTGAACAATAATGAGGAATGAAAACCGAAGGTAATTAAGGTTAAGTCTACATCTATTTGTATTTTGATGGTCCTATTATATATTAGCCTCATTAATATTTGTTGAAGTTAATATTAAACTATGACTCAACCAACTTAAAGGAATATAATTTGCATTTCCCTTATTTTGTGGGTTCGTCTAAATCTTTCTTGTTTTGGGTTCTTTAGGAGGTACACTGAAGGGTATTATAATCAAACCCAAATAAAATAGTCATGATTAATTACGGAGAATTGACTGGAGAATGGGTGTGGCTCATCCAATTTTTCTTATTCAATTCAAATATATAATAGACTCCTTTTGTGTTTTTTGAATTTTCTGGTTATAATTAATTAAGTAATACTTAGGACGATTTTTTTTTTTTTTGATTTTTTTAATAACATCGAAAAATACACCCAAGACTTCTGGCTATAGTGATTCCCACTGGCGGAGCCAATGGGGGGCCTTTGGGGGCATGTGCCCCCATTGGTTTTTTTTTTTTAAGAAATATTACTATTTGATGACTATTTCTCAATATAATGCCAAAAAGAAGAAAATAATAGTCATTTTAAAGCATATTTACAGTCAATTTGTTATAAGTTGACAAAATTATCTTTTTTTGGTATTAAATTAGAAAATTATTACTAAAAAATAATGTTTTAAAAAAAATGCTTTCCAGAACTTTTAGTTCTCAATTCCCACTTCACAGAATCATAACACAATACCTCAATTGGAAATAAATCCTGACTCCACCCCTGGTGATTCCTAACCTCACCTGATTTCTCTTGTTTTACCCGTACCTCTTTTGTTAATTCCTCAAGTCAGTTTCTCTCTTATAAAGGTTTTGGAAGGTTAAGGAAATATTAATGGTGTTTAGATGACAAAATTTAAATGATTTAAAATTATTTTTTGGCTTTGCTTCAATAATATATAAGTGAGAATCAGAGAATTATTCATTAATAAATTAAAATCATTAACATGAATTTGTTGGATTGTTAGAAATATTGCCTTGATCTAGTAAATCTTCTTTTGGCAGATTTACTGTGTGAGAAATAATCTTACTTTACGAAACGAATATTTTAATAAATTGTGTCTTATTAAAAAAGCAACGCGTTTATTTATGAATTATATGGATCAAATGATTGGGATTAATGGAATGACAAGTGGATCACAACAAATATTAGTAAGAAAAAGAGAAGCGTAAAGTATATTAGGTGAATTCCTCCATGCAATGATGGATTTAGTTGAACTTTGATGGCTTCTTTAAAAATAAAGAGAGTTCTACAATTTCTATTTTGTGTAATAGCTGAGGTAAAACAATTGCTATGCAGGGGACTTGGATAAATGGGAATGTACAATTCCCAGAGTGGCAGCTCTAGGGCTAAGAAATACTCTTCTTTTAGCGAAAGAGATAATCTCCTAGAATTGATTTCTAAATGTACCAAGCTAATATGAGAGAGTGCATCTTTAAAATCGTCTAATGAGAGATTTAATCGAGGTGCGTGCGAGGTGGCCTAGACACCTAACTGTCAAACTAAAAAAATAAGAATAAAAATAAATAAATAAAATAAAATAAAAAAGAGATAGTAAATTATAAATAAAAAAATAAAAAAAAATCTATATTGAGGGTCATTTTAAGCTAACAATAAATGCTCTTTTGCGTTTACCAAAAAAAAAAAATGCTCTTTTGCGAAGAAATAGCTGTCCTTGGAATGTGTATAGTATTATTATGGATTATATTAAGATCATTATTGTGAGTAACTTCGATGTTTGTGTGACTTATGTTATAGGGAATCCAATCAAGCAGTGGACTATATGGCAACTTGGGCCATTGTTTAAAAATGAACATGATTTAGAGCGCCAATTTTCCTCCAGGATAATGTCTATATTATGGGAAGATGTTATTGGAAAGAACTATAAGCGTTGATGTTGGTTTTCCTCTTTTCTTCTACTAGATAAAAAGTAGAAAATAAAAAATAGAGGTGTTCAGGAGAAAACTATAGCCTTTCTCGTATTCTAAGAGATTCGTCAAGACAAAGGTCTGAATACCCTATTGGCAATATATATATATATATATATATATATATAGTTATAGTTATAGTTATAGTTAACAATAATTATATAGATATGAAAGGATTAGTGAATTTTAAGACGTACTCATGTTTATAAGATATCTTTCTTTCTCTCCTTGGGGTTCGAAAATTAATTAATTAAAAAATAATAATTATGTGAAGTTTGGATTTTTTTTTTTTTTTCTTCTTCTTCATTCAATCACTCGATGGAAAATAAATAGATAAGAATAATGGACTTTTAGAACTTGCATAGAAAATGCATTACCCCTCCTCGACGAACGTTACGCACGGTGTTCTGTTCATTTTGGCCCATCCGGTTGGTTATGTTAGACCAGCAACCTCAACCGTCAAACAGTTGAACAGTTTTATACTTTTATATGCGACAAAACCAATGAATTTTCACCGCGTAATGAACCTCTTTGTCCTTCCCTGACGTGGTCTCCTTATCGTGTCTTCAGCGTCAAAAATGGCTTGATGTTATTTATCAGAGAAAAACTTATACTCTCATCAAAAGTTAATAGGAGTAAAATAAAATAAAATTAACAAAATATGTTTTAGTCTCACAATTCTAATTTACTTCACTTTCATTGACGTGTGACACCACGTGATTGTGTTACAATTACATGAAAGACTCACTCATATCTCATTTATGCTAAAAATGTTTTAGGTCATAGACTCATAATTAATAAGTGTAACAACCCAAATTTTAACCCTAGGGTGGGATGAATATATAGTTAATTTCTTGACCTTAGATTGAGTCTCAATTTGCCTGGTCAAATATTATAATTAAGCATGTTACAATGTCAAAATATTATATTTTTTAGCATATCTACTCTGGTGGCGCATTTCAAAAAAATGTCATTTTGTACAACTATTATATATTTTTTGTTTTTTTTTTCCCCCAAATATTATTTCATTCATGAAACATAATAGAAAAATGCTAGGTTTGTGCCAATGTTTTGGCATTACTAAAATATAGCACACTATATGTGACACGTTATTAGAGCATCTCCAACCATGTGAGTTAAATTAGGTGTGCTATTGCTATTTTAGCAAATGCTACAGTGCCAAATGCTATAATTTAGCACAATGTGTTCTAATGATGCAAATAAACGTAGTGTGCTATTTTTTGCCACAACTTCAATTCTTTCCACAGATTTAAGGTCTCGTAAGATAGTGAATGAGGTATATTGTGGATCAAATGCAATATTACTTGAGTGAGATGAATGAGTCAAAAAAAAAAAATGGTATGTTTTCTTCTTCTTTTTTTATTTTTTTATTTTTTTATATATGAGATTTCAATATTATTTTTGAAAATATTGTATTTATTTATGGGTTGTTTGATTACTGAGAAAATTTTGAAAGAAAAATAGAGGAAAAGAAGTTGCTGATGTATTTGGTTGTTGAGAAAGGGAGGAAAAACTGACATGGTAAATATAATAATAGCTCACCCTTGTGCCAAATATAACACAATGGTGAACTATTACTATATTTAGTACATGCATTTAGCACACCATATAGCTCACCCTTGGAAATGCTCTTAGGTAGTGTTATTTTTTCTATTGTTCCCAAATGGTAGCATTGGCATGCCAAATGGTACCAACTATTGGAGATGGTCTTACATATCAAGTACGGGAAGGTATATATTTGACTTCTCCCTCCTCTCTTGAGCTAACGTACGTACCATATATTTATATGTTTTGAATGTTATAGTTGACACTTTGTTTCAACCACCGTGTAAGCCCGATAAGTTGGTTCGATTTGCATATCTCAACCACATCCAACCAATTACCTAATTAGTGGGGCTAAGTTCTAGATACGTACTCTAATTGATTAACGTACGAAAAACAAAGAATTAATCAATACTAATAATCGGGCACACGTGATACGTGTACAACACATTATTTCAAGTTTTCACTTTATCAGTGAAACTATTATGTCAGTTTCCAAATTTTTTAAACCACATATATGTGTAGGGGAGAGAATTAAGGGGAAACAAATTGTGATGGATTTTTAAAAGTTTGTAAAATTACCAAATCGTCTCTTCCACAAAGAGAATTGGCTTTATATAATAATAATATAGATATTAAAATACTTACTATCAGGCTGTGCCTGCAGGTAGTTTCTTCAAATCCGTTGTAGTCCATTATCATCGATCCTGCCAAGCTTCAAGGCCTAGCTTGATTGATTTGCTACTTAATTCGCCCACTAGAATTTTATTGTATGTCTGGACCAATATGCAACCTGGTGGAAATTGTTTTAATTCTTGGGCCCAATCAACTTCAAAGGTACAAGGAAAATAATGAATTTGCCAAGTAGTACTGTAAAAAGTGGTTTTTGGAAGGTTTTAGTCTCTCTCTTTGCCATTTATTTGTTTTTTAAAGATGAAAAGCTACAAACATTATCCCTCCCATCATTCGACTAGTGATTACTCCCCTAAATAATCTAAGACGATTCAATAGTAATATTGCATGTTTGAAATGAAGAGGAATAGTGGTTTCACCCACACTCACGTTGTGTCATTTCTTCATATCATGATCCCACGCTAATTTAAGAGAGAGAGGGAGAGATATCAGAAAGATTAGTATGCAGAAGTTGTAAAGAAATGAGATCAAGCCTTTGACCGTACTTTTAATTTTATGCCCCTTCCAATGGTTTGTGGACAAGATTGTGTGACTTGGACCAAAAAACCTCTGAGTACGTTTCCAGCATTTAAGATACGGGTACGTTAAGCAAATCGAAACTCAAAAAGCGGGCAGATTCAATTCATGTAAAGGAAAAATTGTGCTGCTCAAGTTCTTGATATGGAATGGACATGCATGATGTCATGTATGTAGGCTCATCATTCTTATGTCACAGAGCTGTTGCTTCTGTGATGCTACATTGCATGCGTTTGCCAATCCAGGTGGGTTGTACTTTTGCCTTGTACTTTCTCCAAATCCAATGGTGGAGTCATTATCGGCCTTGCTTGGTTTTTGCTTCGTAGGATTTGTGTATGGAACCAGGTGGAAAAGTATGTTGAGCTGATCAGTCGTAAAAAGAGCTTATAGAAAACGATGGGCTCACCAATGATCGAAGTCTTAATCTGCAATTCTTTGGAGAGATTGCAGAAACAGCCGGTAAAAAGAATAAAATAATAATAATATATTAATATAAAAAAAAAAAAAAAGGTAGTGCTTTAAGTAAGTAGCAACTAAATACAACAACAAAAGATATCAATTGATGTGGCATTCTCTAACAAACAACTGGTTAGCACTCCTTAATTATCATAAGATATAAAAACTTAGCATGTCACATCAGTTGCTGTAATTAGATATTGGATATAGTATTTCCCTTTAAAAAATGGAAGAAAAAAAGAAGGAAAAGCATGATCCTATATACTTTGTAAGAAAACCTATAAAATTCATTCCATCCAACGTGGATAGGATGATGTGGTGCAAAAATTCTAAAGCTAGTCATTTTTCCTTTTTCTGTTTTTGGATATTGTCATGAAGTGTTTAGACCTTTGGCCCAACTTTAGGGTGTAAACAAGTTGAGTTGAGTCAAGTAATAGGCTATCCAAACTTGGCTCATTAGATCAACGAACTCAAAAGTAAGATTCAAGTAGTAGGCTACCCAAACTTGACTTATTACATTTTTTTTTTTTTTTTTTAAAGCTTTTGAAGTTTATATAGTTATTAAAAGGGACATAAATGCAGGAGTATTCAAGTTTAATGTATTTTCCTCATAATTAAGGAGTTAGATGTTGTCAAAGATGCATGCAATTGAAGGGCAAATAAAAACTTCTTCCCCCAGGAATTAATTCAAAACCAACATGCATAAACCGGTTGAATCCTTCAATAAGTTCAATAGATCAAATCAACATGCATTTACCCAGTAATGCAATAAATCAATAATCATATAGGAAAGAATTCAAAAAGTAGAACAAAAAAAGGGAAATTAGAGTGCAGTACCCTTTTTTAGACTTATAAAGCCTTAAGTCCACACACTAATCTTATAAAGTCTTGAAAATGGCAATTTTGCCCCTATAACAGAAAAGCTTAGTATATGAGTGTATACACCCTTATACGGTTCTACCTTACCTTCTCTACAATCAACACACCCCATAAATCTAACTCTTCTCTCTCTCTTACCAATCATCACACCCACAGATCCTGGTTTTCTCTCTCAAGTTTTGCCTTTCATTAATTGTGTTGACCACTATGGGCTAACCTAAAGATCCATTGATGAGAGAGTAGAGTCTTTGTGCTCAATTAAAATGGAAGCAAACCTACCATAACTGAACTTTTTTCTTTCCTAATCTGATGCCCATAGCAGGAGAGATGTAGAGAGAGCACCGTGCCACTTTTTCTATCCAGATCTAATGCCCATGGTAGGAGAGAGAGAGAGAGAGAAAGAGAGAGCAGATCTGAATAAATAGAAGATCTGATGCCCACGACGTAATAACCCTAAGAAACCTTTGGAATTAGATTTAATCATAAAATCGTGTTAACTTTTACAAATTTTTATCAGTTCTTAGCCCTAAGGAGTTTTTTTCCTAGACATTGAGACCTGTTCCATTTTTTAGGATATTTGCACCAACCATAGTAGTAGACTTTACTGATTGTTATGCATTTGGAGAATGATTATGCTCACCTTCATTAGATCCCTTCTTTGTATTTTTTTTTTTTTAATTGTAAATGAAAATAAATCAACAACACCTATTACAATATTTTCCGATTAAATCTTCCCATAGAATGACTAAAAAAATCTTATTTTTTTGAAACAATAATATTGAAACAGTTACATGTAACTGTTTTCAACTATTTATAAATGTTGATGTGATGTATAAATTATAGCTTTTATTACATTATTTATGTAAAAAATTTATTTGTATTCATTTAGTTATAATTGCTTTTAACATTGTTTTTTTGTCAATTTTTAGTTTGTAGTGTTTAATTTGATTTAAATTGAAAAGGTTGCATGTAACTGTTTTCATTTATTTATGATATTAGTGTGATCTATAGATTATAACTTTTATTACATTGTTTGTGTAAAAAAATTAGTTGTATTCATTTAGTTTTAACTGCTTTTAACAATGGTTTATGTCAATTTTATGTTTGTTCATATAAAACTTGTTTTTTGCAATTTTGTGGGGAAGAATTAGTAAATGGAAAACTGTTTTGTTGCAGGTAACTGTTTTACCGTTTGCATATTTGTGTGAAAGAAATGATGAATGTAAGTAGTTAACTATAACTATTTTGCTCTATGTAATTGTTTTAGATGTAACTGTTTATAGACTTGTGCGGAAGAAATGGTAAATGTAAAACACTTACATATAATTGTTTTGTTGTATGTAATTGTTTTTAGATGTAACTGTTTGTTGATTTGTACGGGAATAAATGGTGAATGTAAAAAAATTACTTGTTACTGTGTTTTTTGTATGGAAATTTTTTTTTTTTTTTTTATGTAATTGTTTATAGATTTTTGTAGAAGAAATGCTGAAAGTAAATCAGTTTTATAAGTTTATGTGCTTGTATAAATGGTTTTTAGATGTAACTGATTGCAGATTTGTGCGGAAGAAATTGTGAATGTTAAGCAATTACATGTAACTGTTTTTACTATGTGTAAACATTTTTTGATGTAACTGTTTGCAGATTTTTGCAAAAGAAATGCTTAATGTAAATCTGTTTATGAGCTTATGTATTTGTATAAATGGTTTTAGATGTAACTATTACAAAAAAGAGTATTTTCTCAAACAGTTACATGTAATTGTTTTTAGATAAACTTAAGATTAATTGTTGTTTTTGTGCGCACGTGCGTGTGGATTCAATTGCCTAAATTTAAAAACAGTTACACAAATACAGAATAGATCAAATTACGTGAAATTGATTAAAATGATTTCATTTACTTTGTATGAAGTTTACAACTAGATCTGATGTGGTACAAGACAGGTGAAGCTTCTTGATTCGAAGAGGGAGGAAAAAAAGGAAGACAAATCAAAGCCAAGTAAAGCTAGCTGCTTGATTTCAAGTAACGTGTTATTGGATCTTCAAACTCACAAATAAAACTATACTAAAGTTAGGCACAGAGATTAATGAAGGGGATTTGTCGATGCTAGAGATGCAAGTGGATGGGACAAAGGAGACTTAACAGTTGATAGAATAGGTGTTAAAGGCAATGGAGAAAGCATTAAAGAAACAGGAATAGAGGTTTGCAAAGCTGGTGCAAAATCTGGTTGTTTTACTAGCAAATCTTTTGCAGAAACTGATGGTTTCACCACCAAATGAGGTGTTGAAGAAGCTAGAGCAGAGGTTGGGGGAGTTGGTGCAAAAACTGGTAGTTTCACTGTCGGATCTAGTGCAGAAACTTCACCGAAGCAGGTTACCACCAGATCCCATGCAAAATTGATGGTTTCACCACTGGACAAGACGTTGGAGAACCTAGAGTAGAGGTTGGTGAAGCTGATGCAAAAACTTGTGGTTTCACCACCAGATCTAGTGCAAAAACTTCACCAAAGGAGGTGCCAGAGAAGGAGGAGTAGAAGGTTGACATTGTGTGGACAGCAGCAACTTCTCCATAGAGGATGCAAGTGTTGATTTGTGAGAATGGGAGCCCAAGAATATTGACACTAGCAGTAGAACGATACAAGCAAAAGTGCATGGTGAAGGGTATTTTTGTTTGTGTCTATTTTTATGGACTTAAGGCTACAAAAGTATTTTTCTTGAACTTATGGCTACACAAGTCCAAGTTTATGGACTTGCAACCAAAGTCCCCAAAAAAAAAAATTATTGGAGCGTAATCAAGTAGAAGATTATATACTTGGAATAAAAGTACCTAGGATTTGTCCCCAGTCAATATTTTCCAAATTCCTTGAAATCTCAGCCAAGTAATCCAACAACTCTTTTGAATGGTTCAAGAATCCAATCCAATTGGAGTTACAAAATATTGATTTGACAGAATACATACCTAGGAAGTTTTTTTTTTTTTTTTTTTTTTTTTCTAGCCAAGCTATGGAAGAACTTAAACCCCAAATAAATCCCTTTTATCAATAAAGTTCTGAAGGGTCAAGTTTCAAAGTTTTAACTTCCTGCTTATAAGAGAAATTTGAAATCTAACCTTCCTCTTATAAGATTGCGAGAGTTACTGTCTCATTTGATAATCCTTAACTACGTAGTTTGGCCATAATGAATGTCTCATTCAATAGTAAACCTTTGCCGATGGCCATGTACTCTTACGGCATCGTTTCCTATCTTATCAGGGAGAGATTTTGGATTCAATTATCAAGCCGAAAGAAAGAAGAGCGAGGGTGCCCCAACACCCAAAAAAAAAACACCTGACCTACCCAATTTGACCCTAATGAATGTGTCATCATCCACGACTCCGAGTTCCCTATGCTTACACGTAATTTGGTGATACATTTTATTGGGACTCCGTTTCGTGGATGCTAATGCTAGAATGACTCATCCCACTATAATTGTCAACTAAAAATTGATTAATTTTGACATAAAGTTATGACCATTTCAATAGACTTCGTAAAGGAGCTTTCGAGGAAAAAGATATGTATGATATTCTATCCTAATCCTTTGCGATATCTTAAAAACCCTTATGCAATCTTCGTCAGATACGTACGTGTGATGCTCTATCCTAATCCTAATCCTAATCCTAATCCTTTTCTTTCTTTTTTTTCAAGGTTTCATGAATTTAGTGAGCAAGTTTAAAAGTATTAATCGAAGGGTCTTAGACGTGTGAGAATTCTAGTTTAAAATTGAGGTCTTCGTTGTCATGAAAGATGAAATTAAACGAAGAAAAACTTTCCTCCCTAGCAAATATATTTGAACCAGGATCGATTAACCAGTCAAATCATTCAACAGATCAGATGTACATTTACCCAATATGCAGCAAATAAAAAATTATATAAGAAAAAACGAAATAAAAGATCAGAAAAATTTAAACTATTTGAGTGTAATCAACTGGAGTATCTAGAAATTATGTGTAAATGCTAATAACATGTATGTAGGAATTTGTCCAAAGTCGTCATCCAAATACCTTCTTTTTTTAATTAATTAAAATATATATAGGATTGTTCAAGTGCGGGATATCTCGGACTATTTTTTTCAATCACGGCCGTCCGTGAATGACACACGCGCATTTACGCACGCGCACGTGTCGCTCATGGACGGCTGTGATCCTATGGGATATCCGGGATATCCCACACATGACCAAAACTTTATATATATATACCAGAGGTGATCCCATCAGCACGTGCTGATGTAAGTTACATCAGCACTATGCATTGATACCCCTTGCATTGATGCAATTCCCCTCACATCTCACTAATGCACGAGGTACAACTTCCAATGCAGGTTTTGATATAAGTTATATCAGCACGTGCTTACCTGATCATCATCCTATATATATATATATATATATATATATATATATATATATATCCAAATACCTTTAAATCAGCCTTTAATGCCAACAACCCTTCTGAATGTTTCAAGTATTCAATCCGTTTTGAGTTGCAACATCTTGATCTAGAGGAATATATCATCTTTCTTTTCTCTTCATGAAAAAAAAAAATGGTCATCTTTCTTTTTTCTTCCTAACTTCTTTACCATGAATCTTCATCTGTCCAGGTGATGGCCATTTTCTTGATGGCTTTATAGAAGCTTGTCAATTTCCCACATAGTGCACCTGCTTCTCTGCTTCTTCTCCTTTGTTTTTTTTGGAAAATCGATAGAAGCTACCCTAAGTCCCTAACCCCCATCAATATCAACTAATGGGTATCAATGCTTCTATATAAACTTGAATATGAGATCACTCAATTAAACAAGAGAGGCAAATGGCATTAAACTATCATACCATTGGCACCTGCTTCTCTACCTCAACAACATTTTTTGGGCCCATAATTAACCAATTATATGGTGATTAATGGTGGCCAAGGCCCAGACTACAAAAAAAATAGCACAAAAAGGTAGCTACTAGCGAGAGACATATCCAAAAATGAGAATGGTCCAAGACCAAGAGGAAAGATGTCGAAAAAAGTAAGCCCAACAGGCGCTGAAAAGGGCTTCATTAGCCAACCAATCCATTAGCTTTCTTGATAGGCTTGCTGAACATTGCGCCTCCACTCTTTACAGAGAAAGTCCCTGCCCGTTGGGGTTCGTTTTAGGGTTAATCTCAACAAAGCCTTTTATGAGTAGGGTCTCTGAAATTACTCCATCAAAGTGTTACTCCCAAGCCAGCCTCGGCCCCGTATAAAATGGCCCTCAGCTCAACCACAATAATCAAGGCTCGACCAATGTTCGCATGAAATTTTCCGAGCCAGTTACCTTCATTTATAAGGAGCGCCCATCTGAGTGTGATGTGAAAACTTGCTTGGGGAGACAAAAATGGGATTGACCCAACTTGTTTTTTTTTTTTTCACGAAACCTAGCGAGAATCATTTGGGATGGATTATCAGGCCCAGCAAAGTAGCCACATGTTGTTTTGTTTAGTATAATACCAGTCTGCTGAACCAAAATTGGTCAAGGATTGTACGCATTGTGGTGCACTTCGTCTCAAAGACCCTTCGGTGGTTCATGAAAGCCTGGAAGCCAAGTGACCCCTGGCTGTTTGCTGCTGCCACTGGATATTTTCCATCATTAATGGATGTCTTAACCAAGGCTTCTCTACCTCTAGAGGATGCTAGGGAAATTTACGGTGTGCAACAAGCTTGTACAACACCCCTTAAGACATAGTTCACCCCTGACGTGCTATCATGTAACGAGTGTTGTGTCTAGAGGAGCATATAAGTCCAGTAGACTGAATGAAAATGCCCTCACATTTTTATTTTATTATTTTTTTTGTTAACAATAACACCTATTCACTTCCGCCACATTTATTCTCTCACCACCACCGCTGCCGCTGCCAAGTGCCAACACCACCTCTACCACAAATGCTACCGTATTCACCAACACTGCCACCACCTTTTACATGCTTCCACCACAACTAACATTTCTAACGCTACTGTCCTCACCACTGCAAACCAGCACCACCATCGAGCACCTCCACCTATCCAATGGAATTCAACATACTCGTACAAATATTGGGTTTGAATTCGGCAGACTACAATCCTCTACACAAATCAATCCCCTCATCCAAACACATACCAAGGTAGGATGTTAATGTCACTCTCTACGAATTTAAATAGCAAATGGACAGTGATTCAACTCCACATTTAAGCTGGTTCTACTGGAATTATCAATGTTGCAGCTAGTCCACCTTCCCAGCATTATACCCAACAGAACTTGGCTTTCAAAGGAAAGCATAAAATAGCAAGAGTTATATCACGAGTAAAATCAGGAATACCTGAGCACTCCCATCAGCCTAGCCTTCGCCACAATTGGCTAGCAAAGCGTCCAATGCTACCCCTTTTTCTGTAAGTTGCCATTCACTAATTTTCACCAGATCATCAGTGACAGTGCAAAATATACTATGTATGACTTAGAGGTGTCCAATAAAGTTCATAAACTTGAAAGCAGTATCCATATTAAGTCACAATTAGAGAACAAAAAGAAAGCAAAAAAAGATGCCCATGTGGGCACTGGGGATGTTGAGAGAGGTGGGGTGAGACTTAAGATGCCTACTCATATCAGCGATAGGTCGATGATGGGCCTGCAAAAGAGTATCTAGATGAAACTGGCGGAAGTGCAGGTTCAGGCCTAGTCCCCTGATAGTTGTCTCTCTGGTTATAATCCGATAAAGCATTGGAAGCATATGTTGAGTATAACCTCTCCACTTGATCGGTTTCTCTCCTTCGTAAGTGATCAGACTCACTAAGGTATGTCTCTCTCCTTCCACCAAGAGAATAAGATCCAGAAGAGGCTTCCTCCCTCCTCAGAGATCGTGGATATGGATCCGCAGATGAAGCACTGTAATTGTAAGCATAATATGAATCTTTTGGGTAAGAGTCTAAAGCAGAAGCAGTACTCGCAGTTGCAGGGGGGATTGGGGACTGTAACTCCCGTCTAACACCAAGCCCATAAGTCCGATATTCCTTTTCATTCAACAAAATTGGATCACGCCGAACCGATTCTATCTGTGAAGGGGGAGTGTCCCCATATATAGGCGCTGGGTGCCTTAGCAGGTACTCTCTTTCACGATCCCTCTGGTAAGTTTCTAATGTAGGAGCAATATGACGAGGAGTCATCAAGTTTTGTCTCTCTCCCCTAAGGCCATAAGTTCGATACTCCTTTTCCGTCATAAATGATTCACGAGGAAATTCCTCTTTCCCTACAGATGCCACCTCTCTATATGCTTCTGATGTAGGAGCAATATGACGAGGAGGAGTCAAGTTTTGTCTCTCTCTCCTAAGACCATAAGTTCGATACTCCTTTTCAGTCAGAAATGATTCACGAGGAAATTCCTCTTTCTGTACAGATGCCACCTCTCTGTATGCAGTATGCTGATCCACATCATGAGACAACACAGGATAACTCCTGGCATCACCATTGGTATGGGGATCTCTAACATATCTTTCCCTGTGTGAATGGGGCCAAGATTCTCTTCCACCACCATATATTTCCCTATCCCGAATTGTGGCAATTGGGGGGGAGCGAATGGATGGTGCATTTGAAAGTACTCCAGCAGGCCTAAAAAGTACTAAAAGCTTCTTAACCTGCAAGGGAGAATTGGGACATCATCAATGCTAAATTGTGAGAACACTGAGATTGCCATACTCCGAAAGAAAACAAGTTTTCTCACTTGTTGAAAGGTAAGTTCCGTTCTGAACTTTTGCTTTTCATTATAGTTTTCCTTGATTGCCTTCTTGAACACGCTCTCAGGTAGTGGATAACAATCTTTGTAAACATCAAACCGTACCTGAAGATTGATAGTGATCAGCACATAATCTAACTAAATTGATGAAGACCAATATTTTGTAAGCAATAATGAAATTTAACCTGAACAGGGAAGGCACCGCCAAAAGCAGTTGGCTCAAGTTTCATGCCGCCAGAAGAGGATGCCTCATAGATCCCATACATAAGCTTGAGATCAAAATCATAGAGAAAAAGCTTAAGCCCAGGTCTGATACCCAACACAAGATCTTTCTTGCCCATCGATACACCCATGACATGATAACGGAAACAATCTGGCTTCGTCTTTGCATTACACATGAAGATTAAACCTCCAAGCTTATCTTTCGTCTTCTCATTCTCTTTGCTCCTTTCCAACCGACCATGCTTTCCCTCGTTCTTTTCATTCTTTTGGCTCCTTTCCAACAGACCACGCTTTCTTTTGTTATTTTCATTCTGTAGGTTCTTGTCCATTCCACCATGCTTTTCTCTGCTCTTTTGATTCTGTTGGCTCTTTTCCAACCAACCAAACTTTTCTTTATTTTTCCGATTCTGTTGGCTCCTTTCAATGTGCTTTTCATCAGTAATAATCTTTTCTTTATTTTTCTGATTCTGTTGGCTCCTTTCAATGTGATTTTCATCAGTAATATTCTTCTTTTTGTTTCCTTCCCTTAAATTTAGCTCCTCCGCATCTTCTCTTTCATTGTGACAACTTTCTTTGTTGCCTTGTGGTATACTCTTTCTCTTGTTCTTGCCATTTTTCCCCTGAATCTGGGGAGTACCTTTGCCTTTTTTGGTTGTATTAGCAAGAAATTTCTTCACTATTTTAGGTTCAGCCTTCAGAGATTTTGGAGTTTTCTTTTCAGATGATAATGGTTTTGAGGAACCTTCAGCAACATTCTCAGCTTTCTTCTTGTTCTTTTCCTGTGCCATAGTCTACCCAACCAGCCAAGCTTCCCAAGGGAAAATATATTCCTGCAAGCAAGGAAAAAAAAAATTTATTTCCCTTTAACCACAGTAAGTAAAAACAACTTAGAAATCCAGAAGAAACATAAAATTGGACCAGGAAGAATCAAGAAGAATGTAAAAGATTCACAAATTCGCAAGTATACTGCTGGTTCTATCATAACTCTATGATGAACACACTCACAGATATCAACTGATTTTTACTTTGACTCCAGAGGCAAGCATTTTTCCAGTCACAATTTTTAAAACAAAGTCCATTCAAATGACTTAGGACAACTCCCACACTAGCTTATAAGCTAGTCAAATGGTCAATATTTTTTTTTAATTGCTTTTGCCCAAACTAACACTCCATAACCTCCTTGCAAATCATTTACTATTTAAGGTCCAAATGCTCAATCTACATAAACAATTTAATGGGAAGTCCTCCAACTATTCATTTTCAAGAAAACCAACTTCCATCACCCACTCCAACTGCTGTACTATCTCCTTTTCCAGAACCCCTCATCTATTCGTGCATTTTAACCAACCAAATCCTTATTTAGAATAATCTTACTTTCAACGCCCATATTTATGAAAACCGGCTTGTCTCCACAAAATTTTTTATCTCCAATGTATCCTCAGGGCCTCGCAAAGACTTCCAGAAGAAAACTAAACTTCCTACTTTAATATACTAAAATCCTAATTACCAAGATCGCATACAATACTGAAAGTGCTTTGGAATATTACCTCCACCACTAGAAAAATAAAATTCTCAGTTCTCCCCAAGAGCTTTTCTTCAAACGTGTAGAAAACAAATTTTGTTAGAGGATGAATAAGTAATTATTTGAATAAATCATTCACCCTACATATTTTGTTTAGCTGGTTCACCACCCTTTTTCCTGTTCTACTTTCCATCTACCAAGAAGAGTGGTGCTCAAGGAATCAAAGCTTCGGAAGTTTGGTGTGGAAGGAGGGTAGGAAGGTCTTATAAAAATGTTTAGAAATGTCCATTAGATGACAATTACGAGGTTTGGCTATTAAGTGGGGGGTGTTTTTTATCTGTCAATAGATCATGCAGTAAATAGGAAAAGATTCCTATTTTGATTCCCCTCCTGAGAAGGAAGCTATCAACAGGGGTGCCAGGAATACAACTACAAGATAACATCCTCTCTTTTGATTCCCCTCCTGAGAAGGAAGTTTTAGGGTTGCTTGATGAAGGAAGCAGAGAAAGGTATAAGGCCTGCCCACCTTAGACATTTGATCTTCAAGGGACAGGTTGAACAGTGCTAATTATAAGTTTGCTTATACAACATAATTATAGGTTCCCAATTGAAAAACCTACCTGCAAGAAGCCAATTCATCAGGAAGAAAATGGGTTCATCATGGTGCTGTGACGGTTAGAAGGTTCTAGAAGATTGAGAACAAAGGAATGTAGTCCCTCTTGTGAACTGGAATAGGGCAGGTATGAAAGAATTTAAGGTGCGTTGCTAACATGAATAGGGGCACACAGATGGCAACTAAAAAAAGGGAGACTAATACAAGCGTTAACCAAAAATGGGCAGGTTAAAGCAAAGCAAATTAACTTGAGTCTGGAGTTGATTCTAAAGATGCACTGAACCAGGACCAAAGGGTGTCAAAATGGGAATGAGGACAACGGCCAATGCTAATTCCAATTTAACAAAACAAAAGACAAGCTTAACACTAGTTATAAAGTAATAGGATTAGCATTTTCTCCCTATAAATGGATCTCAGAATACAATTTCTCTGTCCCCATTAACAGGCAAGCATCAACCATGCTGATATTAAGAAGGAGAAGCTCCCAAAACATCAAAATAAGAGGAACTGCAAAGTGGGTGTCTGCAAGCTTGAGGCTGGAAGTCACCTCAAGGTAGGCTCACTTTAGGGTGAATGAGGGTAGTGAACCACCCATTAACCTTTAAAAATCTAACAAAAAATTAAATTCCTAATACAAGGCAACAAGCAATCTTGCTTGATCAAGCATTTAAACCTTAATAATCCACACAAGCTTCAATTCCAAAAAAAGTCAACTCCTACCACATGCGACACAAACACGATACAACACAGAAACGCTGACACAACAAATCCTCAAAATCTAGGATACAACACGGCAAAGACATGCCATTGAAAAATATATATTTTATATATATAACTAGATAATGTATTGTTTTGGAAAACCCTAGTGGAGTTGATTATTGATAGGATAGGACAAAAAGGAAAAGAAAAAGGAAGAAAGATGGGAAGAGAGAGGTGTCATGATGGAGGATTGCCATGTCTGATACAGGTCCAACACAGACACAGCACCTCTAGGGAAGTGTCTGTACTTCTTAGATTATTTCCTACTAACTCCTTGTCCACACTCCTTTTACCATATTGAGAAATAATCTCAACTCCTAGGATGATGTTTTAACTTATGAATGCCACAACTATCCTACCATTATGAAATGACAAAAGCTACCATGCAAATCTGTGATCGTTTGAAGCCTCAATCATGTGCCCCATTGAAAGGAAAATTTCTCCCACAAATTGTAGGAAACACCAATCACCCAAATGCCTACTCAAGCCATAGCATGACACCAGGCATTGTGCCACCTATTGATGCATCGAAGGTTTGTCAAGTTGTGCTCCACGCCACACACAACCACGTCATCCAACACAGCATCTAAGCATTTTACCTCAAAACTGCTCTCCTGCATCTTTTGAGCTGCACACATCCTAATTTCACAGATATTCCTGTATCATGACCCTGTAGAGGTGTTTGACAACTTGAGGTACTTAACAAAATTTGATTAAGAAAGTCGCACATTTAAAGTCGTAGCAGACACAAATTAATGGTATTTACCAAGGATATTAAGCAACCTAATAAACAACTATAAGGGATAATTTTAAACCCTTAATTCTTATAAAAAATTAATTAATTTTAAACCATTAAATCTAAAGAACTTAACACTAGTTCCAAATGATTTGAACGATCACATATAATTCGTCAAATTAACAAAACTTTTACGGTATCGCAAAACTCATATCTAAGTATCTTAGATTTCAATTTGCTAGCACTACACCTTCAACTTAAACCTTTCATATCCCCATTTAATAAAATGATTTAAGAGCTCATGATAACACACGATGTTACTTCATATGGACCAATGAATACTTAGATTACTAACCAAAGTTAGTTGCTAACAATAAGCATTTACTTCTACTATGTTATTACATTACTATAATCACTAGTCCAAACTTTTTATAAAAATATTGTATAATTATAATATATATCTATAAAAGTTTTCCCATTTTCACTATTACTTTTACTATTTAAAAAAACCTTTGCACCATCTTTTACATCACAGAACATGACCGTAAAAAAATAGGTCCAAAATAGGTGGTCCTATTTTCACTGTTTCAACAAAAATTGTGTCAGCCAAACAACGCAGAAACTTCGAATTAGATACCTGAAAAATAAGCAAATTATTATTTCTCGGTGGGCTCAACTTGGCATTTCAGAAGCCATCACATCAACCACCTATTAATCAAACCCATTGTGATCACAAGAAGTCAAGAACTAGAAGTTTGTGGCATTTCTTTCCCCATAAGGGTGGAAGGGTTTCAAGCGGTTGTGGGTTCAACTTCCCTTGGGTGCGTGTGTATCTTACCTATCCAAAAAAAAAAAGGTTTGTTTCGCTTCTTAGTTCTTATTCTCACTTATTTTTTGTTTCTCGCTCTATACAATTTTCAACGCTAAATTGAGCAAGAAATTAAATCTTTCATGCCAGAAAATGGAAAAAAAATTCCCCTAAACCCCATGCCCACTCGCTCTTCCATTCTTCCTAATTTTATTTTTCAATTACTTCCTGACAATGACACTTAATTTAAACTGGTTTAAATTTATTGCTGATAAAATAAAATAAAAAATAAACCTGGTTTAATGTTAACACCTCAGTAAATGAAAGCACCACACATCATCTTAACTACCTGATTTTTTGGCCATACCCAATTGGCTAGTCGGAGAACATGACACACTTACAAATTTTGTGCAAGTTTCAACTACCCAAAAACCTATTATTTTTCTCCATTTTCTTTCTTTTCTTCTTCTTTTCGGCATAATAGAGTCAAAGACTACGCTGAAAATTTGAGGAATAGAGAAGAAATCTAATTTTCCAACAATGTGGTGGTTTGAAGCTGAATTAAGTCACTACTAATCTCAGTCGAGTGGAGTTCTTCAAAAAAATGTAGGAAAGAATAGGAAAGAAATTAAGAAATTTAATTGTTACTTGTTTGGCTGCTAAGAAAATTTGAGTGAAAATTTGGTGTTTTAACCGTTGCTAAGCCCACATAGTTGTCTTAGGCTCATCTGGGTGAGAGGATGTTGGAAAAGAATAGGAATTCGAAGGAAAATTTTATTTCCTTTTGGTTTATCCCACTCCTATGACAAGGATTCCCCAAAAAAATGCAGGATGTAGGAAATTTTTTTGCCCAAGAAAGAAATACCACCAAACTCATAAATTTGGTTTTGTTTCCCTTGAACTGTTATAATCAAGGTCTTATCGGGGGAAATTTAGATTGGTCGGGTTACAGGAAAATAATTACAGTTAGTAGTCATTCTTAGTTCTTTTCTGGCTAAATCACCATGACAACCCTCGAAATATTACCTGTGGATACATTATTTCCCGCCATTATTTTCCCACACACAAAGTTAGGATTCTGATCAGATTTAAAGCATCTAAAACCAATATCCCCTGACATTTTGCAAGATAATGCAAAAAATTTAAACCATGGCACGACACATTCCCAAAAACTGTGAATAAAAGTGTACCAAAGAACTAAAAATTCAAATTAAATTTTTCAGAAAAGCACTATAGCATTAACTACACATTTCCATCAGATCAAAACATGCATTCTCTAAAAGCAAATTATAATCATTTAAAACCAAAACAAAAAACAAAGGCTGGGACCGTATCCAGCTCACCCCTCCTATGATCCCACTTAGCAAGACCAACACTGTGTAATGGCCCTAGCATACAACAATAAATATAAATAAATAAAAAAACGAATCTTTTCATATTCCTTTTCTTTTAACACATAGAACACTATCCCTTTGTTTAGTTGCTGAGAAAGCTCAGGAAAATAAAAGAAATGTTATCCCTTTTTTCCTCCCTTAGAATGGAAAATTCACCCAAACTGACCAAAGTTGTATAAAATTCAGTTGATTAGAGAGGCTTGTTTACTTGTTTTATCAAGTTCTAAATGATTGAAAATCTATGATTCAAAATTTCAATTTATTTTATTTTCCCACATTTTCTCGGAAACCAAACATAGCACAGTAGAAATTGAACAAGAAAACATCATATACTACATGCATATGTAGGGAGAGAGAGAGACGTCAGGGTTTCTGTTGAAGAAAGTAGTACCTTGAGAAGCCCTAAAGAGTTGAGAAGGCGATCTGCAGAAGATTTCGAAGAAGCGAACGGAAAAAAGACGGTGACGTTTGGCTGTTTGGCGACATCATTTATCAGAACCTTTCAGAGACTAAAATGACAAAAATGCCCTTTTTTGTGTGGAGTTCAATTTACATGGGGCTGAAATAAATTTTTTGTTTTTTAAAGTTAATAAAAGTGATAATATCAATAATAACTCTAAACAAAAGGCATGGTTTTTAACATTTAAAATTTTTATTAGAAATATAAAAAACCATTTAAATTTTTACAACCCCAATGGTAGATAAGTAATTTCATTATCCATGCGAAGTAGGGGTGTTAATGGTTTTGGTTAAAACCAAAAACCAAACCAAACCAAACCGAACCGAGCTGTTTGGTTTGGTTTTTTTGTCATTAGGTTTGGTTATGGTTTTAATTTTAGAAAACCGAATTCAATTATTTTGGTTTTGGTTTACAATTTTAAAAAACCAAACCAAACCGAAAAATCGAAAAATATTATATATATATATATATATATAAACTTAAAGTTTGTAAATTCCCAATTCTAATAAAGGTTAAATAGGTAATGGATGTTTGGAATGGGCTTGTTTTTGTTGATTTTAAGTTTCTTATTGTTTTCCCTTTTTTAGATTGGCATGTTTTAAACTAGCTATTAATGTTGTGTGTATTAATGTTGTGTGTGATATTGGCATATTGATATATGTTAATATGTTTCTATTTTGATACAATGTTTGTTTTTCTTAGTTGCTAATGTAATGCTTTTATTAAAAATGTTTTTATTTGGAGTTCGGCATGTCATTTTTTTCATTTTCAATTATTTGTTGTTACTTGATAGGTTAAAACCGAAACCGAACCAAACCGAAATATAATGATTTGGTTTGGTTTGGTTTTTTTATAATATGGTTTGGTTTTGGTTTGGGAGGAACAAAACCAAAATATAATGGTTTGGTTTGAAATCTCTCCTAAAACCGAACCAAACCGAACCATTAACACCCCTAATGCGAAGTGAGTGATAGCCTTACTCACCTCCAAATAATGAATCAAGACCAAAGATATAAAAAATGCCTCCATTAGTAAAGGGAAGATAAAGAATTTTCAATTTTGAACATCAATTTGTTGCCTCGGTGGTAAATAGGAGGTGAAGGATTCGATCCTGTATATTCTCTTATATGATGGTAAAGCATTAATTTTAAAGATGTCATTCAAATCAGATGAATAAATCATGTCAGCATTGTTCGATCAACATCCTATTAATGCACTAATCATCCAATATATAAGAAATACTTTACCTCATTTTAAGAAACTGCTTTCCAATTCTTCAATGAATTAATAAATAAAATTAAAAACAATAGAATAATTTAATTTATTCCTTGAAAAAAATGGAGTACCAGATACCAGATTTTTTTCCATTAAATTTAAATTCAGTTCATTGTAAGAAGATGACACTTTTTTTTTCCCCCAGTTTGGTAGATAACTGCATATCTAGATAATTGATATGGCTATTCATCACTGGACCAACTCATCTCACACTAATAAATATCAAGTTTAGTAAAATGGAAAGATCATAATCCTCATAATCCAAATAGGGTACATAAATCCCATCATGCCAAATGAATTCCATGTGATAAGCAAAACTTCATTAACATAAAACCTGAAAATAGTGCCTTCCCTCAGAAAATTAGATTTATAAATTTATAACTAACAATAAGTGATTAACAAAATAATTTTGTCCCCACAAAAAATCAAAAAAACAAAAACAAAAAAATTTTGAAATAAGGGTTTACCTTTTTCAATAAGTCATTCTCAACTATATTGCATTAAGTGAGAGAGAGAGTGAGAGAGGGCACACGAAACCACCAGTTCACACTTCATTGAATCACAGAATAGGGCAAAATATGGCAATGATGCTTTTGTATTCTGAAACAAGAATTACACACTCAATCTCCAAGGATACAAAAAGGAGTGGGTTTAAAATGAAAGCAATGAATTTAGTCAAGATAAACTTTAATATCAATGCCACTATCGATAAGGGACTGAACCACTGCTCTGATCTTCCCTTCAAACTTGTCACTATCCCTTGGAGTATAGGAAGCTGTATACACGTCTGCTTCTCTTGCCCTTTCAGCTAAAATCCGGCCAATGGCCAAACACGCGGGAATATCTGAACGGGACTTGAGCGCAGCTTTGATGTCTTTAGAGTTAGTACCAGCAACTGCAACCTGTTTACTTGTTACCCGATGGGTGAGTGAGGCTGAGACAAAGCGCTTGGAGATGAACACGTCAAGTGTAAATGGTTCCATGTAAGCTACTGTGCGTTGTTTGAATGATATGTGTTTGTTTGGATTCTTTGACTTCTTCTCCTTCTGGTAAGTATATGGTCGGCTGTTGTCATCATCGAGGAAATCCTCGACCCCAAAAAAGCTTCTTGGTGCAAAATGAGGCTGGGAAAAACATACATAAAATCAAAGAAAGCATACGTCAAGAATAAATATGTGATCTCAACAAGGTTTTAAATAACCTAATAATGTAAATGTTTTTGACATTTTCTTTTAAATTTGAACCATTAACAACTTCAAGTTACTTCATACCAATTTCAAACATATTGTTGTAGTTTCCAAGAACTCAGCATAGTGGTAGTTTTGGGTTTAACTGCAAAAATGATCCAAAAGGAAAATCTAAAACCTTGCTGGAGAGGTTGCATATCTGGGAAGCAAGTAATGTCATTGTACAGGCCATGAAGTGACCGGTAAAGAAGAGTTTCATTATGCTATCAATAACATCACATGAAACAAACAAGAAATATGCTTTTCTAATTATCTCCCATTTAAAGTAAGAAAAATCTTTTTCTTTCCTCTTTCTTTTTTCTATTTTGAATTTCCTAGGAAGGGGAACATAAATTTATTTTATTGGAATGGAAGACAATCAATCACTTCCATTAGCAAGAGGACTCAATAATGCCAATTTTTTTTATAAAAAAAATCCCATACCGCGTGCAGTAGTCACAGTTATAGGCAATTTTTCCTACAAAACACACGGCCATAAATTGGGTTATTTATAAAACATAATCTGAGGATGCACCTGTCCACTGTGAAAACCAGTTGTGTGCACATATAAGCAAGGCTTAATTTTGTCTCCTCCATGTGACAAAATCCCTTTGTTCCATAGCTTGCCACATACATGCTTCAGCATGTTTGCAAACACCAAAACCTCTCAGAAGAAAACAACTATTTTCAGTTGTAGTCTAATTACCTGAAGACAGAAATATGGTCAAAAAGCGTAGATTAGTAAAACATTGCCAAGATCTACTCATAACCTTAAAAATTAAAAATGATAATGATAAAGACATCTATGACGGGGGCACAGCCCCAACAAAATTGATGAGGCTACCATATTTAATATACAAAATGGTGGATCTCGATAAAAATTAGACCTTTCAATAGATAGAGGCATCTTGTATAACTTATAGTTTGCAAATAAATACTGGACTTGAAAGTTGCAGAAACCACACATAAGTAGTGACTGATGAGATGGTATAAATTATGGATTAATTTCAAATCTGGATGACATCATTTGGAGTTGAAATATTTAACTCAGCTTCAGATCTTGAAGTCTGTCCACTGACGCACTTCCCATGTATGATATTTCATATATAAGTATATAACATAAATAAATCCATGCAAACACATACTTATGTAAACGTATGAGAATGAACTACGATTTTCTGGAAACTGGAAACTGGAAACAAAGAATCATTAACCAGAAGCCAAACAAACCAAATTGGGAAAAACACATTTGTTAGACACATTGAATAATGATTTTTTGGAAACTGAAAACCAGAATCATTAAAATCGGAAGCCAAACGAGCTAAAATTGGGAAATACCCATTCAAGAGGTACCCAAATACACACAGAGACAAACACATTTTTTAGAGACATTTTATCAAACACGTATAGCGCATAGCAAAACTGCGTACTAATGATGTTGTATGACATATAATATACAACAAAGACTAGTTCTGAAGCAAGTTATCGAACATATAACATGCATTGCATTCCATGGTACTGGAAATTGAACCCACGTTTTTCAAATGATATATAGAGCTCGTTTTAGTCAGACCCATTTCTTGTTAACACCTCATCAAACATTTGGCCGACACAAATTACCAAAGAATTAGTTAAAGAGATGTAAAACATGTGTGTGTGTGTGTGTGTGTGTGTGTGTGTGTGTAGAGAGAGAGAGAGAGATAGAGAGAGAGAGGGGGGGAAAGAGAGAGATACCTGGTTTCTGTTGAAAGTGATAGTAGGAAGAACAAATAAGAAAGAGAAGAGCTATAAGATTCAGGGAAGGAAGCTTTAAGGGAGACGGGAGGAAAAGTATGTATGTATGTTGGGGTAGAAAGGGATCAGTCTATCCAGCCGGATACTCAGAGAGGCCTCAAAGTCTGTAGAGTTTTTACAGAACCTCGCCTCTGTAATGTTGGTAGAGCCTTCAGAGCTGAATTAGACATGAAGCGTAGGAAGATTGACTGTAATATATACGCAGGGCATTTGGTCTAGTGGTATGATTCTCGCTTAGGGTGCGAGAGGTCCCGAGTTCAATTCTCGGAATGCCCCCATTATTATTATAAATCTTTTGTTTCTATTTTTCAAAGTAATTTATGCTTCTAAATTTGATCATATAATCAAACGATACAGCACCATGCATTATAATTTTTCCTCTTTGTTTAATTATTTTAATTTTTCTTATATATTTATTTACCAAAGTTGTACTATTTTTTTATTTTTATTAAATGTAAACTCACGGGACTTTTGGGCTACACAAGCGAAAATATATCCACCTTCCCACAACCCTTACCCCACTCCCCTAAACCGCGAAATGGGGATAAATGCTGTGAGGACCCGTTTCCTTAATAGGGATTATTACGGCTTAATGTATGATTAGCGTAGTTAATCCCTTGATTTGTTGGATAACCCCATGTATAGGTAATCTATGTGTATGATAATATAATTTTATTTGTGATTTGATGCTCGTTTTTATGCATCAAGTGTTTTAAGTGCGTGTTTGGCCTTATTTGCAGCTTCGGGTCTAAGCTGTTGAAATTTGGCTAAGTGTTGGGAAAAAAATGAATTTTCGTAAATCTTCGTTTTAAAGGATAATTTTTGGCGGTAATGGGAGTTTATAATATTATAAGACATTGGTGATTTTATGGGATTTTATTAGCATGTTTGGATTGGTTTCCTCACATGTTTGTTTTAGGAAAATCTGTCGGGAGACGGATTTTGTACTAAAACTTGGAAATGAGATTTTGATATATTGGGTATTTGATTTTTCTGATATTTTATTTGGATTCAAATGGGGGGTTATTTGCTTATTTTCATTAAATAACTTAAAGTAAAAGGGAGAATAAAAGAATGGAGAAGATTACTTAAATGTTTTGAATGAAAATAAGACTGTGGAGTGTATTCTGCCTGTTTGAGTCGACTGAAGTGTGATTTCAGTCGACTGAATTACACAGAAGCTGAGGAGCTCCAATTCTGGGATTTTCAGTTGACTGAATCCTCAATTCAGTCGACTGAATTGTCATTTCAGTCGACTGAATTGCTAAATGAGTCGACTGAATTAGGTCTGAAGGCTTATTTTTGCTGAAATGACGCATGTGCCCTCTGAGGTTTTAAAACCCCTCAACCCCGACTTGTAACCCTCATTCCTGCATTTTAGAGTGAGAGAGAGGAAGAGTGAGCTTGGGAGAGCTCTTGGGGTGTACGAAGGAGAGAGAGAGAGTTTCTCTCTCTACTTTTGCTTAGATTTCAAGCATAAGGGTTTGGATTTCAACATTTCTAGCTTGGATTCACTCATGGTTTACCTCCCTTTCGGATTTGAGAGGTAATTTTCCATATATAAGGCTAAGGTTTGCATTTCTTTTGGGTTTTAGTCTACATACCCTCATATCTTGTGTTTATTCATGTGATTTGTGAGGTTTGGTTGCATCTTGGAGTTGGAATCTCCGTTCACTTCATCAAGCATGGCATTTGGAAGCTAGGGCTTGCTTTTGGGAAGCTTTCATGTGCATCTTAGGCCTGATCTGCATGTCTATGGCAGTGGTATTGCATTTTCATCACTCATCATTGAGGTAGGGGACATTTTCTCATTTTAAACCCTTGTTGCATGGGGGTTTGGGTATAATCATGTAGTTTTACATGTATTTGGTAGTTTTTGGCATAAATATCATGCATGGGGTATTTATTTGCTAGGTTTTACAAATTGTGGGAAACCTAGGGTTTGATTCACATTATTTTTGTCATAAAAATGTTGTTTTTGAAATCATTCATTTGGAAATGATTTATGGAAGTTATTTATTGTGATTTTATGAACCCACCTATTATATGGTTTTCTAAGAACAAACCTATTATGTGGTTTTGGAAAATTTATATATAATTTTCCGGATTATGGGAGAATTATGGAATTGATAAATGAATAGACAAGTGGTGATGTATGGATGTGATGACAAGGGGTACTTTCCGGTCCCAACGACCGTAGTGTTCCCGAAATGAGGTTACTTTCTGGATCAAAGCAGATCCATAGTGTTTCCTCTTGAGGTTACTTTCTGGGTCCAAGTAGGATCCATAGTGTTTCCTCTTATTTCCGCGCGCGAGGGCCCCGCATGACCTGGGGAGGATTTATCAGTTTGAAAGACTGATGTGATAGATTGCCAGATATGGCGGGTGATGATTATTGGCTTATAAGGCTGTGATGTCATATCAAAAAATGATAGATAAATTATTTGTAAAATGATGATTTTGATAACCTCTTTGAAAAGGAAAAAGGGGCATTGGTATTAAATGATTTAACTTTCGCAGTTTATTTCATTATATTCGTATCAGTTTTATTTACGGAGAGATTATATTGCAAACTAATAAATGGTTTTGCAGGGTTATTGAAATGTATATAAACTATGGTTTTTAAAACCTTGGGTTATTTTGAGAAATGTTTTCCTACTGAGCGTGTAGCTCATACCCCCACAGTTTATCTTGCAGGTCATGTTTTTCAAAGTTTAACTTGACCTGGGGTTGGGAAGCACATCAGCATTCATACATTCATTCTGAGAATGAGGATGAAACCCATGTGACTACGATACAGCCTATTGTTTTAGTTATTTTTGGAATACTGTGTGGATGAATTGGAAATATTATTATTGTGTTTTTGACAGGTTTGCAAATAGTCGATAACTAGGTATGTCCTATTTACAAACAGGACCATGCCAGATTTTCTAAAAAGGTTTCCAAAATAAATATTTTTATTAAACATCCACCAAAATTGGTTTAAAAATTGATTTTCTTACGACTTAACTAACGGTCCCAATTTTGGGTCGTTACAAATGCAATAAGCCATTAGTGCCAAACTTGAAGCTTGCACTCTATACTGACATTTATGAAAAGTATAGAAGATCAAAATGGTTAAACTTTGGGATTAATCTTTGAGTAGTGATAGGTGGGCCGACTCTTAGAGGACGAACGTGGGATGAAAGGCGTCAATTGAACCTGATTGGTGAGTTCCTATTAACCCCGTTGACACCACCAAAACACATTCAAAAAGGAAATCCCCATTTTCGCGGGTTATCTGAAACGGGTTTTCAAGGGTTTAGAATGAGTTATCTGAAAGCACATAAAGGTATGATTTTTTAGGGTTTTGATTTGGGTTTTTTTATCTTAAATAACATCATTCTGTTGGCGTGGTGCTCTTCTCCCTCAAAACAAGCGACGCCATCCGAGAGCAAAGAGTTATCTGAAATGGGTTCTCAAAGGTTTGCGTAGAGTTATCTGAAAGCACAGAAAGGTATGATTTGTGAGGGTTTTGATTTGGGTTTTTTTATCTAAAATCATCGGCAAAATAACCTCATTCTATTGGCGTGGTGCTCTTCTCCCTCAAAACAAGCGACGCCGTCCAAGAGCAAAGAGTTATCTGAAACGGGTTCTCAAGGGTTTGCGAAGAGTTATCTGAAAGCACAGAAAGGTATGATTTGTTAGGGTTTTGATGTGGGTTTTTTTTATCTTAAATCACCGGCAAAATAACCTCATTCTGTTTGCTTGGTGCTCTTCTCCCTCAAAACAACCAACGCCGTCGGATTAGGAGAGTTATCTGAAACGGGTGTACAGGGGTTTTTCTCAGACGGTAAACTGTCGCTAGTCTTCTTCCTCCTACACCTTCAAACGCTTCCTAAAGCCATCGGCGTGGTTGATTTACCATCAAAACACACTCAAATAGAGCCATGGTGTTCATCACCATCGAATCAAAACAGTGGCGCTGTTATAGAAGGAGTAGAGCACCATAAAGGTAGCGTTTTCTAGATAGAAAAATGTTTTTTTTATCTTGATAATGATTTCTACTTGGTCCTTCTACTAGTATTTAGGGTTTTCATTTGATTCCCCCAATTTATCTAGGGTTAATTCGTATAATCCCTTTAGTTGTTATCTAGTTTTTATGCAATTAGTCAAGTGTGTGGTGTTTGAATGGTTTAACATTTAATGTACAGGACTTTATCTCTTCTTCTGTTGCCTTCTTCAAGAATTGATTATAATTATCAAAAAAGCATTTTTCAACCACGCCGACAAAAGCTAAGAGGCCATGTACATGCATTTGCCTAAAATAATCGGCGGCCTTGTTTTCTGAAAGTGGCTGAATTCGGATTTGGACAGGATGTCCATGCCGAAATTTATATAAAAATATGGTGGGAAATGGGAAAATTCAACAGATTATGATAACAATCTGACACCTTTGATTATAATTTCAAACCTTGAATATAATTTGACATATATTGTGATGCTATTTGACACCTTTGATTATAATTTTTTTTTTTTAAGATGTGAATTCCAAATTTGTGTATTCCTTATCTTCAATAAACGTCATAACAGAGCTATGCGCATAGCTTCCCTGATCTTCATTATTGTTGCGGAGCAATTTCCAAATATCTGAAGCCAAATTCGAAGTAAACCCGTTGATGAGCACATGGTGAAAGGTGCAAAAAAAATTTTTAAGATAATATAATCTTTGTTAAACTTTCCCCATTTTGTTAGGGTGTTTTTTTTTTTTTTTCTATCAAGTAGACTTAATTAGCTATGCAACTGTTTTAATTTTCAATGATTTTTTGTGTTTTATCTTAAAATTTTTCAGTTAATTATGGGATTTATGTAGGACAATGTTGAACTGTAGTTATTTACCAGATAGTGGGTAGTTTCTCCCCTTCCCCTGCATTGTTAAATCCCCTTCTGGGTATTATCTTAAATGTTTACTTGTTACAGTCAGATAATTTGGACTTATTATCTATTCATTGTGTGGTGTTATCTTAAATAGAAAGTAGGCTTATCTAAGCTTCAGTGTAGTTTGTCAATGATTTTTAATCGTAACATGTTCGGATAACTTATGTGATTTATGTAGGACAATGTTGAACTTTAGTGATTTATCCGACAATGGGTAGTTTCCCCCCACCCCTGCATTGTTAAACCCCTGTCTGGGTATTATCTCAAATGTTACTTGTTATAGTCAAATAACTTGTCCTGATGATCTATTCATTTTGTGTTTTTATCGTAACATAGTCGGATAACTTATGTGATTTATTTAGGACAATGTTGAACTGTAGTTATTTACCAGACAGTGGGTAGTTTCCCCCCTCCTCTGCATTGTTAAATCCCCGTCTGGGTATTATCTTAAATGTTTACTTGTTACAGTCAGATAATTTGGACATATTATCTATTCATTGTGTGGTGTTATCTTAAATAGAAAGTAGGCTTATCTAAGCATCAGTATAGTTTGTGAATGATTGATTTTTTATCGTAACATGCTCGGATAACTTATGTGATTTATGTAGGATAATGTTGAACTTTAGTGATTTATCCGACAGTGGGTAGTTTCCCCCCTCCCCTACATTGTTAAACCCCTGTATGGGTATTATCTCAAATGTTACTTGCTAGAGTCTGATAACTTGTCTTAATGATCTATTCATTTTGATTTTTTATCGTAATATAGTCGGATAACTTATGTGATTTATGTAGGACAATGTTGAACTGTAGTTATTTATCAGATAGTGGGTAGTTTCCCCCCCACCCTTGCATTGTTAATCCCCCGTTTGTATTCCTATTATCTTAAATGTTTTCTACAGAGAGATAACTTGGCCTGATTATCTATTCATTGTGTGGTGTTATATTGAATAGAAAGTAGGCTTATCTAAGCTTCGGTTTAGTTTGTCGATGATTTTTGTTTTTTTTTTTTTTTGTGTTTTTATCTTAAAATATCCGGATAACATTTGTGTATTATGTAGGACAATATTGGACGTTAGTGAATTATCCGACAGTGGTTAGTTTCCCCCATTCCTTGCATTGTTAAACCCATGTCTGGGTATTATATTAAATGTTACTTGATATAGTCAGATAACTTGGCCTGATTATATATTCATTGTGTGTTTTTATCGTAACATATTCGGATAACTTATGTGATTTATGTAGGACAATGTTGAACTGTAGTTATTTATCTTAAATGTTTTCATGTTACAGAGAGATAACATGGCCTGATTATCTATTCATTGTGTGGTGTTATATTGAATAGAAAGTAGGCTTATCTAAGCTTTGGTGTAGTTTGTCAATCATTGTTTTTTTTTTTTTTTTTTTGGTGTGTGTTTTTATCTTAAAATATCCGGATAACGTTTGTGTATTATGTAGGACAATATTAGACGTTAGTGAATTATCCGACAGTGGTTAGTTTCCCCCATCCCCTGCATTGTTAAACCCCTGTTGGGTATTATATTAAATGTTACTTGATATAGTCAGATAACTTGACCTGATTATATATTCATTGTGTGCTTTTATCGTAACATATTCGGATAACTTATGTGATTTATGTAGGACAATGTTGAACTGTGGTTATTTTATCTTAAATGTTTTCTTATTACAGAGAGATAACTTGGCTTGATTATTGATTCATTGTATGGTGTTATATTGAATAGAAAGTAGGCTTATCTAAGCTTCGGTGTAGTTGGTCAATGATTTTTTTTTTTTTTTTTTTGTGTTTTTATCTTAAAATATCCGAATAACGTATGTGTTTTATGTAGGACAATATTTGACGTTATTGAATTATCCGACAGTGGGTAGTTTCCCCACTCCCCTGCATTGTTAAACCCCTGTATGGGTATTATCTTAAATGTTTCTTGTTATAGTCAAATAACTTATCCTGATTATCTATTCATTATGTGTTATTATCTTAATTGTTTATCTAATATAGTCAAATAGCTTTGCTGCTTATATATTACTGTTGTGTGGTGTTATTATAAATTAGACTCTTTACAAAATGGACAAATTGGATGACTAGTAGCACTGCCAATTGGTCATGTACCGAATCATTCGCCATTATCTCTGATCGGTAAAACAATGCAACAATTGGATGGTTAGAGTCATTTAATTGAGTCCATTCTTAGCATAGCTATCTAATAGGCTGGCATGTGCTTCCCATCAGGTGTCTGCTGCCATATATTAAACATTCTGTGCTTAGATTTTTTAAGAATTCTTTTAATCACTAAGTACTTTCCATTGATACTTGGTCTAACACTGCTTGTTATGTTGAGTATTTAATTCAGGTTCAAGGATTGGAGTTCAGAGGAATCCTTTAGTTCTGAGAGGCATTTTTCCACTGAAGATGGACAATATCCGAGGAAAACCAGACAAACTTTAAGCTCAATTTTAAAAAGTATGCAGGGAGGATTTGGAAATGGTTCTGAAAGGATTAAAAGCGAGGGAAAATCATTAAACTTCCATCCACCAAGCTATCAGTCGGCTAAAGAATTGGGTTCCTGGAAGAAAATTCTTGATCCACAAGGGCCATTTCTTCTGAAGTGGAATAAAATTTTTGTGCTCTCGTGTGATTGCTGTGTCCCTGGATCCATTTTTTTTTTTACATCCAGTGCTTGATGGCAAGGAGAAGTGCCTTAATGTGGACAAAAATATGGCAATCATTGCTAGTGTCCTTCGTTTATTCACTGACATCTTTTATATACTACATATTATATTTCAATTCTACACTGGGTTTATTGCCCCATCTTCTCAAGTATTTGGAAGGGGTGAATTGATTGAAGATCAATCAGCTATAGTAAAAAAATATTTGGCTTCCTACTTCATTATTGACATTCTATCAGTTCTTCCCCTCTCACAGGTATCAATCCTTTTTTTAGTCAAAGTGGGGTATTACTATTATTGTATGGTATTTATGCATTGATGACAACACTCATTTTAGGCACTACTATATTCATAGGAATACAAATGCAATCCACACACACACACACATACAAGTGTTCCGCATGTATTTGCTATCAACTGCAACACACACACACACACACACACACGCACACACACACAAGTGTTCCGCATGTATTTCCTATCAACTGCAATACACACACACACACACACAAATGCAATACGTCCTTTATATCTATGCATGTGGATGGGGCTAGGAGGTTGGATTAATTACATGACCTGACACAATGATTGATCATTAATTTTTTATGCATGTATCAACGGATTACCTTAGGTTTTGTGATTTAATGCATCCTACTTAATCTGTGTTCAGGTAGCACAAGTACTTATTATCCCAAAATTGAAAGGCCCGATTCCATTGGTCACGAAATAAGCTTTGAAGTTCGTTATTCTGTGCCAATATTAATCTTGGCCTTGCATCCCGATTTGACAAAAGGTATAGGATTTAAAGTATTTTTCCCTTTTGATAAATGTTTGCCATTGCGCGAGCGAGCTAGACAAAAATACTTTACAACGCCGTCTTGATCACACTTCACACTGCATTTTTTAATTCCAAAACCTTCTTTCTCTGCAAATTTACCAAAAAATTGATGTAGATCATATTCGCTCCTGAAAAACATGCCAACTTTTGGCTCTTCGCATTGTTCTCCATCCACAAATTCGACCTGATCCATATTCTATAATATGCACATATAAATAAGTATTATAAGTCATTCCGTATTGAAGTGGAGATGTAAAAATTAATCAAGATAATGAAAATGAAGTGTACTTGTGCTTCACTTGACAAACCAATGTCCATAGCAGGCTTTCCATAACTATCATGCTCATTTGATCTTTGCGCATAGCTCACAAACGCACTAGTATCCATTACCTATAACACAACAAATGTTGTGTGATTAAAAACAAACATGTATCAACATGAATCCAATAGGGGAAAAAATTGGTACAATACATAATCAAGATAATCAAACTGAAATAAAAGTTTCAAAAAAGAAAAAAAGAAAAAAAAGGTGTACTTCTTGTTCACTTGACAAACCCATATCCATACGGAGCTCCCCATAACTATCGTGCTCATTTGATCCTTCCGCATTGCCCACAAACGGCCTATTATCCATTATCTATAAGACAAAAATATACAGAGTGATTAAAGACAAACATGTTCCAACTTCTGCAAGTTATCTTAAAAATTTGATAAATGGTTTCCACACCACTTCATCAAGTACTAATCTTCTTATACTGTAATCAAGATAACATGGATAATTTTTTAAACTTCTACATTTATCTTGAAAATTTTACCAAAGGAATTGCATTTAACTGGCATATCTATCCACGCTAACTCTTCAAGTATGTATAATCAAAATGACATGAATACTTTGTTTCCACTTGCGTAATTTATCTTGAAAAATTTCATAATTAAAGTGCACCTGTTTTGCATATCTATGCATGTAATATTTTGTTCCAACTTCTGGAAATTATCTTGAAAATTTTAAAAACGAAATACATACCACTTCATCAAGTTTTATCTTCTAACTTTGTGCTATCAAGATAACATGAATAATTGTTTAGACTTCTGGTTATTATCTTGAAAATTTTACCAAGAGAGCTGCATTTGTTTGGCAAATCTTCCGGAATCGCTTGTAAATCAACCTACGTAATATTGCTCAACCACTAGCACCAATTGCCGGCAAACAAAAAAAAAATGAAGAGTTTTTCAGTATAAACGAACCTTGCTTATGGCAGTCGTTGCAATTCTAATGTTGGAAAACTTCAATTTTCTAAAGATGAAGCAAAACTCCAAACACAAACTCTCAAGCGATATCGGACACAATTGACCTCAAATAATGATATCCCTGTAACAAAAAAGGAAAACCAATATAAATCAGTTACTAATTTGAGTGAGATGTAAGTCGTACAAAAAAGGAGGCAAAAAATCATTAACAACCCCCCCCCCCCCCCCACGTTCCCCTATGATTCCTCCTATTTATGGATTCCACGAATGGAATATAAGCAGAAATTTAATAACCCACGTTCCCCCTATGATTCCTTATATATAGGGATTCCTTGAATGGAATATATGCAGAAAACAAATGTCACTAACGTCACTTTAACAACGTTAGTCGTCCCCCTTTGTCGTCCCCACATTCTCGTCCCATCTAGCATTATTGTTAATCTTTTTCTTCTTCTTTTTTCTTTCTTTCCTTTTTTCTTTTTTTTTTCTTTTTTTTGTTGATAAATTTTGGGATTAATTATATTTCCATAAAATTATGATAATGTATTGACCCATGATTAAGAACCAATTGAAGTTGTTTAATTGGAAGAACAAATTCTTTTCAAGTGACAAATAAATCAAGGTCATGTCATTAAAGGTTCGGGGCTAAATTAAACAACAAAAATTTAAAGGGCTTCCTTTGGTTTCGGAAATGTTCTGTGGGCTTCCTCAATTTAAGTTGTATGTGTGCATTTAACCACCCCCCCCCCCCCAAAAAAAAAAAAAAACAAAAAAACAAGGACCTGTATCAGAATCACTTGGATTATGTTTCTTAAAAAAAAAAAAAATTAAATTGATCAATGTGATAAAGATAAGCTATTTAGATTGTGGGGTACTGGGGTTACAATAGATAAAAGAAAAGAGCACATGAAGGGTACTTAAAAATAAGGCTCCATAGATTTGCCACGTGACAAACTATTTTTTTAAATAATATAAATTGTATAAATGCTTTCTTTAATAATCAATAAATTAAAAATTACTAACTATTCGTGTGTTGAAAAATTCTAAAAGTCACCAAATTTGTCATTGTCAATATGATATAGATTTAACGGAAAAAGATATATAAACTTGGAATGGGGGCATTCCGAGAATCGAACTCGGGACCTCTCGCACCCAAAGCGAGAATCATACCACTAGACCAAATGCCCTACACACCTTGATGTCTAATTCTACCTCATAAATCCCCTAAATATCAATTCTACGTCTATTTCAGTTTTTCCCCCCAGTGTGCCTTTTTCCAAAAGGAAAGAAGAATCTGCGGCTTCTGCGTTCAAATACTCCCGCCGGTAAGATTCTTCACCATCTCACGTACCCTCTTCTCATACCAATCTCCCTCTCATCTATGTCTGAACCAAAAGTTAATCCCACAATAGCATTATGATGTATTCCACGCTTAGGTTCAAATCCTTACACTCCTATCCTTGTGCGACATGGCTATAAACCTACAACTTGTGGGATTAGCTCAAATGCTCAAGACGTTAGATATTGATTTCAAAATTCCCGTTTGAGTTTCATGAGCTACATGCTAAGAGTGCAAACCCTTTCACTTACCGGGCACGTGTTGAACATGCAGTACATGTGTCTATTGAGGTTCACCGATTGACTAAGCTAAGAGTTTATTTCAACGATAAATCAAACCGGTACCTCTACGTCATAAAAAGGAAAAAAAGATGCTACAACATGACATTCTTTTCGGTCCAAGCTTCAATTAAAGGTACAAATCTTCTTCAGCTGCGAGTGTTCATCCCACATGCATCAACCAAACATGATCAATCTCGTTGAAGGTTGAAACTAGAATGGACCCTCTGTGTTTCACACCCAATTAGCTCCATCAGAGATTTAGAGGCATCCTTTAACTGTAGAAAAGGCTGGTGGTGGAAGTCAGGCAGTCTTTTTTTTTTTCTTTTTTTTTTGCAAATGGAAGAATAGTTCATTCAAAGAATTGAGCCATACCAAAATCACACCGCAAGCATAAAAAAATTATAGAGGGCTTGGTAGCGGGTACTTTTAGGGTTGAAGCTAAAAACATCAATACTTGCAACAGGAGAGTGACAGGTTCCTCCGAAGGCTTGTTCCATGAAAAACCATTTAAATCAAGATGAGAAATGTGAAACAAACCACGACCACACAAAAGTGGCCACAGGAAGTGGGCTCTAGATTGGCTTCAAAGTTCTGTCTCGCTAACCTTTGCATGCAACACACATCCATACTGATACTTTAATGACAAAAACATAAAAAATAAGTGACTCATAAAAGACCGAGAAGAATAGAAGATGCCCATAGCCAAGGTGGTAGAGCCGTACAGGTGAGAGATAAAAATCTGCTAACCTTCCCCCCAAAATCCAAAAAAAAAAAGAAGAAGAAATTCATTCATAAAAAGAGAGAGCTCATGGTAATTCATAATCATCAAACTTACAATCCATGAAGATTTTCAAGGTAGGGTGCTAATAGCCACTTAATGGTAGTTTTCACTACCAATCATATTTAAAGACAGCAATAATATTTGTAAATTTTAGTTGATCTGTATTTGTCCATGAAAATACAACCTTTCATAATCTAAATATGTTCTAAATCACATTAAGTTGTTCACTTAGTTTATTTGTTCAGAGTATAGATATTTATGTCCATGAGGGGGAATCACAGATTGGTTTGGCTACGGGCAAATAATTACACATCAATACAAACAACAACTAACTTCATAGTAAATGACTACTAACTTAACAAAGAATGACTATTAACTGTAATTATTTCCTGTAGCTGGACCAATCCGTAATTCCCCCAAAAGATTATTACCCAAACATTACAATTTCATATCTAATTTTTTTCTCAATTCATGGCTTCTGTAATTTCTACAATTTTAAAAAATAGAGAGAACAAAGGTATTACTAAAATGATTAAGAAAGAGCATAAGTTGGAATAGCATTCCCAATGATGATACATCCTTCTCTTCCAGACTAGACATCTCAGGCACCAAATATTCACCATGAAGAACTTCTCTCTGACACAAAAAGGAGTCTAAAACATTATCATGTGTTACATTACCTTCTTTAAAAGTGTTGAGGAAATCAAGTATTAAAAACAAACCAATTTTTAGTCCAATTCACGAAAAAGTTTGACCTATTTCCTGCCAGGAATGACTTCCATGGAAACATATGGAGCCTAAACCATTTTTCAGCTGCGATACCAGCTTTAAAGTGGTAAGAAGATTATTTATCAAAGACCAACCAAATTTTAGCCTAATGCACAGAAAGTTCTATTGTTTCGAACTGGAATATTCAACCAGTTACATACATACAATTAGGCAACAAGAAAAGCATGCTAGACCCATTCATGTTGGACGCACACATGTGCAACTACCTTCTGAGAAATAACTAGTTGGTCTGTTTCAGTGCTTCGAGAGGAGAAAACCATTTATCTGGGCTACCAGGCTTGAAGAAACAAATTTTTCACCAAACAATCTCATCTGCCCAAAAACAATTTTCAGGGGAAACCAAACGAAATACAGCATAAATAAGTGCAATTCTTGAAAATGCTACAAGATAATTCCTGTTTCAGACATTTGGATAGAAGAGACCCCAGATTTTCAGAACTCCATGGTCATGCACAAAACAAAAGCTACTATGAATAAAAAAGAAAGGTTATTCAGAAGCACAAAATATGATTTCACCATGGCAAAGTTAGCTAAAATGCCAGTTAGACACTCATCCTCTACTCAAGAGGTCAAGCTTGTAACCCAAAAGACAAAAAACAGGAAAAGAGGGCAGATAAGAAAAATCACCTCTACAAAACTCTGGATCCAAAGTTCAAACAAAGGGTTAATGATTGAGGCCAGCCTTGATTCCAGATGCAGAAAAAAGAAAAATCATATTTGTCAGGTTTCTCCTATATTCATTCAATTTTCATGTGGAGCATTCTGGCACAGGCTCCTGGATACACTAAAGTGAGGGAACCCAAAGTTCTCGAACTTAACATCCAGCCACTTCAATCTAAACAAATTACAATACCTGGAATTGATGAGGGATCAAGCTCCCAACAGCCGCCCAGGCGAATATCTTTCTCCCCCGTGTGCTGAATGGCAGGAATCTGATGAGAGAATCTACTTAACTCAACCCGCGGTATATCCATAATACCAATATTTGATCTTTGTCTTCTTGGAGCCTTAAAAACTGACTTAAAACCATTTACACGCGACAAAAGCGAAACTTTTGTGCAGAGATCATTATCTTCGAGAACTTCTACCATGTCATATTCACAATTCTCCAGGTCTAAACTTGTTGATTCAGTGTTCCAGTTCTTGTATATTGCCCAAACCTCACCTTTCCGGGGGTAGATTTCAAATCTGTTCTTACCAATGGATTTTACTATTAACTGATGTGAGAAGGCTGTACGGCAAAAGACCTTGGTTTTACCATTTTTGAGTTTGAAAGTCCCACAACAAACTGGACGAATTATGTCTTTCGGCTCAGAGCAGGCTTCAAGCAATGCCACATGCAATCTGAAATCTGGGCCAGACTCAATCTTCTTAACTTGAGCATAATTTTTAGGCAACCTCTCCCTATCACTATACAACGCCCATATTTGACCAGGCTGAAACTTCTCCTCAGATTTGTCCTCGTTGAAGTTGTAGTAATTTGCTTCTGGCGTTCGGTGACCCAAAGATGTAGATGGAGAAGCAGTAGAACTTTTCGTGAAACTGTTGGAGCTTCTGTCCTTCCCATTTAAATGCATCTCCTCATCAGCCAGACGTGAAGAAGCACTTCCTCTTGATTGAGTGAGGCTGCCATGGTTTTCGTCTTTGCTACCATCTAAATGCTTATCGATTTCATCTGGGGTCGGACCTTGACTTGCATTTACTTGACCGTGTTTCTTGCCATTAAATTCCCTCGGAGATCTTCTCAGCTTTAAGGCCTCTCTTTCAAGGTCAGTCTTCTCATGCTTCTTTGGTGTGCTGATCCTCTCATCAGCCTGGCATGAAGCACTTCCCCCAGACTTGTTGAGGTTGCCATGGCATTTGTCTTTGCTACCACCTATATTCTTGTCAGTTTCTTCTCGAGTCATACACTGACTTGCATTTACATGACTGTGATTCTTATGTGTGCCGTTTGATTCCCTTGGAGATTTTCTAAGTTTTAAGGTCTCTCTTTCAACATCAATCTTCTCATGCTTCGTTGGTGTCTCAATAGTCTTGGATCCCACCATGGGCTTCACATTATTTTCTGGAGCTTTTGAACATGAACTTTTAACTTCAGCATCCATGCTTTCGTTCTGCGTCTTCATATCCCCAGGATCACCAAAGTCATCAATATCAGCAGGCAGAGAAACAGGATCAAGTTCTAGAGATCCTTTAGGGACGCCTTCTCTTTCCGTGCCGGTCATTCTAAATGAGGGAACTCGATGTGAAAATCTAAATAGCTCACCTGGTGGTATTCGGAATGAGACAATTCCATTTCGCGTTGTTTGCTGAAATAGGCTAACAAACCCTTTCACTTTGCCCAAGTAAGCAACCCCGATACCATAATCCTGAACAAAATCTGACAAAACCTCCACAAATTCAAATTTGAACTGTTTATGGTTTTCTGGATCAGAGCTCCAGCTAATATCCCAGTTTTTGAAGAGAGCCCAAGTTTCTCCCTTCCTAGGATATATCACATAAGAACCTCTCCCGATGCCTTTTTCATAGTAAACTTGATGAGAGAACATAAGGCGATCTGTAGTTTCTTCAGAGACACCATATTTAAATTTACCACAAGCAACAGGCAATTCCTTGTTCACCCAATCAATCTCACCTTCATCATCTGGATGGGGCTCAAACCAAGTGATCCGCAGCTTGAATCCAGGTGTGAATACCTTCCTGACCCGAGCATAGAATCTTGGCATGATGTCTATTGTGTCATAGATAGCCCATACCTGATCCACAGCAAAACGGTCTTCCGCCTTATCCTTGTCAAAATCACTGAAATCTGGATCAGGATACTCAAGGATCTCTGGATTATTATTAGGGTTTGACTCAGATTTTTCATCCACTTTGGATTTTTCATCACTGTGATCCTCTGTTGCTGCTTCTGTTCCATTTACCCTGCCTTCACCAGCTTTTCTCTTTTTCTTCTGTGAGCCCTCTTCAAGAGGAACGCTTGCTTTTTGCTTGACCTTTTCTTTACCCCCATCTGCAACAGTAGCAGAATCAGTTGAATTATCCATTTTAGATATCCCACAGCTCTGAGCAGCTTCTTTTATCCCCTCTTCACTAACACTTGATAAACCACTCCCCTTTGACCTTTTTGGAGGGCTCACAAAATCTTCGTCATCACTCACATTTTCATTGTAATAAACAAACTGCTTTTGCCGAGAAGATCTCCTACAATGTTGGCCTCCATTCTGTCCAGCGTAATCGTAACCATTTTCTTGAATAACCACATCTTCAATGTCGTCACTACTCGTACTCTTAGAACTTTCACTGGATTCCACTACCAACTTCCTCCCTCTCTTCCTTCTTGTGTGTCTTGAAGTTCCTGCTTCCCTATGCTTCGCTGCATCAGATGTGGACATTCGAACGCCTTCCTTCCCACTTCCCACATCCACATGTCCATCCCCTTTCCTTTTACGTTTGGACCCAACAACCTCAGCAGTGCTTCCAGCCTTTGATACCGATTCTGACTCTGCAGATCTATTGGTAAAACTTCCCTGAAATCCCATACCAGAAGGGGGGTTTCTGCCAGCACTTTGTGAGCCCACTTGAAAGGGCGCAGGACTTGGAACCCCTTTTTGATGGGCAAACACAGGCTGGCTCCAGTTGGATCCTGGTGGCACACTTTGACCACCCAAATCATAGGCAATGAAGGGTTTATCACAACTTTGACACCGCAAAGTTCTGTTCACAATATCTTTGTAATATTGATACCTCATACAACAAAAAGGGCAGCATGTCCAGAATGTCTCCCGACCATTGTGGGAACCCGATTGCATCTGCTGATGAGGGTTCAACCCCGTGAACTGTGGATTAGCAACACTAGGGAAATTGTTCTGATTATATGGTTTCCTGACAAAAGAGTTCCTATTTACCTGATGGGGAGGAGGCTTCGGCGCAACAGGTCTCACTGGGACTCTACACTTCATGTCATGTAAAGACCGCTTGCCTGGGTCGGAAAGCACCCTATTTGCTTCCCCAATCAGCTTGAAAGCAGATTCTGCTCCAGCAAACTTGTTCTTATCAGGATGAAGCAAGAGAGCAAGCTTTCGATACTGTTTCTTGATGGTTCCCTCATCAGCCAATCTCTCAATTTGAAGAATCCCGTACCAGTCCATCTCGGACCCACATATTTTGTTTTGAGCTGAGCAGTGAACTTCACACACTGTCAGCAGTTGGGAAATGTTCTCAAGATCGGGGAAAAGTTGTTGGGCCTTCAGAGCAATCTTCCGAGCTCCTACAAAATCACTGTTTTGCATCTTCTTCTCTGCAATTTCCTTGGCCCTCATAGCCTCCTCTTTGTTGCACTCCATGGGTAATGTAAAATGCAAAGCCTACCCACTCAGACTCACTCACATACCAAAGAAGCCAACTTCTCTTGCCTTGTCCCTCTACAGTACAGCAATCATCCAAAATCTTCGCTCTGCTACCACACATAAACCAAGAATATTCACATCAAATTTACCTGCTGTTTAGAAATATATGAACTGAAAATATTTTTAAAAAAATGTCAAGAAGAAAAAAATAATTCACTATTCAAACTTGACATGAAAGAAACAAACAAATTCACACACCATTCCTGTAACAGACATCCAAAAGACTCTTCTGATGCTGGAAGAACTAGTAAGCAAATGGAACACAACGCACTTTCAATTCACAGCCAAAAGAACCCAAACAGCCCTACAGATATTAGTGACCAAAATCACAAACCCTACTGATCCCAGAAAAGTAAAACCTAGATTTCAAGACCTGCAACATGAAATCATTATGTTATGACTCAATGTCATTCAATGGACACAGTAATAAAAGATGACAAAATGTAGAATATAAAAATGGGAATAATCACCACGTGCAAAGCATTTTACATTTTTACATATCCATTTTCAATACAACAAAACTCCCTAACCACATCAGTTCGATATATATATATATATATATAACATTTTTACACATCCATTTTCGATACAACAAAACTCCCTAACCGCATCAGTTTCAAATTCAAATCAAAACCTTGGAAATCCAGATGCAGACATTCCAAGCAACTGTATAAGCCAACTATACATCTATGCTTGAAAAAATAAAAAACCTCCCATAACCACCTAACAAAACCTTCAAACCCCAGTATGGTTGCCAAAAGAAGTGAGGAAAATATAATGAACTAAAGATTTGAATCTCATTACTTATCTTGTTTAGGCATCTAAAAGGCAAAAAACACCCGCCAAGAACTAAAATTTAAATATTCTTTTCTCTTCCTTTTACCTAGATTTTCTCAGCAACCAAACAGACCTTCAAATCAAGAACACAGTGAAATGATTAACAAAAAAAAACCTAATTCTTCAAACCTATGAAAACCTTTACACCCCCTGCTTGGTTGCTAAGAGAGATGATGAAAATGAAAGAAGTAAACAATAAATTTGAATCTCATGCTTCTTGTTTAGGCATCTAAAAGGCTAAAAACGCTCACCTAGAACTAAAATTCAAAATTTCATTTTATTATCCTTTTTCCTACATCTTCTCAGCAAGGAACCAGACTCTCAAATAAAAATACAAGGATATGATTAACAAAAACCCTAATTCTCCAATTGACACCCTAATGTGGTCGCCAAGAAGAGTGAGGAAAATAAAAAATAAACTAAAATTTGAATCTAATTCTTCCTCTTGTTCAGGAATTTAAAATGCTAAAAACAGTCAAATAGAACTAAGACTCTCAATTTTATTTTATTTTCCTTTTTTCTCCTCCATTTTCCCAGTAACCAAACAGACCCTCAAATCAAAGAAACAAGGAACCTATTTAACAAAAACCCTAATACTACACAAACAAAAAACCCAACTCCAAAGCTCAAAAACCCTAGATTCCAAAACATTGCGAAGAAATCAAAACACAAGACACGTTCTAAAAGGAACGAGTTTGACACGAAACAAGAATTAGAGCTCTTCCACTGCACTAATCAACATAATTACACAGCACATAAACCCTAGGTAACGAAATGGAAACAGAAAAAAGCACAAAAATCAAAAGTGATACCCATGTTGGTTAATCAGTCCAAAAAACAAAGGTTAACAATCAAAACAACCTCAAAACCCTAGAAATGCTACAAAGAAAAAAAAAATTGAAGAAACACACATGCATACTTACATACATACATATGGAGAGAGAGAGAGAGAGAGAGAGAGAGAGAGAAGTAGAGAAGAGTAAGGAGTTACTTGGCAGGGTCTGGAGAGAGAAACCTTCAAGAGGAGAGAGAGAGAGAAGTGGGGTGAGAGGGAGGGAAAGAGTGAAAAAGACTGAGGGAGCCCTTGGGCATCTGAACAATTTTGATTTTCACCCAAATTTTTGTTAGTGGTTTTGTATTTATAGGGCGAGTTGCTTGTAAATAATTGTATTAGAGTATGGGAAAGTGGAAATATCTAGAAAGTTTGAGAGAGAGTGAGAGAGAGAAGGGGGAGTGTGGAGTGAGAGATCTCATCAACCATCACATGCAAAAACTTCCACGTGGTATCACAATCCAATCACAAGCAAGTAAAGTGAGAAAGTAGGACCAATAAGTATATTGACATTCTCACTTTACTTGAATGTGATTGATTTATGATATCACCTGACTATATCACAGTTATATAAAAGTTTTACTCACCATCATAAGAGTAAGAAAATCAAACCTTCATCAATCACCTTATGATGAAATGACTTTTGATCATTTTGGGTTTTTTTTTTTTTAAATAAAAAATTTTGAAAACTTATTAGAAAATGGTGTTAGAAAAGGAAACCCACATAAATCAAAATAGAATCAGAATCATCAATAATTATATTCAGATCATATTCCGAAAATCCTGCAAAAAATAGAATCTCACTTCGTTCTCTGTGGAATTCTTATGATACGTGTTAATTGGCACAGCTCAAAAATCATTTACTCACACTTGCTTTTTGGACACGTGGGTCTCGGCAACAATCGAGTTCTCATGGGCTCTTTCTAAATTCCCGCAGCGTCGCTCCATCTCGTTTTGCCATAAGAATTTAGCAAGTGCGAGTTAAAAAAGAAATCTACAAATCAAATGGTACGAGAGATCCTCATCAACCATCATAAAAGAAAGAGAGTCAACCCTCATCAACCACCTTTTGATGGAACAACTTTTGAACATTTGGTTGGTGTTTTTTTTTTTTTTTTTTTTTTCAATAAATTTTTTTGGAAACTTATTATAAAATGGTGTTTAGAAAAGAAATCGACAAATCAAATGGAATAAAATCATCAATAATAATATTCAAACCATATTCTAAGAATCTCACGAAAAATAGAATCCCACTCCATTCTTCATGGAATTCCTATGATACTTGTTGATTGGCATGGCTCAAAAATAATTTAGCCACACTTACTTTTGAAAACGTGAATTTGTTGTCTTAAATGCAAGTGTTACAATATGGTGCGAGTTAAAAATGAAATCGACAAGTCAAAAGGTAAAGAATCACCAATAATGCTATTTAACCCATATAACGCTGGGTGAGGGAGAGTCAACCCTCATCAACTACCTTTCGATGAAATGACTTTTGATCTTTTTTTATTTATTTATTTATTTTAATAAAATTTTTGGAAACTTATTATAAAATGGTGTTTAGAAAAGAAATCGACAAATCAGATGAAATAGAATCATCAATAATGATATTCAAACCATATTCTGGGAATCCTGTAAAAAATAGATTCCCACTCTGTTCTTCATGGAACTCTTATGATACATGTTAATTGGCATAGCTTGAAAATCATTTAGCCAAACTTACTTTTTGGACACATGAACTCGTTGTCTTAAATGCAAGTGTAGTGCAAGTTAAAAAGGAAATCGACAAATCAAATGGTACAAAATCACCAATAACGCTATTTAACCCATATTACAAATCAGAATACCTCACTCCATTATTCGTGCTAGAACACGTGTTAACTGGTGGCACTACTTAAAAAAGAGTGAGGCTATTGTCACCACATAAAGTACTCAAAGTCCTCATTAGTTTACACTTTTTGAGGTTTTATGAAAAATATAAAAGATTTTCATAAAAACTAATAGCATTGTTCACTAGAAAACATCATTCTGAACAACTTTGTAGAAGAAATTTTTTCCAAAATCTATCATTTAAGCAGACTTTTTATCCATTTACAATCTCTATTTTATTTTCCATGCAAATTTGCCAAAAAATCTACTTAAATAATAGATTTTGGAAAATCTTTCTTCTACAAAGTTGTCCGAAATGATGTTTTCTAGTAGATTATGTGATTAGTTTTCATAAATTTGTTGTATGTTTTTCATAAAACCTTAAAAATGTAAATTAAATGAGGGGTTTAGAATATTTTATGTGGTGGCAATAGCCTGGCCCCTTAAAAAAAACATTTAGCCACACTCACTTTTTGGACACGTAAATTGATTGTCTGAAATGCAAGTGTTACAACGTGGTAAAAATTTTTCAATGCAAATTAAGAAAGAAATTGACAAATGAATTAGTATAGAATCATCAATAACGCTATTAACCCATATTACAGGATTGCCACAAAAAAAAGAATCAAACCATGCTCTTTGTGGAATTCTTATAAAACATGTTAATTGGCCCTGCTAAAAAAAAAAAAAATTAACCAGACTCACTTTTTGAACACGTGAATTAGTTGTCCTAAATGCAAGTGTTACAACATGGTTGAAGATTTTCAATTCGAGCTAAAAAAATAAAGAGAAATCGACAAATCAAATGGTACAGAATCATCAAAAATGCTATTTAACCAATAGTACAGGAATCCCACGAATAATAGAATCACACTCCATCCTTTATGGGATTCCTATAATACATGTTAAATAGCACTGTTCAAAAATTATTTAACAACGCTCATCTTTTGGACACATAAATTTGTTGTCCTAAATGCAAGCGTTACAACGTGGTCGAAGATTTTCAATGCAAATTAAAAATAAAATCAACAAATCAAATGGTATAGAAGGAAGAAAAAAAAAACAAAAATGTGATCTCAAGTCTTAGTATGCTTTTATGGGCCAATAAGATGCTTGATACATGCAGTGAGACACATCTATCTATCTTCTATATATCTATCAATCTATCTATCTATCTATTTCTTCTTCTATCTTCATACTAATCTATATTCATATAAAAAATGGTTGTACTTTTGGTTGGATGTACATCATGAAATACTAAAATACCCTTATCAGTTTCAAGATGACAGGAGAAAATGGGATTAAAAATGTCTTTCAACAAGGAATCCTAAATAAACTAAAACCCAACCACCCATTGTCCTCTCATTCCCTCTCAACGTAATTCTCCTATAACTAAATTTTCATTTTCAATTTTTTATTATTATTTTAAAGCATGTCTATTTTTATTTATTTTATAAATTATTTGAAAAAAAAATGAAAATTTCCGCACATGCATGGCTTGTGTCCCAAATTATAGTAGTGACTCAGGAAACGAATTGGTATTCGTTTATTTTAATTATTATTATTTTTTCACTTTTTAAGAATGTTCAAGGTGGGTTTATCATAAGTGTCGTTTGGGTTGAATTATTGAATTATTGTTCTTGAGTTCTATGCGCCATTACAGTAAAACTTATGTTACTCATCCACCATAATGTTCCATTAATTAATGCTTGAGGTGGGGCTCAGGAAGTAGTTTTCAAAGCTGTGACTTACTACTAGTAGGAAGCTTGTTGAAATTGCATGTATGGCCCTTTCAGACTTAATTGGAAACCACCAAGGCTCATTGACATGCATTATGTGTACATACATCTAAGGCCATGTTTGTTTAGCTGTAATGGAATGGATGGAATGAAATCTCATTCCAATTCATTTCAAACAACATGTTTGGATGAGATAATTTGAATGGGAATAAAATCAAACAGTGTATTTATAGAGCCATTTCAAATCACTTTCCATTCCATACTACTTTAAACATGGAATCATATTCCATTCTCATCCATTTTATTCCAGCTAAACAAACATGGCCTAAGTTGTTCATCATAAACTTAATTGGAAACTAAGGCCCATGGGCATGCATTAATTGTGTGTGTACACCTTGCTTGTTCGTAGTTTATCTCCAAATTCTAATAGGAGAGATTTATGTATGGTGGGATTTTTTTCTCTCCACCATGTGAATGATTTATCATTAATGAGACTTGTGTAAAGTGCCACGTGGAAAAACAACTTATAATGTTCGTAATTTATTAAATTCATAAGCATACATAAAATATAATGTGTGCAACTTTGTATTAAATTCATATGCGTACTTGGGATGTCATTTAATGTGTGTGAAATAAAAGCTCGAAATACCAAAATGGTATTTGTAGCAATGGCCTTCCACCATCTAAACATAATCACTTGTTTCTCATTTGGATTAAGACTTGACTATATGGAGCTAATAATTATGTGCGGATGGATATCAATATCTTATCTTGTTTATACAAATCATTTATAAGTCTTACCCACCATGAACTCTATCTAAATAACTTTTAGTTTCATCTAATTAGGAAAAGAAGCTCTCACTAAACAAGGAAAATACACACCAATCCATATCTCAGAGCACGTGATCTTTTGTGACTAAAGTGTATCATAACTCATATAAACTTTATAATATAGTCATGTGTAGCATAACCCATATAAACTTTTTAATCCCAACTTTACTTGGCGATATGGTGATTCATGTTATCAATTTCTAATCAATCAGGGTTTTAATAAAATAAAACTAGTGGTGGCACGTGCTATGCACGTGCACCTTTCTTTATTTTACTATTTTTTTTAATTTTTTTTATTTATATATTAAGAAGATTGATAGGTAGTGGATGTTATGATTGAGAAATTGGTGGAGGGTAATTTTAAAAACTTATAAGGGTAATTTTAAAAATTTTTAAAGTTATTATTTTACCCTTAACATTTTTTGACTTTTTGAGACATCTTAAAATTTTATTTTTTTTACATTTTATTTTTTTTGGGGAAGAGTAGAAGCATCTTAAAATATTTTCCCCTTCCGTTATTGGCTGTCACCACAATTTTTATGCACACTTAAAAGTCAATGAATAAGTTCCTTTTATTTTTCCAAAATACCTTTTTCATGATATTAAATTAATCACATGCTAAAAACGAAATAGAACAAAATAGAACTCTAATAATAAATTTAAGAAAAAAATTAGAATATCAAAATGTAGTAAATGGTGTGAATGCATTTAATGTAATTTTCCTTTAAAAAAATGTTACTTTTCAAAGTCAAATATTTAGTAGACAAAGGTTGGGTCCATTCCATCATTTAATGAATGAGGCTAAACCACAACAAAATGAAGCACGGTTAAAGTGAACAACCACAAGACACAATCTTATTTTAATTTCTAAAAATTGGATCACGTTGGATCCACTCTCTTAATGGTATTTGAATAAAGCAACTCACAATTGATTTGAAAGAACGTGTTTATGCCTTTTCTTGTACAACGTGGAACCAAAAAATGAAAGGGAAAGGAAAAAAAGAAAAAAAGACAACAACTTACCAAACAATAATGAAATCAAAACCGATTAAATTCATATTCAATTTCAATTTCGTTCCATTAAATATGACAGAAATAAAGGGGATTTGGCCATTAGTCAAGAAACTACATCTTATTTAGCAATTAGTCACCTAACTTTTTTCCTAATTCAATTAGTCCATTTTACCTTTTTTTGACAAAAAAGCCCCTGATTTACTAACTAATCTACACCTGTGCCATTCCTTCAAAACACAAAACCTGTTCTCTATATCCTAATTTCATATTTCAAATACCTTTATTTGTTCGGGGCACTGTCTCCTGCATACTCTTCCCACTGCTGCCCCCCGACTACGTCATCCCAGTAGAGGCAAGACAAAGAAGACTAGGTTCCACTTGTTCTATCAATCTCAGTTCCAGAGCAAGCGATAGTACTTCGATAAGAGGACAAGCATCCAGCATACTGCAACATGATATCCATTGAGCCTGAAGGACCTTACTTTGAGAACAATACAGACGATCACAGCTCAGTTGGAACATCTTGGCAAGCAATAAGGTTCACAGTCATAGCATCTTCCATCACATGGTTTAGCAGTTCCAAAGAACAGATCTCAGCCTCTTACCATTGCATGTCCCATGCTTAACTCCACAAACTACCCTTCCCAAAACCATCCAAAGCGGCCACTCACCATCAATCCCCCTAAAGCATTCTCATATGAAACTAAGCACCAGGTGCCCTAGAACTATGGCTTTGAGGCTGTTCTATCTACAGGAGAGAAAGTTGAGGCTGAAGTAGCAGAGGTTGGAGGGGTGACAAAGTCCAGAAGGTGCTATACCTCGGAGGAGCTGGAACTGAAAAGGAGGAAGGGTAAGGAAAAGGTTGGTGAGATTCCAAGCCTGGAAGAAATAGTTAAGCAAGGGGTGACGGAAGAGGAAGTTGCAGAGTTCCTCAAAATCATACAGAAGAGTGAATACCAAGTGATCGAACAACTTAACTAATTGCCTGCACAGATATCCATTCTGGGACTTCACTGGTTGTAAAAGACTTGATAATTAAAGTAGTAAAATTTTACCACTTCATTGTAAAATTTACTTCGCAAAGTAGTAAAATTTTACTACTTCACTATAAAATTTATTAATTCGTCAAGTAGTAAAATTTTACGGTTTTAATTTTTTTAATAATTTCCTAATCAATATGGATCTTTTTTCGAAGATGCCGATGAGTAGGTTCCAAAAATATGATTTTTTTTTAAAAAATGGATATGTATATTATAAGTTATAAGCTTTTAAAAATCATAATACTAAAAGGTTAAGTTAGTTACATAGGGTGTCCTTAATAACAAAAAAGGGAGTGCCCTTAGTAATAATAAGGGTAAATCTGGCATTTTAAAAAAAAGTGTGACTAATTGATAAATAAGTTCAGTTTCCTTGATTAATTGACTTAGAAAAACTCTTACTTGATTAATTGCTAATATTTTACCAAAAAGTGGACTAGTATTTTTCTTTTTCTTTGTGATTCAAAATACATGTTTCAACATGAAACTGAATTATTCAAGGTTACCTGATAATGATAGAAATTTAGCAGTGCAAGTCTCATTCCGATGCCTAAAACCCATGCATCATAAACATTTTCGAGTTTCTGAAAAAGGTGCTTACCATGCCTTCCCAAAAATTTTTAAAAAAAAAAAAAAAAAAAAAATTGCTCGTTTTTGGATGCCGTCTCTTTTGATATTTGCTTATATCATACCCAAATGGAAAATCGACCTAATGAGGAAGAACAGATTCATCTACCTGGCAAGATGGATACCAACATATAATGAATCAATCTAATAGTCTATATTGGCGACTTGTTCCCCCCCCCCCCAAAAAAAAAAAAAAAAAAAAAAAAAAAATGGCAAAGAAGCAGCAAATAGCCAAATAGATTTCTTGAGATAAATTTGAATAAAAAAGAGGAGATTGATATAATCCACTAGCTAAACACAGGAGCCTTAACCCAACAATTTGGGATTGGCTGCACAAATCCTTTCTCGAGGTTCTGACCTATCAAACGGCCACATTTGAACATCCTATAGCATATCATGATCCAAACAATTTCAGGATTTATGATCATAAGTCTAGCATAAATGACAATGAATATTTTATTGATACAACAGATTACTCAACGGCTAATCACACAGTACAGAAATCGAAACGAGTTAGCTGTATTGGGGAAACATAGATCCAGCTGCAGCGAGGCATTAAAAGAACAAATTCCCTTCTATGTATTTCTTGCCAAGACTTCCCTGATCTGTTCTTTCGGTGCTGCAATTGAAAAATGAAGCAAAGATCATGAGAAAGTAGAAGAATAAGGTTGGGATAAAGTAAGGAAAAAATTTAAATATGTATAGAAATAAAATTTTAGATGTATTAAGTTTGTTGGGTTTTCATCTTACCAGGCAAACCTGTGAACCTTTCAAACTGTACAAATGCTTGATTGATGAACATCTCCGTCCCGAAAACAACTGTGGCTCCAGACTCTTGTGCTTCTTGCAAGAGTCTGGTCCATTTTGGTGTGTAAATGGCATCAAAAACCAGAGAGTAATGGCTCAAAGCTTTCTGCCAAAGAGAAAACAGGAAAAATAAATATTGTCAGCCTTTTTGGAAAATGAGAATTAACAGTATACCATTGGTGATTACTGATTAGTGCATCTAGTGCAAATTTGATGAGCTAGATAATATCATGATAAGTTCCTTGAATTAAACAAGACCCTATACGAAAACGTTGCAGATACGGATCCAACTTCTTATATATTATTGGCATGCGTGGGTGGAATATTTTATAAAGAAAATGACTATTGCAATCCCTATGTATTAACACAATAAACTATATCATGCATATCCTTGTAGTCTAATTTTAAAGGAGAATAACATTTGGGATGATATCTCCACCGCATTCTGGTAGTTGATTTGTTAATGTTTGAGGTAGGTTCATCTAGATCTGGAAAAAATAAATGCAATGATTTGTATCATATGAGTAACTACATGTAGAAGTTTCTGCAGAGAATGAAGCGATATTTTTCTTTTGTATCTGGAGAGAGATTTCAAATGATAAGAGGCCATTTTCAATTCAAAGTTAGGGAGTTGAGGATATTATTTCTCTAGGTTTCCATAATGGTGTATGATTGTAACAAATAATCCTGTGCTATTACTGATGTTTTGACTCACGAGAAAAATAATGGAGGGACAAACTGAATATAATTATTATATGCGACTTCAGTAGAATGGTGTGTGACTCATATTTGTTAACTGTATTGTGATAATTCAGACCAAAAAAAACAAAAGGGCATTGTGATAACGGCGCATATGCAAATGCAAAATAAAATATTTAATACCGCACCCTTGGAGCCCATGACATAGAATGGTTCATTATCTTTTACACAACCAATGAAGGTCATGTTGCTATCAAAGTAAATGGGAGTCATCACCACATTTGATGGTATAGAATCAGTTTTGGATTTTATGGTATGATGGTTGGTAGCTAGCCAACCCATCTAAAAGCCCAAGCTGTTAGAGGGGGAGAATAATGTAATCCAAGGGATTTCACGCCCATCGCACGTGAGGTCTCCTGCATGGGAACAGACTTCCATGGGAGAATAAAGGGACAACACCAAGGCAATAACACGCTTGTAGGGGCTCGAACACAAGACCCCTGTTCTAAAACCATGTTAGAACACCCTATTAGGGAATGGGCCAACAATGTACATCAAGCTAACAATGGTGCCTCAGACTTTCACAACCATTTGTAATGATTAATGATCAGTGATGACTGGCCCTGTCCAAGATGATTTCTAAAGAAAAAAAATGCATGCAACACAAATGGAGCAATTCAATTTCCCTGAATGTCCAACCATGAGAAGTGCCAAGGTTTCCCAGAACCCTTGCATTCAATCTACAATAAGCATGTAACATGAGAAAATGAGAGGGATAGAGCAAACCTTAGATATGGGCGTCAAATCAGTATTTGGTTTCATTCCAACAGATGTCGTGTTTGCAAGAATCATCCCATCTTCTGGATGGAAATCATCTAACTCATCCAGAGTGATAGCATCCCCCCCAACTTTATTGGCAAGCTCTTTAGCTTTTTCTGTCAGAAGAGAACATAAATCATCCTCTGCGTTAGTAACTAGAAATAGAATAATATTCATTAGTACAAGGCTAGCAAAATATCTTTTTTTTTTCATTTTGAATATACAGTCCTAAATGACGCTCAATAAATAGTTCCACAAGTCAAACACGTTTCACATGTGCAACAAGTAGAAAACATAAATATGGTCCTTGTTCTGTATTTCAAATGCCATTCATCTATAACTTTCTCACAACTGATACAAAGCAAAATGAATGGAGAAAACATAAAGGAGTTTTTTATTGCCTAATTTGAATCAATTGCGCTATGCCCTAGAATACTACACTCCATTTTCAATTAAAATGATACTTATATTTTATTTCATCCCATGAAAACATTCGCTTTCATAAACTTTTCCCTGGACTATTTGAATCTCACAAATATTATTATTATTATTATTATTTATTTTTATTATCTGTTTTTAACAACTAGAACAATAATAAACTGTTAAATGAGGTCATTTCTGTTTTAGAATATTAGATCTTATATTTCATTCAAAGTTAAAATGGGGACCAGGAAAATAATTCCTGATTAGAATATCTAGCGAGCCAAGATAATTGGTTTGCGAAATAAACCTTTTGGGCTAAAAATGGAATTTGAAGTACTAAAATTTTTTAACAGGATAAATTTTTAAATTGACGTTCATCTAAGTATTTTTATACCACATTCACAAACAAGCCATTAAATTACATAAATCATAAATTAATTTAGGAGACTATAAAATGAAATTAAAGATTCTTACCATAAGTGCGATTGGCAACTACGACTCTCGCTCCCTTTTCTTTTCCACCATAAGCAAGTGCCTTTCCAGCACCTCCAGCTCCAATGACAACAAAAAGCTTACCAGCCAAGGGTGAACCAGATCCATTGCTTGCACCATTTGTAGCTGCAATAGAAAAAAGTTGAGTCAAAAAGAAAAAAAAAAGAAGCTTGGATTTTTTTATTTTATTTTTTTAGGGCCAAATAGAATCTTGCATAGCTTTTAAACACATTAGAAACCTCGTAGTGCTTCCTCAATAGCTGCAATAGCTCCAAGATAATCGACATTATACCCCATCAACTTCCCATCAGGTCTCCTGATCATGCAACTTATAGCTCCAATTGCCTGGAAGGATATGATCAAGAGATTAGTTTATCATGTACAACTCTAAAAAGAGGGCACAAATACCTCCCCAGACAAACTGATTTGTGAAGTTCTGGACTAGTTATGACAAGGGCAAACACTGCAATGACAATATGTCAATGAACAAAGCAAAGTAAAGAGGTCATGAAATACCTTGGCAACTGGATCAATCTCATCACAGCATTTGAGTCCAGCCTCCTTGTGGGGAATTGTGTAACTGTTTTCAAAATAATTTTTGTTATTTCATTTCTAAGAGAACAATACTCCAGAAAATCCTCAATGGCCAAAACCATATTATTTTGGTAGACTAAATCTCACAAAAAATAGATTTATCCTTCAGCCATATATATTGCATACACAAGCAACTTGATGTGTTCACGAATCAAAAACTTGAAAATATTTATGAGTAATAATTTGGTGTATTATCCGATAAAATGATAATAATAATAATAATAATTTGGTATATTAGGTATTCAAAGAAGGGACAAAAGAAGGAAGATGGAGGTAGGGAACTAACGAATTATCAGGAATTTGATTCCAAAAACAGTTCATACAAAATCCGACTTCAAATAAATAGATTCCCACTTTAAATTATAGAACTTCAGTTGAAGTTAGCAGAAGTAACACGGCATTACAGCAGTGCAGCCAAGTTTGCTAAATCCCAAAAACTTTGATAACTATAGTTTCCAAAACCAAATTGTTAGCACCCTAAATTTAATAATTGTGAAAGCAACCAAGCTTCTAAATATGTCAAGGAAAGACACAAAAAGAGAGATTAGATGGATTTTTTTTTTTCTTTTTTCTCAAAAAAGGGACCTAAGCTAGTTTATTGTTTTATTTCAATGTCAAAATGCATAAAGATTTCCATTACTTCTAAAACATTACTTTCAAACACTGAAAGAGAACAAGAATCTAATTTTTTTTCCCTTCTCTGATTTATGCTTACTTCATTTTTCATAAATTTTTTTTTTAAAGAGTTCCCAAATACTTGCATAATTCCATAATTCCTAAATGCTTGCATCGTCTTCCATTAAGGTTAACAGAACAATTCCACTTTCAAAGCAATTGACTCTTACAATGAAGTCAAAGACTAAAACCTTGCTCATCAAATAACATAAAAGAATGGAGAAAAATACCAGAACATTATAAAGAGTGCTAATCACTTCAAAAGAATCAATGCAACAGAACCATCGAGGAATTAATATTTTGGAACAGATTACATAATTAAATATATTATATTAAGACGTTTTAGGTCTAAATCTACCCATGAGGAGATTTTACCTGTATCCAACAAAATCAGGGGATGAATAGGTGGTGAGAAAATCCGAGACGCTATCAACCAACAAAGGAAGATAAATTCCATTAAAACCAGCAGACTTAAACGCTGCATTGTACAGATGCGGACTCTTGCTGTGACCAATAGGTTTCCCAATAACACCATGTACTTTGGTATCAGGCCCTATCTGTCTGAAATTGTATAAATCCAACAGATCTTTTACGGTTGGTTGCCCAGGAGCTGATACTATCCCCGCCTCAACTGAACCAAAAGTGAGATATCCACCAAATTTGGAGCAAAGTATCCGTGACATTAAACCCCTCTCACCCATAACAATTCCTATTGTTGGGACCTACAATTGCAGTTGACGTGTCATGAGCAAACTATAGATAGAACTGTAAGCATAATAGTGCTATGGCAAGAATTATAACAAACTTGAGAAACATAAGAATCAGATACTTCTGTTACTAGCACCCACACGGAACCTGATAGTAGGTGCAGAACTCTTTCGCTCTTAAAGTGAATATTTTATCATTAACATAAAAACGAGATTGATGGCTCTATAAAAGTTCTGTTTCTTCACTGTAAAATTTAGAAAAGCAGACTGCATAAAAACGAGATTTTCATGTTGCCAGTATGCTGTAATAGTATTAAAATTTAGAAATTATTTTACAAATGATGATTACTATTTGATAACTGTCAACCACATTTTAATACGTAAACCTCTCCTCTCTCTCTCTTTCTCTCTCGATTGATGGCTCTATAATCTTTCTTTTCTCAATCACAATTCATTCCCAAAATACTTTCTGAATTTTAACCAATCTTATCATCTTCAAGTCTTTATTCTTTCTTAATTTTTCAACATGCAAAATTTTCCTTTTTTAACATTTTCTAGCTTTTGAGCTGCTTTTTTGATATTATATATCCAAATTTTCTAATCTATCATTCAAACCCAAAGTACAATGAATACTCCCCCCCCCCCCTCCCCCCCTCCCCCAACACCAAGGGAAAAAAAATAAAAAAACCAGCCACTGTAACACCCCACCCTTTTCACTTGTAGGCAATGTGGGACTAAGCGCGTGGACCTATCACCTCACCTCATCCATCTTGGCCCTCAAGAGCCTTGAAGAAGAACATTGTTTCATAAGAGAAAGAAACTTGCAATTCATAAAGCATTACCATGGAATGTAAGTTACTTACTTGAGAATGCGCAAGCACTTGAAAAACTCGGGCCGAATCTGTGATGTCTTGGGCAGTTGTTGCAATCTTCACTATGTCAGCTCCAGTAGCTTGTATTCTCGCCACAAGATTGCCAATATCCTCAGAAGATGGAGTATTTTGATAATTGTGAGAAGAAACAATGATTTTGACCTTTTCAGACTTCTTTCCTCGAAGGGAATTGTAAAACTCAGGAGCTACCTTTAAAGGGCAAAATTATAAATCTTAGTAAATTGTTTTTGGGAACTGTGATAGCCATAAACCATAACAATAATGAGAAGAACAAAAGCAATGACTTCAAGAGCACCATTACAAAAAGTACAGAATAAGGGTAGAGCCTACTGCAGTTAAGGAGCCTTGGTTATTTGTTATAGAAATATCTTATCCATATCTTTAACTGAAAGATTCCAAATGAATCTGAAAGAATCTTTAGCTTGAGTAAAATAGTACATCCACATGGAAGACAAAGATTTTGTCAAGAAAAGGAAGTGGTGAGTTTGGCTGGAAAGGTACTTTTCTATTTTTGTAGCCGCAAAATTACCGGTGAAATAATAAGCAGAGCTTATCACTGAAGCATTCATTCGATTAAGGGTTCCTGGAACTGCACAAACAAGCCAAGAAAATACAAATGCAGAAAAGGAAAATGATCTTGAATAGAAAATTATGTGTTTTATATCTCATGTGGCAAGCTTCACAAAAGTAAAAATACAAGAAACACATATAAAATAGATTGTTGTCTAACTGAAGGTCTATTGGCATTTAAGAAACAACTCAATTGAAAAATAATTTAAGTATTTGAAGGATTGTTGACTAGAAGGAAACCTGAAGCTCAACATCAATATGATCAGCACCCAGTTCCAAGGCTAGACGCAGCGCATCTTGTCTCCTGCTTTCATCACCATCATATTGACCGCCTTCCCATATTGGTCTACAAAGTACATGACCCATAAGAAATATTGTGGAGCAGAATGAGAATTTACGTGCTAATGGAATACTTATTATCTCAGCTGACAGACAACTATGACGAATAACTTAAAATATATCTGATAATAAGAAAAAAGAAAACATGTTACATCCAACTATTTTCAGAAATTTGTGTGAAATTCGTAGTAGATTTTAAAATCATTTTTAAACTATAGTTCCTAATAAGAAAAATAATTGAAATGGATTTCAATTGAACAATACCAAAGACGGATTGATGCATGAGCAAGACATCAACAATATGTTATGTCTGCATGTGATGAAGCAGATGGATGTGAATCGAAATAGAAACAGTGAAGAAATTAACTATTTTGATGCTAAGTTTCCAATCAAATTAACTTCTCCTGTACACTTTAGAGGAAAAGGTAAAACTATTTGAAAACCTTTTGAGAATGAGTGGTGCTGCATCCACGGGATGTCGTGGCAGTCACTCTTTCAAGAAGGGGCTTACTTCTTTGACTGATAAAAACATGCTACTACATGTTTAGCATTTTCCTTCTAAAACACGTCGCAACATACCTTTACATGTATGGCCTCACATAATATACATTAAGAAAACAAATGTAAGACTTAAAATCAAATCCCTCAAGCCCACTCCATAACATTTTTCTTAGAAGTGTCAACAAACACACAGCCTCAGCTGGTGCTTGTTGACAATCCATGAAGCTGTTTGGTGCATCTGTCCTCGTCTGATTTCTGGTTCTCAACCTTGAACGAAGAAAGATCCATGGTCACAGATTTAGATCTTTTTGTGGTCTTAATGTCGATATAGTTTAACAAAACAATCTAGAACCAAAAATGACTTGGTTAATTTCCAACATAAAATTGGACTTATGACAATGAAGTAATTTTCAAGTTTTGACATATACAAAATTTATTGGCGTATTCAATGATAGCGCGAAGAGAAGTGCATTATCTATTACTATTGTACTAGAAGGTAGTACATGCTATGCATGTGAGAGCGGTTACCAAAAGTTGACATGTGGATTGCGAAAGATAAAAGAACGTGGGTGCATAGCAATTTTTCCTCTTCTAGTTATAATTGATATGATATTAGTGTTTGCCTCCTTCAATTTTTAGTTATAGAGTAGTAATAGGGACAATTTTTGACATTCAATTGGGAAAAGACTAATTGTGAAACCAAAAGGAAGTCTTCCCTTTTTATAACCTACACTTTTAGGAAAATGATAGATGGGACCAAATATGGTGTTACTAACTCTCTTACAAGGGGGTAAGCCTCTCCCACAAGGGGGTGGGCTCACCCCCTTGTGAGAGAGTTGGTAATACCAAATTTGGTTTAAATAGCAAAATCCATACTATTACATGGACAATGTTATGTGGACCAAATTTGGTATTACCAACTCTCTCAAAAGGGGTGGGTCCAAATGCTTTTAAGGGAGTTGGTAATACAAAATTTGGTCCTAATAACAAAAACCCCATTATATACAGGGAAAATCCTTTTGGTCTTTCAATTGGTCTCTTCCCCATTAAATCCCAGAAGTACCCCTATCATTACTTTATAACTAAAAAATCAAAGGGGAAAATTTGTATTAATACGTTAATTTGAATTGAAAGAGAAAAAACTATTGCAAGTCTGCAACCCACATTATTTTATCTTCCACCTTTCACATGTCAATCTTAGATAACCGCACTTACACACATAGCATATGCTTCTAGTACTATAGATAAAAGGAACTCCTTTTTTGGTCTCTCTCTTGGTAATAACAACATTTCCCATTCTACTACTTTGTAATGAGAAAAAAAAAAAAAAAATTTAAAGGGGGTAAATTGGTAATAATAATTAGTTTGAACTAAAAAAGAGAAAAACATGCTACATCCACTTTGTCTATATGTTCCATGAGTCAATCCTTGATAAACTGCCCTTAGTAATTATTCCCACATGCATAGTGCACTGTCCTCTAATTAATAGTAAGTTATGAGTAGTGCTATTCTTCCCCCACCCATTTCCTAATCTTTTTCCCCATCAAACGTGGTAGATGACATGGTGTCGCCACATCACATTAGCAAGCTACTTGATGTTGCAACTGATATGGAGTCATCACATCAACAACTTAGTTGATGTGGCATTGCCATCTCAACTACCACGTAAAATGAGAAGAAAAAAAAATTGAGAAAAAGTTTGGGAAGAATAGCATTTTCCATAAGATATAACTCTTAAATTATGCACAAGCAATGCACAAAATCAAGAACTCAACTAATTCATAACACAAGCAAAATGCTATTCTTCCCATTGGCTTTCCCAACTTCTCTTTCCCATCTGATGTGGCAGCTGATGTGGCATCACCACATCAGCATACCATCTTAAAAGATATATGGTTTGATGGCGTAGAACTAACCAACAACACCATGTCAGCTTTGAACGTCAAGTGGTTTGCTGATATGGCATGCCACATCAACTGTCACATCAGATGAGAATAAAAAGTTGAGATTACCGATGGAATGCGTAGCCCACTGCTCATGACACCGTCCAAATTTCCCAATTCCACTAAACCCTCACAATTCAGACATTTGCAATCCACTACTACTACTACTACACAGACTCTGAACAATTATACAAATAGATACTGCCATATACATTGAGTCTGAGTGAAGTCAATACCTGTAAGTGATGAGAGTTGGTAAAGGTGATTGCTTGATCAAGATTTCAAGATCCTGCTTTGGACTGAATCCCTTCAAGTAATCTAATCGAACCTCGACTAGGTCGGCGCCCAGTTCCTTCGCCTTTTGCATCTGAATAAGCATCTGGTCGACGGATTCCGCCATTACCGGCGCGCAAATCATCGTGGAATTCCTCCGAAGTCCATCTCCGATCTTTAGTTCAGAAGTGGCCAACTACAATTACACCAAACAAAAATAAAAAAGAGTTATTAAGCTTATAGAGATTTTCTAGGGAAAATATTTTCTCGGGAAAGTGGGAATCGGAATGAATAAAGTGTACCGGAACGCTTCCGAGAGTCATATTTTTGGTGGGGAGAGAGAGAGAGAGAGAGAGACGTTGAACGTCTTATGCTGTTTTTGGTAGTGTCTGCGTATGAAGGGGGTTTGGTGTATATATATAGGAGGGAGGCAGTGATAGTATGAAGCTGAGTAGTACGTTCAGCGTAGCGATGGGAGGACCGTTAGCTGGTTTGAAATTAAGATGACACTATAGTTTGTTTGTTTTACAATGAATATTTGTAAACTATGGTGAAAATTAAGGGATAAAATATTTTAAACTATTCTTAAATCGTCGGTCCCATAGTGATCTCTATATCCATTTTTTTTTTTGTTAAAGCCATTGGATCTTGCAAGATCTAACATCTTCAAAAAGGTGTAAAAAATTCGTATCATATCTAAATAGAGAGAGACTAAGAGAGTGTAATAACATTTTTTTTATATCTTTTTATGATACTTATGTTCTGCGACATTTATTGTTAGATTACATGCTTCTCCTATAAACGTCATCGTGGTCGGAAATTTGTAGTTATTTCATTCAAGAATAAGAGATCTTTCATTGATTGCAAATGTGAGGTTATAGATCAAATAACTATTTATATGACATCTAGTCAATGTGATATTTGACATGTATGATATGTATGCGATAAATATCTAATCTAAATGTGAATTTAACAAAATGTCAATCACACAAAAAATTATTGAAGTATTGAATGATAAAAAATCTATTTTTTTTTATGACTAAAAAAAACTACTTAATTACATATTATATTATATATATAGTTGGGCCAATTCCAACTATGTCCAAATTGGTGAATGTTTGGTCAACCTTAATTTTTTTAATATGGGCAAAATTCAACTTTCTTTTTTTAATATAAAAATAATATATTAATTCACTAGTTCTAAATTTTATAACCAATCAATTTTTTATTTTTTTTTTAACACTGAATTTTAAATTTATAATAGAAAATTTTCAACCCCAATTCAAATCTAGGCGTCTTGCTAAAACTGAATTCAGCCAACTTGTTGCCCAATGTTAACATGTAAACACTACCTAACACTCTAACAGCTACAATGCTATCTTCTTTTTCTTCTTCAAAAGAATACAAACAATCTACAAGATATTTTGAGAGATCACCCTTTTTTTTTCTTTTTTCGCTCCTTTATATTTTAATGAAATTCTATTTACAAAATTTTGCTTATTTTTTCTTTAAAGCTTTATATGAGTTGTGGTCAGAATTTTGTTTTGTCAGAATTTTTTACTTATAAAAAATGTTACAATAATTTTACATTTTTTAAAATATTTTTCAAAGGGTGAATAATGGGAAATTTAAACAAAAGAAGAAACAGAGGCAAAATAACTAAATAAATAAATCTAATCTTTCATTTATAATTTTTCTAAGGAGGCTGGCTTTGGGGAAGAGGTACTCCTGAGGAGGACAGCAACAATTATCAAAATATTTATGAAATAATGACAAAATTTGTTGGTTAGATGGCCCCTGCTCCTCCAACTAAATTTTAAAGTTTTGAATCGGCGATTAATCGGAGGAGGTTAGTAAGAAGACGGCCGGCCACGTGCACAGCATTCGTTCCTTTCAGCATGTTGACAGGCGGGCGATCTCATTTGTTAGGTCGCCCCGTGCGGTAGGTGATCCAGTTGGGAATGGTATTGCGGAATTGTCCCTTCCTTTCTTCCCTTAGCCGACCCACGCCCCACCCCACAAAAAAAAAAAAAAAAAAAAAAAAAAAAAAAAAAAAAAGGAAGGAGGAGGAGGAGTAGGGGAAGAAGAGAAGGTGACTTACCCAAAAAAAAGAAAAAAAAGAAGAGAAGGTAGTCTCTACCTTGGAGGTTCCCCAAACTCTCTCTTAGCCTCCTTTTCATTTTTTCTTTTTTTAATTATTTTGAAATAAATGCACTGCTGCGGCAGTTTTCTTCCCATTAACTCATTAGTATTTGAGTTTCTTTATGTGGTAGATACAAAAGGGGAAAAAGTTTGAGATTTTTTATGACCTGTTTGGATAAGTTTTTATTTTTTACTTCAAAAAATGAAAAAAAAAAAATAAAAGTTTCGAGGGAAAATTTATTTATTTATGATTTTTGTTACCATAAGGGAAAAATTTGGGATTTATACTTGAATTAGGGCGATAAGAAAATTGAGCTTATACTAGGCTGCTGGCTTGGCTTGTTAAAATAAGGAGCTCAAATGTAAGGTTTGATATTGAATTGGTTAGATACGGTTGTGCATATAGCTAGGCACTTAAGGCACCATAATCATGGGTACCTAGGGTTTTGATGTCATTTGCTAGGATTGTGGGCTCGGGGTAGGGGTGCAAAATGGTTCGGGTAGACCCAAGGACTGGACCGTTCCGTGCAATTCGGTCCGGTCCAGTCCGGGGCAAATCAAATTCGGTCCGGTTCCGGTCCAAAATCTTAAGTCCCGAATTACTTCGGTCCGAGCCATGGTTTAGGGGTTTTAGTCCCGGACCGGACCGAATTCCCGAATTCCAAAAAATATATATATATATATATATATATATATATGATTAGATATATAATTATATGTTAATATTAATGTATTATACTCAATAAATAAGTATTATTCAATGAATAATAATTCTTATTCAATAAATTTCTTACCTTTTACCAAAAACAAAACTAAAACAAAAAAGAAAAAAAAAACCAAAAACAAAAACAAAAACAAAAAAAAAAAAAAAAAACAAACAAACCAAGAACCGGACCAGCCCGGACCAAATTTTTCAGTCCGACTCCGGTCCCGGTCCAAGCCTAAATCGGTCCGGTTCCGGGACAAATTTTGAAGTCTCGAATTAGTTCGGTTCGGTCCAGAAACACCTCTGGCCCGGACCGGCCCGGACCGATTTGCACCCCTAGCTCGGGGCATGCTGGTCATGGTAGTATTCCAACCATCGCGTTATGATTGGATTGTGCATAACACGTGTTTATAGGTCTATGACATGTATTGCGCACGATGGTTGGACCACCACAATCGTGACTAGGTCAACTGTGAACTGTGAAGTGCAAGCTAAGGTAGATATGAAAAACAACCATGGATTATAGCCTACAAAAGCATTAACGAATTATTATGAAAGCATTTTCCCATTTTACTTTTCAAACAATGATTGTTGGACCACTTTGGTGGGATAACTTTATCATTATTAACTTTTGAGTATTACTTATGGTCCCATTAATCCTTTTTTTCTGTTTTTTTGACAAAGGTCCCATTACCTTTCCAAGGATGTATTACATCATGTCTTTTTGTAATTTGTATAATGGTAGAGTGAGTGGGTCACATCAAAATACAATATAGCATAGATAAATAAGGAAATGCTAAAGATATCCAAAAGGTTCACTCACTTCTCGTAGCGGCTGATGTGGCATGGGAAGAAGTATTATAAAATTCACGTTGATTGGTAAATGAATAAGATAGAATTATTCCCCACATACCTAACTGTCCTCCTAAATAACTAGACAAATTGATGCATTATTAAATGGGTATAATGTTATAATTAAGCACCTTCGCGACATGTTAATTCATGTTACGTTCACATAAATTTTGGGATATACGATGCTAGTACTTTGGTATTTGCCATCAAACTTTCTGGTATGACAGTTTGTAACATTAGGATCAGAAAAAGTAATTAGGTGTACTTTTTTTTCACTATCTAACATTCCAAACCACCTATATATATATATATATATATATAATATGTATATTTTGTGAGGCAGGTAAACCATCCCTTCTTGGAAGCATTGAACCTGCTGGTTGATGAAGGCTCTCTGTTATCTAGTGGTGGCATTAAAATTTGGACTGGTGTGCCCAAATATGTTTGGGGATGTTTGATCCTGGAACACCAATGCAAGGCATATATTGGGTAGGATTTTGAACAATGAGACTTCTTTTTGTGATAGTGAAGTACAAACCCTGGTTTATATAGACCATAGCTTAAAATCCTTGCTAGCTGTCACAAGGTTTTAGTTTGGTTGGCCTGAGTGAAAAAGTTATGCAGAAATCACTGCCAAACAAAAAAAAAAAAAAAAACCCAAAGATCTTTAATGTTAAATTGTCATTTTATTTTATTTATCTGAAAATGGAAGAGCAAAATTATTTGGATGAGGATCATTTTTCTAATTTGGCATGTAAATCAGCATGTTATGGAGTAGCCAAATGTGCCCTCAACCTAGTGGCAGATTTGTCATGGAGAACTGAGGTTCCTTCATGGCTCCTTAAGCTGTTTTCAGTAGTCTGCATGGCATCATGCCCTTTTCTAATCCTTTCAAGTTTCAACAATACCATCATTTCTAAAAAAGCTGTTTTCAATAAAATTTCCAACAAAACCATCTTTTCCAATCTTTAATAAGTATTGAATTGATGATGTATAACCAAATTGATTACTTATGAACAGAGAAAAAAAAAAGGATTACTCCATTGATAAACAAAGTCAAATAAACAAAGCCTTATCCAACATGGGATCACTACATTCGCCTATCCTCACTTTCCTCTCTAAGTAGGGACATATCTTAATGCCCTGGAATATGATTGCAATTTTTTTGAATTCAATGTTCTTAAGCCCATCCATAAATAAAATTCGAAGTTTTATTCATAAAACAAATTAACTCAACAGCTAAATCACATGACGCAGTAAATGAAATGAATAGAGTTAGCCATTATGGCTAAACATAGATCCAGCTGCTACAACAAAGATTATCTAGGCAAATCCCCCCTCTTACGCGTGTTTTGACATGAGTTCCCTAAACATGTCTTCGGGTGCTGAAAAGGGAACAAAGACCAATAAGTTGGAGTAGAAGCCAGTAACTAGGAAGTTGAAATTTAAGAGAGAAAATTGCACTCTTAGTGTCAATAGGGATAATCTTACCAGGCAAACCAGTGAAGTTTTTGTATTGCTCAAAGCCTTGGCGGATCAACATCTCAGTTCCATAAACAATAACGGCTCCAGTATCTTTTGCTTCCCGCAAGAGTCTGGTATCTTTTGGTGTGTAGATGGCATCAAAAACTAGGCAGTAATGTTTCAGAGCATGCTGCAATTTGGGAGGGGAAAAAAAAACAAAAAACACAAAAAGAGAAAGGAATCACCAAATGAGCTGCAGTGAAGTTTTAGTACCTTACTTTTCAGTGTGGTTGATGTGCTTAAAACCATGGCAGGCCAATCTCTCAAATTATATACTTTTACAGGCAAAATTGCCTTAATGGTACGATAATTTCTCAACTTTTAGAAAATCCTGAATACTGTCATACGTATGACTATACATATACACCCAATCCCTCAGAATGCCAAATGACATCTAAATATCTATTTAGTGGCATACTGTTGATTTTGCAAAGGAATAGCTTTTTGAACATTAGAATGCAAGTTTAAGAAAAGGATGCAAGATGAAAAATATGGACAGGGAGACAAACCTTAGGTATGGGGGTCTCATCAATTTTGGGTTTCATTCCCACAGATGTAGTATTTGCAAGAACCATCCCTTCTTCTGGATGGAAATTTTCTATTTCAGCAAGAGTCATAGCTTGTCCATCGACTTTGTCCGCTAGTTCTTTAGCTCGCTCTGCGATTTGAAGAAATAATAATGTTAATCCCAACAAGGGCATCCCCAATTCCCCAACCATCCCCACACAAACTCGCACAAAATACCAAAAGCAAAGATGTAGACTTAAAAGGTTTGCCACAAGAAACCTTTTCAGCTAAGAAGGCATTAGAATCTTACCGAATGTACGGTTGGCAACTACAACTCTTGCTCCCTTTTGTTTTGCACCATAAGCAAGTGACTTGCCAGCACCACCAGCTCCCAACACAACAAACAATTTACCAGCCAAAGGTGATCCAGTTGCAGGGCTTGCACCATTTAATTCTGTCAAAGGAAAAGGTTAAATTGAAAAAAAAAAAAAAAAAAAAAGGAACTGATAATGAATTTCTCTAGACTGAATTAGCGTAGCTTTGTAAAACACATTAGATACCTCGTAGTCCATCCTCGATGGCAGAAATGGCACCAATGTAGTCAGTATTGAAAGCAGTCAATGACCCATCAGGTCTTCTGACAATATTGTTAATAGCTCCTATTTTCTGTAAGATTCAATCAAAGATAAGAAATTTTATTATAAATTTTATCAAAAAGAAAAAAAAAATCAAAGTTACTGGTAGACATAGGGTAGTAAGATCAAATTCTGATTACAATGGCAAACTATCAACGAATTTTGCAAAGTGAAGAGATCATAAAAAAGTACCTTGGCAATGGGGTCAATTTCATCCATGCATTTAAGCGCCGCCTCCTTATGAGGAATTGTACAACTGCATTATTCCAAACTAAGTTGCATTAGTTTGTGGGTCAAGAAGAAAATACTCCTATACTACTAATTAAACGTTTCCAAGAGGGAGATTGTACCTGCATCCAGAAGTCATATCAATGGCCGAATAAGTGTTGAAAAACTTCTCAACATCATCCACCAAAAAATGCACATAAACTGCATTAAGACCGACGGATTTGAATGCTGCATTGAATAAAAGAGGACTCTTGCTGTGACCAACAGGCTTCCCAATAATGCCATATACTTTGGTGTCAGGCCTAATGAGTCTGAAGTTATATAAATCCAACAAATCTTTAGCTGTTGGTTGCCCAGGAGCTGATATTGCACCGGCCTCAAGTGCACCATAAGTGAGATACCCACCAAATTTGGGGCTAAGCAATCTTGAAATCAAACCCCTCTCACCCATCACAATTCCTATAGGTTGGGACCTGCAAATATTCAACATATGTATCATTCACAAACCGTGAATTTTTTTCAAATGACTGAGTTCAGAATTTGTAACCATCAAAGAATATGAGAGAATTTGGTTCAAAGAATATGAGAGAGTCCATTCTAAAGGAAAATTATGCCTAGAAATTCCTCACCCAAACATACTCTAAATTTTTTCATAAATCCCTACCATGGAATTTTACTTTATATATTACCTGAGAATGCACAGTTATTTGGAAAATGCGTGCCACATCTGTGATGTCTAATGCAGTTGTTGCAATCTTCACTATGTCAGCTCCAGTAGCTTGTATTCTTGCCACAAGATTGCCAATAGCCTCAAGAGATGGAGTGTTGTGAAAATTGTGAGATGAAACAATGACCTTGAAGTTGTCAGGCTTCTTGTCATAAATAGAGTTGTTGAACTCATGAGCAACCTGCAAGGTGGGTGTAACATAGAACTCTTGAGTAACTTGTTACTTTGGCATGAAAATTACAAAAGGACTGTCTGGAAAAATCATTGTGGACAATGTTTTGCAATGGTAGCACATGTGCACTAGCAAAAACCTATTTGAAATTAAGGCTTACCTGCATTTAATAAATATGAATAATCATTTTAAAGAATATTTGAGCAAAATAAAAGATTATTGATTGGAAACCAACCTCAAGCTCAACATCGATGTAACTCGCTCCCAATTCCATGGCTAGCCGAAGCGCATCCTGTCGCTTTTTTTCATCGCCTTCGTACTGACCGCCTTCCCATATTGGTCTAAATTGTAAATGACATATTAGATGGCATTAGCAATGCGTTAGACGCGTTACCATGTATGATGTTTGCATGTAAGAATTAATGGGGAGATGAAATAACCCAGGAAAAAAAAAAAGAAGGGGGGGGGGGGGGTGGGGAAGAAGAAGCAGAATTTAACCAAGACTAACACAAAATGGTGGTCAAATTTGGCACTTTAAATTTTATATCGACAAGAGGTAGCTGCCCTGGATTATTAATTAAAGAGCCTTTTTCAGAGAGTCCAAGGGAAGTTTAAATTCCAACCTAAATTCTTTCCCAAGAGCATGTCACAAACAAAGGTAATTCATAAGGCCTTAGAACAAATCCCTCAAGGACCTTGATTAAAAATTATTCTACTATCTAGATTTATGGCTTTGAGTGAAAGCATGTTACCAAAAAATAAGTGTACTCAATGTAGTGCACAAAAACCATAGTACCAAGGTTCATGTTACATATTCATATATATATTTCAGTTTATATTGTGTGTGAGATATTTCTATATCCTATATGCTATGGGTAACATACGCGTATGTCATCACGTATGGGATAGTTTAGAATATCCTATATTTGAAAAGTCCTCATATATAGTTTTGAACTTTGACGAGAATGCTTAATTGCATTGACTAGGACTCCTATGATTAAAAAAAACATAACATGTTTTTAAGTGTTCAAAATTTCCAGTCACAATCAATTTGGGGCATGTGATTTGCCTCAAATGGGTAATACTAGGCTTTCCCTACGGGTCCCCATAACCGAGGTTTTGTGCAGATGGCCGAATCCATGGGCCCTACTAGGCTTTCCCTACGGGTCCCCAAAACCGATAGGGGTCCAATATCCAGGCTGTTTAACTTGAATCCATTCTTCACCTGGTTTCCATATCGAACCTATTTTACTAGTCCAGCCCAACTCGTATTGGGCTATCCAAACTCTAGAACCCGGTAAGCCATGAAGAATAAAAAAAAACAAAAAAGTATTGTATGTGCGGAAAAATTCCACTTTTTATTAGTGAAGTGGTCATGATTTGACTGTTATTAAGCAGCGAAAGTCTATCACGTAAGATATATCCTTTGTAAAACTGTGGGAAGTAGTCAAGTGGACCAAGTTGGCCACTCTCTTATCCATTTTTAATGACCTATTTGAGAATTTTGAAAATTGAATCAAGATGGGTTCATTTCCTTGGGTGAGTCTTCCATGTAACTGTGACACGGCCATGTGGTATCACGAGCTAATAGGGATCAAGTAAAGTGGGATTGTAGGGTCAAAAAGTACTCTGACAATTCCACTTTGCTTGATCCCTATTGGCCTATGACACCATATCAGCCGTGTCACCATTACATGGAAGTTTTTCTCCACTTCCTTAATGCTATTTGGTTTTTAAGTACAATTGATTTTAAAAAAACTTGTATTTATTCCTTATTTTTTACACAACCAAACAATTGTGAAATTCAAACTAGTCGGACTCATATTGACTCGACGGGGTTTTTATGCAATTAGATTACCCCTTAATAAACTAACTCTTAGGTGGTTCAAAAAAGAGTGTATTTATCTTTTGATTTTCACATAAAGTTATAATAACATTAGAATTTATCAAAATAATGAGGAAATAAAAAGCAATTAGACTCAATTTCAGTTAACCTATAATTTATGTTTTCAAACAACGCCTAAGGTTTTGTAACTATAGTTTGGTTTTAAATACCCTACTCATACATAGTCAAGTGCAAAGGAACTAACAGTCAAATATCACATCCAAATGTAGATGTCATGTACCATTCCAACTCATAAGAACAAAAACTACATAGATTTTAAGCTTAGTGATTACCTATAAGTGACAAGAGTGGGCAAAGGAGACTGCTTAATGAGAATCTCAAGATCTTGGCGAGGGCTGAAGTTTCTCAAACAGTCAAGCCGGATTTCGACAACGTCGGCGCCAATTTCCCTCGCTTTCCGCATCTCCAGCAGCATTTGATCCACCGTCGTCCCCATTAATGGTGTGCATAGTAGGGTTGGATTGCTCCGAACTCCACTAGTACTCGTTTGAAGGTCCGACATAGTGAACTAAAATTCACCCAAAAAAAAAAAAAAAAATTACAGATACATGAAAACGGAAGCAAGTTGAAATAATTAAGTAAATTGTATAGATGTTGAAGATTTTTTTTAAAATAAAAAAATTAAAAAAAAAAAAAATTACCGGAAGGCTTCCCATATTGAGCTAAGCTTGCAGTGGCGTAAGTTTGCAGCGATAGAATATTGTTGTAATGTGGGTGTTAGGGAATTGGGTATATATGAAAAGTGAGTGTCTATATAGCATATGAGAATTGAGGACCACTGTAATGCTTTTATTAGGGTATTGAGGAGGATGTATTCTTCCAGAGCTAGCATATTAAGGTACTGTCCTCATTTTTCCATGGAAGGGTAGCTTGAAAGTTGGGTGGTGTTGACATCTTTGGGGCATCGACCAAGTTAGGTAAGAGAGGGATCCTAGGAGAGAACATTAGGTATAGAGAGCAGTGGTGGCTCAATTGAGCCTTCTATTAAATAAAGGGTTCCGGTAACATGATATTATCGATTCAAAATAAAATTTGAAAAACATTTAGAAGGTACTTTTGTGGTGATGCATTGTTTAAACTTGAATATTTTTGGTAAAAATAAAAAAGCATTAAATTAATATAGCATTTATTTTATTTTATTTAAAAAAAGAAAAACAAGTTATCTTGATTCATTTTGTTATGAATTTAGAGAACCACACATGATAATTTAAGAATTAATATTCGACTAGGTTTAAATTGGTTGTCTATCAACTGCAATCTTTTTCTTATGATATTTAGTTGAGTTGAAGTATATCAACCGAAAAAATTAAACTTATTTAGAGTGTGTATTTGCAATTTTGAATTAATTAATCCGTCACATGACATCAATTCATACGACAAATGATATATTTTTGTTAGACTAATTTAGTATAGCCATATAATCTATTAGTTAATTAAAGCAGAAAATTAATATAAAAAATTAATGCATATAATATTATTATTTTAAGAAAAGTCTTATCTAATAAAATAACCACTTAAATAATAAAAAATGAATTTTTCGTACATTTTTAATATTTTTCCTTTTTATAATCATGATTCATCTATTGCCTCTACAATGGTAGAACCGTAGAAGTCATGCCTTCATCCTATCCTGCTAAAATTGGGAAAGTGAATCTTAAGAATGGGGAAGGCACAGATAATGGGTCCCACAATTTGACAGGAATCGCCATTAGCAAAATTCTGAGTTTAGACCATAACCATGCCCGATGAATTGGCCTAATAATCGTGGGCTCAAAAACTACCTCGTCTTCCGTAACCGTAACATACTGTAAAACTCGTTGACTTCACCTTTCCTTCGTACCGACAAGTTCCCATGCAAGTCAGGTACACTGGAGGCCATGGTGATCCTGGGTCCACCAGAATCTTACGCAATTAAGCCATAGAATCTTTGTACCTTTGAATCAGAGCCGTTGAAAGGAGGATCTCACGTGACCTTGGTACTAGATTGAGATTCTATGAAATCCACTAATCCAGTGTCCGACTTCCAATTCCATGCATTATCATAAGTGGTTTGATGGAGATATTTTTCATAGAGAAACCATTGAAAATACTCACCATTACCAATTCATTAAAGTTATCGCTATTTATATAACTGTTAGGCGTCTCACATGGGTTATTAGAATATTAATCTGAACTCAAATCTGATTGTGAGTAAAATTTGAAATATTTTTTTATCATTTATTTGAAAAAAAAGAAAAGAAAAAGAAAGATAATATAATTATTTGACATGAAATAGTTATATGAGGAATGCTAATCACATAAAACCAACTTTAATTTAAGATTCCATTAATGTTGGGACTTTTGTTGTGTGGTGTTGTATGTGTGTGTATTTAAGTATTGTTTAATATGATCAATAGTTTACTAAGAAAAATTTTATTTTAAAAGTACATATATAACATCAATCATTTTAAGAATTCCACCAAAGACTCCTTTTCATTTGAAATTCTCATAGAAATTCATGAATTAAAAAGTAAAAAACAATAATTGTCTCCATAATCGGTGTGAATGAACCTACTCTATATCCCAGCCCTATTCATAATCCATAAGGTGTTCAAATATTTGTATTCTTGTGTGTACAAAGTTATGAACACGTATTCATATGTTTGTATCGACATGTTAACACATCTATTCAAGAGAATATCATACGTGTTCGTGTATCCATGATCATATATGTGTATATATTCGTTTGTTCGTATCAATAAATCCATATATATTTTTTTAAAATTATTCATAACACATGACAGAAAAAAAAAATGGAGGCCGGTTAGGAGAAGCTACTCCACACGTGTCGAGGTAGATTTGGATTTGGTGCAGTTGGCTACTTTTACTATATGGTGTGGATAGGATCGATGACATGTAGCAAAGAGGAGAAATGGAACGCTATTAAGTGTTGGACGTCAAATGCATTTCTCGAATTTTAATCTTCTATTTCTTTTTCTTGCCACGTGTCATCAATCTTACGTTTATTGCACCATACAATAACTGCACCAAACCCAAATCCCATAGTGGTAGGCACTCTCATTGTGCGTATCCTTCTTGGCTTCTTCTAACCAATCCTAATGTCGATCTTCAGGCAAACTTGAACCCATCCTGTGGGCTCCAAATTGTTGTAATTTCTCTTCTTTTGTTTATGATTTTTTTTGAAATTATTTTTAAGATGAGCCAATTATTATAATATTTATGAAGATAGTAAATCATCAATTCATAATAAGTGGGCCAATTTAAATTCAACTGGTTGGTACCCATGTGATTCGGAGCAGAGAAAGATGAGAAAATATGGTACCATGAGGCATTGAAATTCGGTCAAGTCTTCTCACACACCAAAAAGTCATGTTATCAATATTAAAAATTTTGGTACCACTAAACTATCAAAATATGTAGGGTCGGATTTTGATTGACAAGTATATAAAGTATATATATGGTACATTTATTTAGTAAGCTAGGTCTGACGTGTACATAAAAATTTTTGGTATCACTAGCTGTCAATCTTTCATTGTCGGATTTTGATTTAATGGTGATGTTCTCTTCATTAAAGTTTGACACAACGTACGATATTTATGTTTGTCGACTTTCAACATGCCAAGCAAAATGTACGTATTACAGAACTTATGAAAAAAAAAAAAAAAAAGACAGAGAGTGAGGTGGCTATAAGTTAATAAGTTTGGTCCTCCAAATGAAAATTAATCAATTATAGTATATTTTACATAACACTGAAGGTACAAATTTATTTATGAGTCAAATAAGAATTAATCGATTATAGTATATTTTATACGGATTGAAGGTAAAAATTTATCTGTCAAGATCTTAAATGGAAGAATTCAAGTGAAAATGGCCATTGCGAAGGAGAATGGGAATTTGCTATATATTGTGGCATTTCAAAAATTTTTTTTTTTATAAATTTAAAAAATTGATCTTACTGGAGTTATCACTATAACCATCAATTTTATTCACTATAAGATCAATTTACTCTTCTTTCGTATATGTGTGTATGCATATACGAAATATCATATATGTATGTATATTCATGGAAAATAAAATAGAAATTGTAAATTGTCAAAAAGTCTACTTAAATGATAGATTTTGGAAAAATTTTCTTTTGTAAAGTTGTTCAGAATGATATTTTCTAATGAATATCGTGGCTAGTTTTCGTAAAAATTAAACATTTTATATTTTTCATAAAACTTTAAAAAGATTGAACTAAGAAGGACTTATAGTACTTTATGTGGTGGCAATAGCCTCCCTCTATTAAAATCCACATATATCCACCAAAGAAAAAAAAAACCCGATCAACAATAATCACTACATTAAATCCAAACCGGCCATCTGATTATTGGAATTCTTTTTTAGCAAAAATGTGAATTATAAAGTCTACAATTCCTAGACTCTCACATCTTACCTAAAGAAAAAAAAAAAAAAAGCTCAAAACTTAACAAAATTGAATACGTATCCTCAAATTTTGGCATCCATGGACTCGTAGTGGGTTTTGTACTTTAGTGTTCAGATTTGCACTGGAAATATCTGGCCATGCATAATTCAAATTGCATGACTTGACTTACCTAATTTTTCTGCTGCATGCAGCTGCCATTCATACCTCCAACCCCGATTGAGAAATTCAGATAGCCCTATAGGAAACAAAACGCATTCTATATATATATATATATATATATATATATAATTATGTGTTTTTTAACTTCGTTTGTTACCGACGGTCCCTAGTAAATGCATTAAACAACATACAAGAATAATATATAAATAAACTTTAAAATAATAAGAGGACTCAGTCCACTCCCCTCCCAAAATAATAATAATAATAATAATAATAATGATAAAGCCTGACTAGAAGAAAATATATTCACATATTCTGTTGAATATTAGACAGGGAATGTGACTACAGCCGGCACCTAAACTATAAAATGGAGGGTTCGGACAGATACATGAAACCATGTCAAATCTAACTTCGGGCAATGTGATCTATGAAGTCATATTAAATCTAATATTTATATGATGTAGGATGTGAAACTTTTTAACATTATAAGTACTTTATCGAGCTAGCATTGAGCTTCCCTGCCACGTACATCTAACAAATTTTAATAACTAACCACACTTACAAATATCATATTGTTAAGTTTCTAACCTAACAGTCTAAGTTTATAAGTCAAGGGCTCAAACAGATATATGAACCAATGTCAAAGTTTATAATTAACTAATGTGAGACGTGGTATTTTTTTTAACATATATATATTCTTCATTCATTTCATACTTCCTTTCTTTGGGAGAGAAATGAAAGGTGCATAGAAAGTAGAAACTGTCATTTTTCACACCCCTCATATTTTATTCTTCTTTCATTTTAACATCTTCCAATTCTTCTGAAAAATAATAAATAAAAAAGTGCATAAACATTGTCATTTTTCAGAGAATTTATGTATGAACACTCTCTTTGAAAAAAATAAAAAAATAAAAAAACAGCAGAGCATTTATGGCTTTACCGGATAAATCATAATTTTTACATTTCATGTAATTTGCGTCATGAAACAAATTTGGCAAGGTGCTAGTATTACTGCCTATTTTACCCACCAAAAAAGAAAAAAAAAAGTAAAAAACACTTCCGTCTGATGTGATAACCAACATTTCATTGTCACATCAACGCAAAATATCATGGTAGTTGACCTGGTGTTGCCATATCATCACATTATAATATCTCACACCATCATTTGAAATCTTTTTGAAGTTTTTGTGCTTGTGTAACAAGTCAACTTGCGGTTAATTTTTTTGATAAAATAGATGGAGAGGACAAGCACTCAACAAAATTTATAATTAGTGCTACTACATATAGCAAGTTTGAAACCATAGGCTTAATTGGGAATGAAAAATGCATTTACCCTTTGCTACATCTACCAAATTTAATATTTGGGGACCACCTATATCACCCTGGAGGATTCACCATGTAAAAAGTAGGAAACTATACATAGGAGTTTTGTGAGTTTTTAGGCTGGGCAAGCCTCTTCAACTTTTGGAACTGTTACCTTAATCTCTTTCCAAGGAGAGGGTAAAGGCTTCATCCCTTGGGGGCACAAATCCTACTCTCTCAGTAGTTTCTCACCAAACAAATACTTTTGGCCTCCATGCATCCCTACCTCATTCTGGATCTCAGTTGTTTGTTTTTCTATATATTTAAGTGTTCTGTCCAAGGTATGAAGTTGGAAGCAACAGCTCTAACCCCATGCAGCTAAGGTTACCTTGATCAAGACAGCATCTTCATCTCATCTTGTATTTTTCATAACATACTTCCAAATTTTCAAAATCTACATTTAAAAGAGAAAATTTATTGGAGCGAATTTTGGTACATGGCGAAGACCAAGAACCTCAGCAAGATGCAGTGGCTAATTTGGATTTTAAGCAGCTCTTTTTCGGTTTCTTGAGGAGAGCCCAGATGGGCCCTTGGGCTATACAACAAGAATAGCTCCATCCCTTCTCTTGAACCCCACACCTTAATATTTGAAGACTCGAACCCAAGACTACTACTATCTAGGCTACAAGGGACAGTGGTTTAAGCAGCTATTTTAGCTGGTCTCGACATTCATCCCTACGGCTTAATGTGCTTGGGCTGTCATTTTCTTTGGCATCCATTGGAAGTGCCATTTCATCCTTTGAGGCATCAAATATGGTAGTTGGCATGGTTTACTTCAAGTGATCTTTGAGACAAAGGCTTGATTTGGAGGATGGAGAATGACATTCAAGTAAACCTTTTGGGTTTGATCCCCGTGTTTCCAATTGCACCAACTCTAACATCAAATCAGGGCCGGCCCTGAATAGAATTTATCAATGTGGTTGCTTAGGGCACCACTTTTTTGGGTGAAAAAAGAGGCCCCAACACCAAATGTTTTAACTAGTATTGGGTTAGCCCAAAAGAAAAAAAAAAAATGTAAGGGCCCAAGTCCAGCAGCCCAAAGAGTTTAAAACCCAAACAAAAATTAAAAGGAGGAGTCTCAGATTTAAAAAGTCTAAAACCTAAAAAAAAAAAAAAACGTGTCTTCTCTCTCTCTCTATCCCTCACTCCTCTTTTACCCTTTACGGCTTACCTTAGAAGTCAACCTCTCTCCCAGTCTCCCTCTCACGCCTCTCTCACTCTTTCTGGCCTCTCTCTCTAAGGTATTATTTCGTATTAAATTTTTTTGTCTTTCACTCAATCACTTTTAAATCTTTTTTCTTTCTTTTTTTCTTTCTTTCTTTCTTTCTTTCTTTTTTTTTTTCCTTTTGTTGAATTATTAAATGCTTTGTTTGTACTGTTGCAGTTGAACATGGAAAATTTTTTTTTTTCTTTTATTGAATACTTTGTTTGTACCGTTTGGTTATTGAGAAAACATAGGAAAAAGAAAAAAAATCACCAAAATTTTTTTTTTTTTTTGGTGTGTGAATAAATATAAGGGGCCTCATTTTTTGAGCTCGCTTGGGGCCTCCAAAAAGTCAAGGCCGGCCCTGCATCAAATCACCCAAACTACTTCATTGTCCTCTGGAAGAGGTCGAGTGTATGCTAAGCAATCATTAGCAAAGCCAAGCCACTCCACAAGGTCCACCTTCCAAAATTTGGGCTGCTAATTGAGCTCAACTGGCCCATTAATCTTTTAAGCTTAGATGTGGGCCGTGTGGCTACATTGGGTTGAACTGAGCTTTAGCTGGAAACTCAGGCCTGATCCTGCATGTGGTGAGACTCAATTGGGTTTGGGAACGGCTATTGCCCCCCACCCCCACCCCCACCCCCACCCCCACCCCATTTTTATCAAACCCCCCTTTAGTTTGGGTTTTTAAGATTTTATGCAAAGTATAAAAGGTTTTTACGAAAACTGGCCGCCGGTCCATTAGAAGACATCATTTTAAACAATTTAGCAGAAGAAAGTTTTTCCAAAATCTATCGTTTATGTAGACTTTTTGGCAAAAAATGAAATAAAGACTATAAATGGTTAAAAGTCTACTTAAACAATAGATTTTAGAAAAACTTTCTTTTGTAAAGTTGTTCAAAATAATGTTTTCTAGTAGACCATCAGCAAAACAGGGCCCAGTTATTACTACTGAGAGTCCTTTATGGCCCAACCAGTCTTAGGGAGAATGCAGTCAGACTCAATTTTGAGAGCACAGAAGAAAGGGCCTCAAAACTTGTTTGAGACATCAAGTCATCAACATAGATCCCTCATTATTGAATTGATATTAATTTGTAGAATGTGATCCGGGTTTCGAAATTTACTTGAAAGTTGAAGCCTAGAGTCAGCACTAGATGGGCACATATAGCGCAGTGAATAAAAATTTCCCATGCAATTTATTCCAACCTTTTCAAAGTAGATTACAAAGCATCAAAAATAGTTTCATTATTTTCTCAGCTGGTGTTTATTAGTCAATCAACGCAGCCTTAATCGGCACATAAATGAGATGAATTTATTGTACACGACACAACATTTTGTTGGGTGATGCAATACTATCAGAACTTTGCTAAAACAATCTCCCGCATGAACTCTTCAGGTGCTGCAAAAAAGAGGAACCCAATCAGAATGAAATGATTTCAATCATGATTATAACAGTATGAGAATCTAGATCCATATTAAGAATTCTCTTTACACCAACCAAGGTTTTTTTACAATGCCTTTTGGAAGCAAATTCAAGGAAATATGACTTGTTCAGTAGCTTTGATGCATTCAAGTTCCTGATTTAGACTGACAGAAACTTCAGTTTGTTAGTTATAAATGCCATTTATTTTTTCCTTGAAGTTGCTTCTGGCTCTTAAGGCAACTCATCAATCCAATGCAGACCTCATGTATGACTGTTTGGTCTGCAATTGGATTAACTACACAGCGAACTCAAATTGTTTCAACAGTGTCCCATCATTGCAATAAGTACTAGTAAATTCAAAATGTTCAAACCTTGTTTAAATGCAAACTCTAAATCAAATATCTAGGATAAACTAATCGGTGGCAAATTTGGTGGAAAATCCAAAAATGTGCCTATGAAAATTAAAATCTGGTGATCTAAGGTCAAATATGTAATCTATTAGGCCAGCCTTTGAGAAGGATATGAAACATAAAGGGGAAAAATTATGATGTACCTTCTTTTCCGGTGAAGAGAATGAACTGGCCTATGGCCTGTCGGATGAACATTTCAACTCCACCCACAATGATGGCTCCAGCAGCCTCGGCTTCTTTCATTAGTCTGGTTTTTCTAGGTATGTAAACAGAATCAAAGACAAGCTGGTAATCCCCCAAGGTCACCTGAGAAAAAGCAGATAATCTTAATAAAGGTACCCAGTATAAAAGTATTTTCCTAGTTGGGAATGAAGGCAGAATTTAAAAATAAAATATATTAAAAAAAAAAAACCTCTGCCACAGGAATTCGATCGGTATTTGGATGCATTCCTAAAGGTGTTGCATTTGCAAGGATTGCCCCTTTCTCTGGCTGGAAGTTAACCATATCTTCAAAAGGCCGAGCTTCACCAGAAACCGCATGAGCAAGGGACTTTGCTCTGTCTTTTTAGACAAAACAATGGGTTAAGAAGAAGGGCTTGAATCCTCTCTGGTAAGGATTTCTAGTTCATAAGGTCACAGACACAGTGTGATGCATTCCTTGAGCTATTAAAAAAAAATGTTTACATCATTAAGGGGATGGGGAGCAAAAGACCAGTATGGTGTTCTTTGGGGGAATGACAAACCAACCCCTTGCAGCCATGATGTTCTATGCTGTGATTGATAACCTAATGAACTCAAGAGGCCAATACCAGATAAACTTGGACCATAAAACAAAATAAATAAAAAAGATAAGAATATAAGAAAAAACAATTAATATAATCATTCTAGGTGGAAGAAGCTAGTTATTATACCAAAATCAATGTCGAAAACAACTATCCGTGCTCCTCTACTTTTAGCACCAAAGGCTAGTGCTCTTCCTGCACCTCCAGCACCAGCTAAAACAAACATTTTCCCTCTGAGAGGAGAAGTGAGGGTTGCTTCCCCATTAGCACATCCCCTTTCTGTGAAATATAGATGCACAAATATTAATGAGACCATTTTTTCTAATTAATTAACTATAAAATGCCTACATCAGTTAAAGAATTAAAAATATACCATTGAGAGAATACAATGTGAACTATTGAAATTTTTGTGACACCCCCATCAAAAGCCAATGAAGGAATTGGACTTGGTAAAAAAAAGTATCTTTGAAAAAAAATGGCCAAAAAAAAAAAAAAAAAAAAGAATTACCAGAGTAATGCAATTTTGACCAATTTCTAGAGTGTTTGCCTGGCTTTCAGTTTCATTAAGCAACTTTTTTTTATAAAACTTGCTCTTCCCATATATGCATGGATCATGGGGTTTAAAAATTTTCTGTGAGTGTTCATTTATGTTGCCAAATCCAAGACTACCTTGTTATAACAATTGCACATGTAAGGTTGATCTAAGAAATTATAGTGTCAGCTTCAGTACCTTTTAGAGCATCCTCAATTGCGGTTATAGAAGCCTCACAATCTGTATTATAACCAACCAGCTTCCCATCACTAGGCCTCCTTATAATAGTATTAACAGCGCCTATAGACTGATGAAGTACGAAAAATTTTAATAAAATTGTCAAGGCATCAACAGTAAAGATGGGAAAGTGCAATGACAATTTCAAGCCCTGATTGCAGACTATCGTGATCATTAATAACAAGGTTCAGAACATTGAATATATGACACTAATACATCTCAAAATTTGTAAGATAGTAATGAGATGAGAGCTATATGCCTTTGTGTGATCCTTTGCGATTGGTAACTGTTAAGTTTCCAACCTAAAAGCCTAAGCTATTAGGTGGAGGGCCCAAACAGGTATATGACGCCATGTCAAAGTTTATAATTAACCAATGTGGGATGTGGTCTATTTCCAACAGTAACTGAATGAACAGGAGAGGCTCACACAAGAGTGGCACAACCCAGCAAATAATTTTCTGTGTCACATAATTTCAGTTAACCCTATGCTAAAGATTGTTTTCTTTCTTTTTGAGTAAGCTGAGATTTCAAACCATGATCTAGATATAGCCATTACAATGTGCTTTAATTCTACTCTGCAGTTTGCATTGACTCATACATTATGAATGGGATATACACTAGGCAGACAATGAAATATGTATATAAAATCTCACATGATTTTGAAGTAGCATGGAAAATTTGGTTAACCTGAGCAAGCGGATTGACTTCATCGCAGCACCCCATCACAGCTTCCTTGTATGGAAATCCAACACTAGAGTTCACGCAAATGAGGAAAGGAAGAAACCAAGTTAGGAGCAAAATATATGCGAATGGATTATTTAAATCCAATTTTTTATAATTATTTGATCTAAACAAAGCTTACACACATGAACTAAACTTGTAGCAGAAAATAGGAAATCAGGAAAGGACTAAAGGACTGTGGCATTACCGGTAAACGTATTGTGCCTTCTATTGTTAATGGTAGTGTGCTCTTAATATTTTAGTAAACAAAATGGATGGTGAAATGTATAAAGCCAGAATATAATTTGGAAATGATCTCCTTAAAAAAAAAATGGAAAAAAAAAAAGAAAAAAAAAAAAAGAAAAGGAAAAGGAAGAGTCATTTATGTGTTGTGTGTGTCACAGAGAGAGAGAGATAGAGGCAAGGACAAGAGATGACGATATCTGGATCTTCACATGAAAAGAACCTGGGAACATCAATGAAAGAGAAATCATATTTCTTTAATGAAATATCATTTTCTTAATATGAGTTTTTTTTTTTTTTTTTTTTTTTTGAGGCCTTCTAAAGAATCTAAAGAGACTATAAGCTCGCATGTGGCTTACCTAAAACCAGCAAATTCAGGGCCTGAGTAGGCGCTAAAGAATTCCTTGAGATCATCGACAAACATTGGGGCGTAAATTCCATTATAGTTCACATGTCTGAAGGTAGGATTATGCAAAATAGGGCCTTTGCTGTGGCCTACTGGTTTAGAGATGAGCCCAAAAACTATAGTATCCGCATTTATCAACTCAACCTTATAAGCTTGTCTAAGGCTGTCTAAAGTTGGCAAACCAGGCACTGAATTTCCTTCCACAGATCCATAGACTAGAAAACCACCATATTTTGGGCACAATAACTGGCTTATGAGACCTCTGTCCCCTACAGAGTATGCAATAAGTGGCACCTGCAGTAACAGTTGTTGAATTTAATTTTAACTTCAAATATTGTCATTTGAATTCATTAATATTATAATATATCATGTCATTCATTCTTATTTCAAAATATTATACTTAGTCAAGCCTTCTATTCATTTCAATTACTACGTGATGCATGCCACATCTAGATTGTTTATTTGCCTTCTGTTCATTTCAATTACTAAGTGATGCATGCCAAATCTAGATTGTTTATTTCTTTTTCTAAGTTTAAACTTAGGCCTTTCATGAAAATTGACCAAAAGAGCAAGGTTTTATCATCAAACCTTACCTCACAATGTGAAAGCAAATGAAAAAGCCTTTCTATTTCAGTAATATTAGCTGCCTTGGTAACAACTTTGATGATATCTGCTCCCGTTGATTGCATTTTTGCAACAAGATGGCTGAGATCTTCTGTTGAAGGGGTCACACCATCCACATAGCATGATACAATTATTTTGTTGCCATCATGCTGATTCAAATTGTGTTTCCCCATAAAATCAGAAGCTACCTGAATAATCATATTGTACCAAAGTCAGATAAGTTCTGGACTTCATGAATTCTAGTCACAAAAAAGCATTGATAACAATCATGGTTCTCTGTGTTTTTCCAATGACTAATTCCTGCAAGACAGAGAATCAATCATAGGACCTCTGAGGGGAAACATTATGGAACACTTGTGGCTGTTCTCTGGTTTCCAGTCATTCTTTACTTGCATTTCTTACAACAGAAAGCCAGGATATGGAAAAATACCCCACTAGTGTTGAAATGATTACTGGTTAAAATGAAGCTGGGTAAGAGTCTAGCATGGTAATATATAATGCGAAGTACAAATATGAAATGAATTAATGATACCTTTTTTCATTTTTTTATGGGAGAATTAATGATACTTATATTTGTAGAAAATGTCCAACAATTTCAATCATAATAAAGGCTTGAATTGTAATATTGAGTTCCAAATACAAGGTGGTGAATGTATGGCAAAAGAAGGAATTATCATAGTCGACAGAAGGTGTTCCACTGACATGTTGTACTAGCTTCATGTCATCATAATTCAGGAAAACAACCAACACCCCAAAAACATAGCTCTCTGTAAAACCCCTTGTATAAGAGCCTAAAATCCTTACCGTTAGTTTGCACCACATCTGATGGTTGTGGGTTACTCAATGTTCCTGTCTTTAATTTTTAATTTTTAATTTTTTTACAGCTACAGCCTTTGTTAGGTACCATGAAACAGGGGTGTATTATAAAGAATTTATACATGTTTATATCCCTCAATGTAAAAATTATTGATATTGACTAGACAAAACATAAAACTAGGACATGGCTGGCACAGAATTCATGAATACTGTGTCATGAGAAAAAAAAGGTAGCAGATTGAATTCTGCACTTAATAAGGTTTAGGAAGTTTAGGCTTTTTAGGCAGGTCAGGAATCAAGATTGGTGGAGCACAATAGGGAGTCCCCAAGTGCTCTTATTGTACAAGTCATTGCCCCCCTTTTTGGAGAAGATCTACATGAAGTTGGGAATAATTTGCATAATGAGAGAAAAGTGAAGAAAATGGTGGATCCATTTTTGTTCATTGTGGTTTTGAAAAGACCTTCCATGTGAGTACTTTAGAAATAATTTCACCAATATTAAAGGCGCAATGCACCATACATGATTATCAAATAGCTGTTAATTTTTTTACTTTTTGGTGGGGAAGGGGGGGGGGTTTAGCTTGGGTATCCCCATTCCTTTGGGATGAGGCTTATCCCATAGGCTCATGCAGTTTCCCCATCCCACACATACAGGATAATTACCGGGCCATCCCAGACCCTAGGGTAGCCCTAAGGAGGTCAGGCTGGGGTTTGCAACATTCTTTAAATGGTTTTAAGACTTTGGAGTATATTGCAGCCAATATGCAAACATACTATATAGCCCATAAATTTTGGCAAAGAGATACCACATTGCCACAACCAAAACCAATACTAGTGGCCAAGAAGATATTTAAATCTTTGTTCTTGTGTATAATATCTGGCTAAAAGGAAGAATAGAAAGAAAAAAAAAAAATCAAATGACATAGTCAAGCAAATTTTTTTTAAAAAAAATACTTTATACATAATTCAGTTTTGAAAATAAAAATTAAACAGTACCTTGAGCTCAATATCAACATAATCAGCTCCCAATTCTTTAGCTAATTTAAGTGCTTCCAACCGCGTCTGTTCATCGCCATCATAGTGGCCACCTTCCCATTTTGGCCTGGACACAATACAAAATATATATTTTTTGGTAATTAACAATTTTATTGATTACTAACGAAAGAATACAGCCCCTCTATGACCCTCATATATTTTTTTGGACAAAATAAAAAATATATGGCCTATTGAAGTTTAAAAGCTTTCAAACTTTTACACCACGACACTCCTATATATTGGTTTTTTTTTTTTTTTCTTATTTTTATATTTTATATTTTTAGGGGGAGTTTTAGATTGGCCGGGCTACTGGAAAATAATTACGGTTAGTAGTAATTCTTAGTTAAGTTAGTAGTCATTTACTAAGAAGTTAGTACAAATGTGTATTGAACTGTAATTATTTTCCCCTAGTCTGACCAAATTCACAAGAAATATTGTTGTTTAAGCTGCACTTTCATACATGGTAGACCGGAGACGAGTGATTTACTGCAGCATTAAACATGACGTACACTATCACGCACACTGTGACCTAACAGACCTACTGTAGAAGCTTTCAACATTAAAAGGGAATAAAATATAGTAACACAGAGAGAGGAAGTATGAAGATTGACATGACAAGTTTTATATGGGAAATTCTAGTTTCACCCCTCAACTTTCATTTGAATACTTCGCATCCTCTATTTTGTTTTCGGACACTATTATCCTTACAGCCTTATGTAAAAATTCCTTTTATATGAGAAATTATAGTTTCAACCAATCATCCCCTTAACTTTCACTCAAAAATACTTTGTACCCTCTATTTTGTTTTCAGATGTATTAAACCCTTATAGCACTAAAAGGAAATGACGATTTTTTATATATACCCTTACCCTACGTTGACGAATGACATCCTAAAAATGTTTTGAGTGGTCTTGTGCAACACACTATTTTACTTTTAAAAAAATAAACAGTTAATTGACCGAATGGACTAACATGTCATTTTTCAAAACGAAGATTGGTTGAGTGGTTCTAAGTTTTTTAGGGTCATAGGCGAACTCCTAAATTGGGATCTTTTATACATATTCCAAAAAGGAAAAGTTTTAATTAAGTACCCAAAAAAATTCCCCCCCCCCCCCCCCTCCCCCCACTTTGGTAGAAGAAAAAGGTTATGGGGTGGGTGACAACCCTTAACCACCGCAACCAATGAGAAAGTGGACACACACCATCTCACAAGTGAGGATCCAAAGATTTGAACAAACGCACAAAGGCATTTTGGCCCAAGCCTCAAGTTACTATACTACTTGATGCGAGGTGAAATGCAAAAGTCCTTAGAAGGTCATCTTTTCTATAACCATCCTGTCTAGACCTGTTGATAGATCAGATTTCAATCCAAATCGGATCCAATAATTCGAATATAGTAAGAATGGTATGATTGGTTAACCCAACTTATTGAATAATGTAGTTACTTTATTGGATTAATATTACCCATATCTATACTACCTATAAAAAGGTGAATTTCAGAAAAACTTTTGATTGCCTATTATACCCTTATTTTAAATATTAAAAACTTATTTACCCTTATATTTAACCAATTAAGAAAGTTTATTTTCCATCAAAATAGAAGGAAAAAAGAGAGAGAGAGAGAGAGAGATAATAATGTCCCCTTCTTAAATTTTATACAATCTCAACAACTATACATGTTTCTTAACCAACTTCTAATTCTTACAGTGACTATTTTGGGCTATTTTATTTGAGTGTTTATTTTAATTACTTAAATCAACAAAAAATAACAAATAATTAGATTCCCCCCCAACATATATATATATATATATATATATATATATATATATGTCAATTTTATAAATTTTTATAAATTTTTTATTATTTAAATATTATACACGTGCAACGCATATGTGCCTATAATCTAGTTAAGAAATAAAATGCTAAAGAAACCAACTTTTTACCCAAGTCTGCTTATTTAAGTGATGTTGTTGTTGATGTAACAATAGATGTGGCATGTCACATCAGCATACATAATTGCTACATCAGCCATCATGTGGCAAGTAATTTTGAAATAAACCCAAAACTTTGAAAAAAAAAAAAGAAAAAGGCTAGTGGGATTCCAAGATTAGAAAATGGCAGGAATCAGTTATGTACCGATAAACGACGAGCACAGGAAGAGGCTTGTTGTTGAGGAGGATTTGGAGGTCTCGGCGGGGCTGGAAGTCCTTGATATAGTCCAGCCTGACCTCAACTATATCGGCACCTTCCGCCTTCGCCTGCAACATTTCGCTCAGCAATTGTTCGACGGAATGACCCATCAACGGGGCGCAAATCATGGTCGAATTTACCGCCATTCCAATACTACCCATTTGAGCTAAAAATAAAAAAACCAGCTACACTTCACAGGGGAGGGGAAAAAAAATAAAATCAAAATCCAATATATAAATATATGTATATATGATATACTAATAGACCAAGCGATGTGTGCTCAAATAGATTGAACATACACATCTGTGTGTGTTTATATATGAAGTGGAGAGATAATATATATATATGAAGGGAGTCTGTAACCCTGTGAGAGGAGAATAGCCGATAGGTCATTATCGTACTAGTTGGTGAGTCTAATTTGGAGGCGCTTTTTTTCCCCCCAAACATCACCCATTTCACGAAGAGTTACCCTTTATGCGTCCAACTTCTGACACCAATTTTGTGCATCAACTCACGTGTTGAATGACAGTGCTCACCCACTTTTTTTTTTATTATGAGCAAATGAAATTATATTAAGGGGCCACTAGGATACCCCCATCTCCCACCGGCTCCGCGGACAAAACTGAAAGAGAAATGTAAGAGGTAGGGATGGAGTTAAAAATAAAAAATATAAAATATAAAAATATAGAAAAACACTTATAATTAGTTGTCCAAAGGGTAAACTCATGAGTTGCCTTATTGCTAACTCTAAGAATTAAGGGTCCACCCACTTTAGTCCAACAAAATTTAAGTTTCAAATTTATCGGAACTCGTTAAATCAAGTGACATATCATGTGGCTTTGCTACTTTAGTTCAATTAAAACAAAATGTTCAAATTTATTGAAACTCGATTGTAAAAAAAATGTTATGATACTAAACTTTGAGTGAAATATTGCTTAGCTCCATAAGTTCATTAATAGTTTAAATAACCAAATTACTCTAGTGTATGTGACTGAATATATGCTTATCAAAAAAAAAACAAAAACAAAAAAAAAATGTGACTGAATATATAAAGAATTTTGTTGAACTCGTAAGATCAATAAGTCAAATTTAAATTTATTTTTCAATTTGTTAATTTATCGAACCAAGCCCAATGAACTCAATTATTGGCTTGAGTTGGTTCATTTACAACCCTAGAACTAGTGATATGGGAAAGATGAAAGAGATGGAATGGGTGTAAGCTTGTTCACACCATCTCTCTCCACAAATCAATTACGGGAAAAATTGACATTTTATTCTTCTAACAACTATATTACAAATAAACTATATAAAAAACTGATCCTATGATAGTCCGTCATTGTGTTTTTATAATAACTGATAAAGTAAGGCCATGAAAATATAGGGTAAATTACAAAAAATAAAATAAAAATAAAAATACACTACACCTTTAAACGATTTTCACTTTAGTGCCCTTAACTTTAAAATCAGTTAGAAATTAAAATGATTCCTACACTATTAATGTTTGACACTTTAGTTCCTTTTGTTAGCCCACCATTAGTCAAACTACTAGTATGACTAATTGAGTTTTTATTTTGTCTCTCATACCATCCCTGCCCCCAACAACCACCCCCCCCCCCCCCCCCCCCCCCCACCCCCCACACACACACACACACACACAGAGACAGAGACACACACAGATATATATATAATATTCAAGTGCCTCATACTTTTTAATATAAATTATATATATATGAATGCCTAATATTTTCAAATTGTAATATAAAAAATACTTTTAATGTAATTAATACAATATTTAATTTAGGGTCCGTTTGGATAAGTTTTTACTTTATCTTTTTTACTTTCAAAAATAATAAAAATGAAAGTTTTGAGTCTAAAAAATTTTGAAAGTTACTTTTAAAAGTTAAAATAATAAGAAATTCATGCTATCTCAACTCTTAGAAATTACTATCAAAATTTTATTTTTGCTTTACTTTTAAAAGTAAAAAACATAAAATATAAACTTATCCAAACAGACCGTCAAATAATCTTAATAGTACTATTGTCAATTTACCTTTTTTTATTTTATTTTATTTTATATGTCAACTTATGGAATCTAAATATAGAATAGTAAAAAACTAAAACATGCAAAGATAGTGAAAGACAAAGAACAACAAAATCTAGATTAAGAAGAGTAAAGAATTTATTTATTTATTTATTTATTTTTTCATTTAAAATTGCAAGATTTATTCTATATATCATACGAGTGGACAATGGTAAATCACTAGTTTAAGGATTTTTTTCTAAAATGTTGAGATTTGAAATCGAGATTTTTCATCTAAATTCGAGACAGTCACTTTAGAATCAAGTGTCTAACTACTAAACCAACCCATTGGATCTACATGAAATAATTTTTACTTAAATTACTTAAAAAGTACAATGCCAGATTTTGAAGAAAACATTTTTCCTTTTCAGAGGGCCCAAACCCCATGAATATATGGAGGGAAGTGAGAGATCAACGACAGCCACATGACCCATTATTTTGTGCTTAGTAATCATAGCCTTCCTACCTATGATGGTGATCTGTGATTGGTAGTTGGGTTACATGGTCGCTGCCACGAATAAGACTCTCTCTCTCAATAATTGAACAATCTTTTCTGTCTCATCCCTAAAAGATGTTGAAGATATGAGCAAATGCATGTGCTGTATTTTTAGCTTTAAACAATGGATAGGCCTCTTATTTCCCGCCCCTCCCTGGCTAAGGGCTTCTCTCACATGGCAAAACGTAACTCACGTGGGTCTCACATGCATGAGACTCCTCATTCTTCACTCCTTTTCTGCCACGTATCTAAAAAAAAAACAATGAAAACGATATACCTGCAAATACGGGCATAATGGAGTGATGGCAGACACTGACACATGTCAACAAACAGTAGATGCACAGAAGTGTAAACATCATCTTCTAATCATGAACACATGGGAGAGCTTAGATTTGATGTTGTACACATTTAAGGGTTAGTGTATTGTCAATTCTGCTGTACGCCGTTAGGTTACAACACTTGACAAAAGGTGATTGGTAGTTGCTCCTAAAGCATTTTCAAGAGGGATAGCTCTTTTTTTTATATTATTATTTCTATATTTTTCATTTGAAAGTTTGATAAGAGCTCCTTATTTAACTAAGAAAACTAAAAGGGCTCTCCAACGGGACTAGTTAAAATAGAGGATTCCAACACAATTAGCTATTTATAAAGAAAATCAAGTTGGGCAAATTTCAAATTTGACAAAGTTAAGGACATAAAATTTATAAATAAATTTGATCAGGTGTGGCGCTTGCCTGTCCTGACCTCCTTGTGGCTCCATCCTCACAATTGAGTTACAGCATTATTTCATGCATAGCACCAAATCCTAAGTCGAACACATATATGCATGCATAAGCAACGATTAGTTTTCCTTTTTAAAAAATTAATTAATTTGGACACTTGACGAAAGATGATTGGAAGTTGCTCTAACAGCATCTCTAAGAGAGCTCTTTATTATTTTGCTACTATAGAGAAAACAAGGGGACATTTTTAAGATAGGAAGCTCAAAAATAAAATAAGAAAGGCGTAGTTAAGGTTAATTTGTTAGTCACATGCATATAGAGTAGGTTTCTTCAAAAATGACCAAACCCCACTGAAATATTTATGTTCTCTAGATAAGGGTTAACAAAATATTGGGCTGAGCCCGGGGACTGGCCCACCCTTGCAACCCATTTCTTTTGGGCTGGCATGGGAATTGGGCAAATTCCAACTTGGAATTAGAGTTTGGATTTGCTGAGTGCAAGCCGAACCTGATTAAGGCGTAGTTTAGGTTAATCACATGAGTAGTTCCTAAACCTGATTGGATATTTCTACAAATCCTATCAATTTTATTTAGAACAAAAAAAAAAAAAAAAAAAGTTCTTCGTGTGTGTGTGTAGTTTAGGTTAGGGTTTCTCAAACCTCACTCAGGTATTTTTTACAAAAAAATGCAAGGCAAACGCTTAATTAGGTGACCATCCTTATTTTGTAATGATGAAGATAAAATCATGGAAAGATGTATTTAATTGCTCTGAAAGGATAAGTAAACTTAGGGTTCACATATTGGATATGGGTTTATTTGGTTGTCCAATACTCCAATTCAAAATTAAACAATTCAATAAATTTTATATAGTATCTAAGTCATATTCCATCATCTTAAAATAACAAATTTAAAAAAAAGATAGTTATCATCATAAATAAGAGTGATAGTTTAAAATAAAGGTGTTTCATGAGTTCCTTAAAATTGATTCACAACATCAACTATAGTAATGACAATAACATTTTAAATATTTTAATTTAAGGTAATAGATTTATATTTTCAACCTTATGTAAAATTTCTTAAAATGTTTAATTTCGAATTAGACAACCAAACAAGCCCTATGTGTCCGCATTCGTTGTAACAAAAAAAATAATGACAAACCATCACGTTAACTAGACTCAAATTGTCACGTTGCATGACACATATATTACCTCTAAGTTCCATTATTATAACAAGAGGAAAATGCTTCAAGAAAGACCTTTCTTTTAGAAAATTGTGTTTTGTTAATGAGTCTATCATTTGTTTCAAAAGGAAACGCAAAAATGCTTAGAAGGTTTATCTTATCTTTTAGCTCCCATGTGGTCCACAACATTTGGCATGTATCTTAAACAATTTTGATGTGACGCAAATACTACACCAAACTAAATACGAATCCACCGTATAATGAGTTTCACTTATGAAAAGTTTGTCATGCAAACATGGATGGTACTAACCTCTATACACCACTCTACTTCTTTCGTCATGTATTTCAAATTAGTTTATAATAAAGGGTAAAATAATAACGGATACGATGACACATGACATCTGACCTAACATGTAAGTCCTATATAAGTCATACGTGTCCTTATGCTTACATGTCACGTATCTGTCACTGTTTTTGCAATGATCGATAAACTATCATGACCACATTTTTTTTTTAATTGTAAATCTTTGGAAACCGCTAAGATCCTACGAAACCGTGTAAAATGGTAAACTACACCAAAGTAAGAAATTTTAAAAATAGAAATCACAATTTAGCAGCCTACCGGTAAACGACGAGCACCGGCAGTGGCTTGTTATTGAGGAGGATTTGGAGGTCTTGGTTTGGCCGGAAGTTGTCAATGAAGTCCAGCCTGACCTCAACCACATCGGCACCCTGCGCCTTCGCCTTGTACATGCCACTCACCATCTCCTCCACGGATTCACCCATTAACGCAGCGCAAATCATGGTCGAATTTTTCACCATTCCAACACTACCCATTTCAACAAAGGATCAAAAACCAACCCCCTTCTCTCTCTCTCTCTCTCTCTCTCTCTCTCTCTCTCTCTCTATATATATATATATATATATAGGAGTAGGTGGCTCTTATTTGAATTCCATTAAACCGACTTTTTCAAGATAAGGACAAAAAGGATGAGTACAAATATGACTTATCTCTAATTCTATAAATGTTTATATAACTCACCTCTAATTTATATTTTACAAAAGTTATTGTTGGATTAGATAGTCTTTCTACATAAATTATACATGCAAAAAATCAAGTTCATTTAAGATTAAGAGCCACTTCATCCATAAATATGGGATTTTTAGTGATTAAAAAGATAAGTTTTTGGATCGAACGACAATAAATTTCGGATCAACTTAATTTTTTGTGTGTATAACCTATGTAGGAAGATTATCTAATCCAACGGTGGGTTTTACAAAATATGAATTGAAAATAAATTACCTAAAAATTTGTGTAAGAATTTATGTAAAAAAATATATATGTTGATACTAATCCATTATAATTATATACAAATAAAGTAGTGTTTGACCAAAACAGATTGAAGTATTGAATGATATTAGCGAAAAGGGTAGTGTAGTGACAGAAGGATTAGAAATTGAAGGTGTGGTTGAAGTGAGGGTTGGTGGGTCTAATTTGAATTCCAGCACGGCCCATTTGAAAAAAAATATATCATTAAAAAAAAAGGGGGGGGGGGGGGGGGGAATTACAAATTGATTCCATGTTTCCATGAAATTGCCCCAAAAGGATTGCCTCAACAAACTGACTACTGACTTTATTATAAACTACTGGGAACAAAAACAAGTTGATAGTTAAAACATCCTTATGGGGCAATTCCATGGAATCGTGGAATCAATCGGTAATTTCTCCTAAAAAAAAAAAGGTTTATTACAATAATATTAAGCAAGGTCTTGGGAGGTGTGAGTTGGAAAACATCCTAGAATATTTCTTTTTCTTTTTTAAATCAGTCTTTAGAAATTAGACCTATGCCTTTAAGCCACTAGCCAAACCTAGTAGTAAGAGTGGGTGTTGAGGGTAGGATTAATTAGGATAGATTAGGGATTTAAATCCCTCCAATTGTATTAAAAAAACCAATGCCTTCATATATATTCGGTAACTTAATCAAAACTTTTATCATTGCACGAGATAGTACCCAAAAGAAGATATCATAATATCAAAAATAATTATGCAAAACGTGTCATACTAGCTAGTCAAAAGTGAAATACAAAAATGAGAATGATGGTGGTGGTTTAGAGAGAGAGAGAAAGAGAGAGGAAAAAAAGAGCTGAGGCTTAAGACAAAAGGGTGGTGGCTCTCATGTGTGAATTCCTCGAAGGTCCCCCCTCCCCACACACATTGAAGATGTCACGGAAAGTCTAGCTTCTACAACGACCAAAGGACCCACTTAGAGATTTGCATTAGTTGTAGTAAGCCATTTCTCTTTTGTTTCGTCAGTGTAGCCTTCCTCCGAAGGGTTGTTAATAGGTGGATGACTAGGCGAGACTAATATACACCACATAGTGACTGCACCACATGGTGACTACCTAGGAATAGAATCTCTCCCCTCCATTTTCATTCGCCCTCATAATTGGTGCGACATGCTTCACATTAATTAGTTGGCAGAGACGCACGGAGAAAATACACACCACTCCATTTTCATCCCCCGTAATAATCATGTTTCACATCAGCTAGTTGGCAAAGATGAACACAAGCCGTATCAGCTAACACCACTTTTAAATACGATGGATGGGACCAGTACCGGTCTAGAGATGTGCATACCCGTCTTTGACATTTGTTATTCTTCTGTTTGTCTATAGTTACAAATTTAAAATCGCTACGGAACTATCGTGTAAGCATTTTCATTAACGTGAACCAAAAGAAATCTCTAGAACAAAAAAAAAAAAAAAAAAAAAAGAAGATTAAAGTCGAAGTCTTGAACTCAAGACAGAACCCTTGAATCTATTAATGGCCTTGAATCCACAATAAAAGTGGAGAGATAAAACACTGAAAATTTTATTGAAATGAAAATCTGGACAGTAATCCAGTTTTCACAGAATAAGCATATTTAGTGGCATGATGCCATCATAAAACCCTTAAAATATAATTAAGAATCAACCTAAATTGACCATTATGTATACGGACTATGGTAACATATGATCTTCTGACTTGTGATATGAGGAAAAGAAAAAGATTGAAGCCAAAATCTTGAACCCGAAATAAAACCCTATAAGAAACTAGAGACTCTTGAATCCACGAGGAGAATAAAGAGAGAAAATGCTGGAAAGAATTCAGTCCTTGTAAATCTCTTCACAACTTTCATCCTTGGAATGGTTGCTTCCATGTGTTTCGTTCATTTGCAACCAAAAAGCATCAAGGCTTCATATACTAATTCGCACAACGTACAGTGGTTGTAAAAAAAATAAAGAAAAAGGGGGGAAAAAATGAAAAAAAGAAAGAAAGAAATATTGAAGCCAAAATCTTAGACACAATTAAAAACCTTCTAAGTTGACCCTCCCTATATATTTCGCTAATATATAGACTCAATTTTAACTACTAGTCATAAAATTCAAACACAAGACATAAAACCCTAGACTCTAAAAGATAAAAATTAAAAACATAATGTTTAAAAGTCACCCTAATTTCTATATTGTGTAGTGATCTGCAAGGTATCTTGTCCCCCACCAGCATGAATGTGACTGAAGGAAGAAATCTTCTCATGAAAGCATTCTAGGACCCATCAGGAACTCTTTTTCTGACAGGAGATGGATACATTGAGAGTATACAATAGAAGACAGATAAAACATCAACACCACATGAAATATGAATGAAGTTCAATTAATATCACCAGGCTCTGTAGAATGTAGTCATGTACACAAGCTTTTACTCTTTGATAAGAGGTATGCAGAATCAGAAAAAAATTAGCTGATTATCCTGCAAGGCTGTAACATCAGTAAAATAAAGACTAGGAAATGCTTTTATGGATGGAAAGATGGATGGTACTGAGGTGGTGGTAAAACATAGCTGCCAAAAGGCACTGGCCCAACGTGATAACCAGGTGCCCTGAGCACGTCTAGAGGGCCATCAAAAAGCACTGGCCTAATGTAATTACAAGGTTGCCTTAGTGGAACCCTCGGGTTATAATGGGCAGAGTTTTGAGGATAAGGTCTCATATGGTGAGTAACAGGAGGGAAGCTTGACAAACTAGGACGCTTATTTCCACTTTGCTGTTGCAGTTGAGACTCACAAGCAAGACCATGGATTGGGGCAACGGTTGTAGAGGGGGCGCTGGTGGAGCCAGCAGAGCAGTGGTGAGGGCCAAATGTATTCTCTTCCTGTCTTTGCTGCTTTTGCAATAATCTAGATTTATATTCACTATCAGGGCCATCTCTGCCTTCAGAATTCAGGACCTTGAGTATGCCTGCTTTCTTCTTTTCCAGCTGTGCACAGCGTTCTTCAAGGATCACAGGCAAATATTTGGGTTTCAGCTTGTATTCTGCAATGCATCTGACTACAGCTCTTAAAGCAGCTACCTCGTTGTCTATGGCACGAATCTGTGAAGAAGTTTGATAAATACGCATACAAACAAGATGGCCGTTGAATCTTACAAAAGGAAGCAGATGTTGACTCCACAAAAGAAGGGGCAAACAAACCTGAGCTTCAAGAGTGTTGTTTCCTCTCTCACATATTTTCTCCAACTCAAATAATCTTCGGCAATAGGTAGTGGTGGGAATCTGTCAACCAACTCAAATGCATGAATATATCTGATAGCCTCAAGCCATGGTTGCTTCTTTTCAATAAGATGCTGGATAAAATCTGTTACACATAAGAAATTGCAGGTTCTGTCAAATTGACGCAGAGCAAGGCCAGAAGACAACTTGGTTATAAATAATCATCTCCCAAATTTAAACACAGTGGTCAGTAGATGCAACAAGAAAAGACCCCACTTGAAATTCAAACAAAAGAATACGAAATGCACATAGCAAGTCTATGTGTGTTAAGACTACTGATCTCATGCAACAACTTCCAACACCCCATCAGATATACACACGAACCCCACGGCCATGAATAACTCTTGTAAAAACAAGATTACACTGTTGTTCTTGAATACTCAAGGTGTGAGTGGTGACACAGAGTTGTAAAATGAAAAAAAATAAGATGATGATTACCATAGAATCATTCATCACAGGCTACAACAACTTTAACTTGCTAAGCAAATTATAAATCAAGACCAGAAATCATCCTAGTCAATTACAAACATGAAGGAATACCAAAAAAGCCAAACCAAACATGGAGCATTGAGTAAGATTTATAATTTGGGATTAACAAACAAATAAAAAATATGACAGCTACCCTACTAAAGAAAATGTGTAGCTGTGACAGCATTGAAACAACAATCTGATTTGTGTGTGTATGTGTGTGTGAGAGAGAGAGAGAGAGAGAGCTAGTACCAGGGATTTTATCTGTCAAACCGAGGACCCGAAATAAATCAGGGGCCTGTTTACACTGTTTAATCTGAGGCGAGATGCCCATTAACTGCTCCAGTGAAAGAATGCAACTACTAATGGCACTCAACTTGACACCCTTATCTCCCTCAAAGTTCGAATGATGTAACTGCTTTATTTTATCCAAAACAAACTTTGCCGGGTCTGATGCAAATTGAATAGCATTGGCAGCTTCACAATGCGCAGGGTAAAACGGACCAGCAAATTCCCTTTGCTCTTGAGAACGTGGCATAGCGAGTGGAGAAGCCACTGTGTTAGGGGCAGGCTGAGGACTCACAGATGAGGAAGCCACTGTGTTATTCAATTGCAAATTTCCCAACTTCGATTGCTTGATCTCTACTTGCAAAGAGTGGTGCTGCTCACTAAGCAGGTGAAATATGAAAGAAATGAAATAAGAGATGACGTTAGTGACTAAATTATGACTATCAAATTCTATACTCAATAGATACTGGATGGCATTATGGCAAAGATAAGTTCCTTTCACAAAGCATTAAAATATCAAAATGGATTTCTCAGTTTTGTTAGGTATCTGGGAATGCATAAAAGAACAATTTCATAAAAATGGGAAAATTCCACCGGAATTAATATCTAGGAGTTCAAAAGAGTCTATGATGGCAAAAATGAGATAAATTACTCCCTTTGTCCTGTAAGATTGTCCCCTTTGAAGAAAAATGTTTTTCAGGAAAGTACATTTAATGTATTCACGCCCACTAATTTATTTTAATATTCCAATTTTACCAACAATGGCAAAGGGTATTACTTTTTATTTATTGTGCAATTTATGCCATGGGAAAAGATGTTTTGGGAAATTGATTAATTGATTCATTGACTTTTTGACAAGGACAAAAAAATTTGAGACAGGCCAAAAAGGAAATAGGGACAATTTTTACAGGACGGCGGGAGTATAAATTATAACCCCCAAAAAATAAAATACTATGAACTTAAAAACAGAAAAAATATATGAAATTAATGAGGGGAAGAAAAATATGGACGCTATAACAAAAAAATTGTTATAAATTAAGAACCATGAACCTGTGCATCACTCTTAGGATTCTAAATATTTTCATCAACTTCCCATCAGGTGATCTGCCATGAAATTAATCATGTATTACAACTTTACCCATATAAAACTTAAAATTTGTTCAATTAAAATTCCAATGTGGAGTAACTGATCTTTGCGGGCAGTATAGTAGTCCTTTTTCAATCATGCACATAAGTGATGTTGACATAATAACCTTATTAATAAAGATCAATATCATAACTAAAACAAAATAAAAATTCTAAGAAATGGGGAAGCTTATACCAAGCACGCAAGTGCCCGTGAACACACACACACACACACACATATTTAATTAACTGCAAACCAACATATGCACTTCTAAAACCTAGAACTAAAGATTTAGTGATATCCTTCATTCGTTCGACACAAGCAGTCCTCTACAGTGAAACCAAGCCCTTGAAAATTAGCGCAGAGAGAGAGAGAGAGAGAGAGAGAGACTAAAGCATTAGACTTCAAGGACATTCATTCTGCGTAAGTTAAATCAAATTGTACACATTCTAGTAGCTAAAAACAAAGGAACGAAAAGAGACCGACGCTGAAAAAAGTTTCCATTGTTCAATTTGGTAGCTGATAAGGCAGAGGAAAAGAAAGGACTAACGCAAATTTCCAACTTTTATTATTATTCTCCTCCATCCCCTGGGTAACCACAGCATAATTGTGATTCAGATATCATCATTTCCCTCTCAGAAAAGCATCCTATGCCCCATCAGGAGCTCTTTTCTTACAGATATTAGCAGGTCAAAATAAAATACGAAGACCAATTGTCAACACCACACGAAACATCAGACAAATCTGGAGTAATATGCCTAAACTCTGTAAAAGTAGTCTTATGGACAAGCTTTACTCTTTGAGGGGAGTCACAAAATCCCATATAAAAAAAATGTCCCATAACCAACCACAACCTACAAACTACAAAGTGTATTTTAAGGATGAAAGATGGATTTACTAAGGTGGTAAGTCATAGGCAACAAAAGACACTGGACTGTCTGTCATAACAACCAGGTTGCCTGAGTCAGCTCTAGGGCCACTGAAAGATAATTTCCCACCAGAGTAACCAGGTTCACTGAGTCTGTGCCTACTCCCTGGGACCACCACATGACATTGGGCCATTATAATACCTAGTTTTCTTGATTGCATCCCAAGGGATACAATAAATTTGCATATCAGGAAATGAGCTCATATCTTGGCAAAGCCAAAGCAAAGTGAAGCCAAACTAATTTGTGTAGCTGATGCACTCAAGATTGGCATACCTTGATCAGGATACAAGCCCGCTGGCTGCCGCTGATGTGGTTGTATTGAGTTGCCAGTAGAAACAGCACCAACAGAAGCATTTTGAACCACTTTTTCTGAGACAGCAGTCCAAGGATGTGTGTTTCTGCTCTGATGTTGTGGCTGAGCCATAGGGGCATGGACAGGGGTTGGGGCAGTAATTGGGGAAGGAGCAGGGGCAGGGGAAACTGTACATTTCTTCTCACTATGCTGTTGCAGTTGAGCATTGGAGGCAGGGGTTGGCACAGTCAATCTATGTTTCTCCCTCTTTCGTTTCAGCTGTAGAATTAATTTTTTGATGTTCATGGGTGAGTATTCGCTTGCAAGCTTGTGATCTTTAATGCATCTGATAACAGCCCTCAGATCAGCTATTCTTTTGTTGATGGCCTCATTCTGTTGAGAAAGTACAATCATTAGGAAGTAGGTTTTGACATAGCAAATGGCGGAGAAATCATACCTGTGCTTCGATCGATTTGTTTCCCTTCCAGATAATTCTCCAAGCAGCATGCTTGGAAAATTTCAAGTAGTCTTTCAAAAGCGGTACAGGTGGGAAATTTTCAACCAGCCCACATGCATAAATGAATTTTATAGCATCGAGTTGCTGCTTCTTCATAATAAGATTCCATATAAAATCTGTTACAAGTAGAAAAGACATAGCCTTAATGCTCAGAAGACAAATTACTTAAATATAATTACATACTAAATGTAGAGTTTGTGATTCAATAAATGCAGTAACCAGTAAGAAAGCAGACCACACTTGAGATGGAAAAAGAAGAACAATAATGTGATTAGATTTCATTAAGATATATTCCTTATATAAAATAGAAACGAACCGAATGATACACAGACATAAGACTATGATTTGGGGAAATCTCTTCCTAAGTCCTAACAGAAACCTGGAAAAGCCTGTTCTATGACCAAACTTAATTTCAAGATAAACAATTGCTGTTTCTTATATTTCTAGGCCTACATAAGTTTTTGGCTGGGCCAGATAATAGTTATTATGTAATGAGTCTACATATAAATTGAAATATTTATATCTCCTACATACAAATCTCATTGCATACCAAAATCACATTCATTGTTCTCAAGGACAACCATTCATCTCACAAATAATATGTTCTCAATATGAATTATGCAATAACACAAAAAATTCCTTTATTAAAATTCAACTATAAGAAAATGTCTACTAATATTTTGAGGGCATACAAAACCCAACATAAAATGCCTCAAGGCTCTAAAATTAAGCAAGGGCCTTGTTAAGCATACTCATCATCAATGAAGGAAGAGTCAAAGATGCACTTTTTGCACTATTTTACACCTCTTCTCAAGAGGATGGCTCATTCAACCCCCTGTGCATAAACATGTTAAGTTGTGATTAATGAGCCAATTATTGCATGGATAAATGTGTTTGCACAGTTTTTAAAGCATTTTCACATTTTTCCAAACAACTTTCATCATTCTTTAAACGTTTTCATCATTTTCTGTGCAATAATTGGCTCATTAATTGCAGCTTAACATGTGCCCTTAGGGCACACTTAAAGAAAACCCATATTTTTTAACCACGTTACTTTTATTTCTCTTACATTTAACCATGCTTTTGTTGAACTGTCTCTTGCGTATTTTGGTATGTTTATACACAGTTTTCATATAGCATACAAATCTTTTTTTTCTTTGTAATGTATAACTATGCTATAGAATTCCAGACATCCTAAAGATGCTTACATATATTTTTTTAATTACGTGCAAGAAGAATAAGAAGAAAAAGAAAGATGAAGAATAGAGGAGACAAACAATGAAGAATGAAGAGAAAGAGAACAGAAGCGCTATTTTTTCAGTTGAATAATTAAGAGATAACTAGCTTACCCGATGTAATCTAATCGGTTGATAATGTCAGAAGACTACTGAGTTTACATTTTTTACCATATTTTTTCATCACTGACTATTAAACTAAAAATTGCTTTTAAAAAAAAATAATAAATTAGTAGGTGGTGAATTTTTTAATTATCCACTGTGGAATCGAGTTGCTTCCTCGGGGGAAAAAAATACTATTAGAGATTATTAGTTTTTAAATTATTAATTGCTAGAGGATTGTCAGTATACGCATGCCCAGTGCTGGTCCCAGGCAAAAATACAGCAGTGCAACTCCCCAAAACAAGATAATACAGCCCCACAAGATAAGGATCACCCAATCATGAGAGCTAACAAGTTACAACATCAAGTAGCATTAAAATTGATAAACACATCTAGTCAATGAACACTGTGGATTGTACAAAAGAAAGAGCCAACCTGGCCAGTGAGAAATGTGAGAGAGAGCACTTTACAATTGGCTAGCCAGGAAACAAAATTTAGATAAATGGAAAGATATATAGATTATAGATAGATAGAAGCGCTATCTGAAAGCCACTTCTCTGAAGACTTACAAGGGAACATGTCTGCTAAACCAAGGACCCGACACAATTCAGGGGCCTGTCTCTGCTGAGCAACAATCCGGAAAAGACTTACAAGCTCATCCTCATCAAAAGCAGGGGCCAATCCATATGAAGCTACAAGCAGCAAAAACCCCAAAACCTCCAAATAATTCTTAGCCGCTGGTCTCACCTTTGTCATCCAATCAAAGGCAGGTTTCATTGCTCCTTCTTCACATGAGGTTTGATCTCTGGAGAGACTTTTATTAACTGCTCTAACACTATAATACAACTCCTCCTAATAATACTCACTTCAACATCCATATTTATATTCTCCAAATGCATATGGTAAAATCCTTGCATTGCATCCAAAACAAGCTTCGCGGGGTCTGAAGATAGTCAAAGAACAGTCAAAACTTCACTGTGCATCGAATCATGCTCTTTCCAGTGCTCAGTTAAAAACATTTGCAAATTCTTTCCATCCATGGTCACCGATAACTGAATGTTTGCAGAGGAAGAATTACTGATTGCAATATTGCCAGGAAACTCTTCAGCCGGCTTGCTCTTTGCATGGGAATGATCAATGTCAACGAATCCCTTCTCATTTGACTCAACTTCTTTGGAGCATTCTTCATATCGTTTCTCTTTCAATTCAAGATCTTTCAAGTGCTCTTCGAATCGCTTCTCTTTCAATTCAAATTCTTTAGAGAGTTCATCTAATTCCCTCTCTTTCAATTTGAGTTCTTTAAAGCATTCTTCGAAGTGCTTCTCTTTCAATTCAAAGTCATTAGAGCGTTAGTCCAATTGCTTCTGTTTCAGTTCAAGTTCTTTAGAGCATTCTTTGAATCGCTTCTCTTTCAATTTTATTTCTTTCGAGCATTCTTCGAATATCTTCTCTTCCAGTTCAAGTTTTTTTAGAGCATTCTTCAAATTGCTTCTCTTTCAAATCAAGCTCTTCGGAGCGTTCTTCAAATTTTTCCTTTTTCAATTCAAGTGCTTTCTTGAATCGCTTCTCTATCAATTTCAGTTGTTTCAACCATTCCTCAAATCCGTTCTCTTTCAATTTAATCTCTTCGAGGTGTTTTTCTTCAGTCAATTCCAATTGCATTTCTTTCAACTCAAGCTCTTTAAACCGCTCCTTAATCCATATTTGGATTGACTTGAGCTTCGTAGACTCTTTTTTAAAAGATTCTTGTATTTCCCTGAATCGTTTCTCTTTCAGCTCAAGCTCTCTAAACCCTTCTCCCATCAAATTCTGCGCCGTCTCGAGCTCTTTCGACCGCTCTTCAATCGATTCCTGCATCAAATCAAGCTCTTTCTCCCGTGCTTCGACCACCAATCTCTCAGTCGATTCAAAGCGCTTCTGTTTCAACCCAAGTTCTTTGAAGCGTCCGTTTATCGATTGCTGTATCGAATCGAACTGCTCCTCTCTCCATTTGATCTCTTCGAAGCGTTTTTCGATCGATTCTTCGACTGAACCAAGCGCTTTGGAGCGTTCTTGTATCCAATCGCGGGTTGAGTCGAAGTGATCTTCGAGGTCTTTCCATTGAAAGGATAGCAGAAGGAGTGAAGATGCCTGAGCTTCGATTTGTTCGAAGGCTTTGCGAAGGCCGTCCTTCTTCAGTTCAGCGAGCTTCAGCTCAGCTGAAATCTTCTCCATTGAAGCCATCTCTGCATATATAAATATATATAAACCCTAGATAATGTAAGAGAGATACATGAGAAGAAGAAGGGCAAGGAAGCAGGAACAATGCAAACCCTAAAAAATGTAAATTATCTGAGGTTTTCTCTCGTTTTGTGTGTCAGAGTAGAGAGAGAACGAAAACACTGTAAATGCCTTCCCCAAAATTCAAAATCCTTCATCAGGACCACCGAGCAGGGGAATGTGCCTGAGCGGGAATTTTTTTATTTTTTTAGGAGGAAATATTTCGAGCAAACCTGGATTCATATAAATAGGGATGTAAAAAAAACCCTTAAATCAAACTAATCTGCTTCATTTTCCATTGATCCAAGCTATTTGAGAAATTATGTGGGTTGTTTTGGATGGTTTGATTATTAAATTTGACAGTTTAGTTCGGTTCGATTTGATTGGTGGATTGAAGTTTGTTAAACTGTTTAATAAACTAACTTAACCCGTCTTTAATAATATACTTCATCCGTTTCACAAAGAGAAGTCGTGTTTGACAAAACATGTAATTTAAGAAAAATCATCATTTTATTGACTTATCATTTATTAAACTTTATTTTTTCAAAAACACTCTCACCTATTTTTTGTTGGGTTTTGTATTGAAAGTAATTATTGAAATAACAAAAGATAATTTAGAATGTAAAAAAATTATGATTTAACTTTTTAAAATAGACAAACATTTTGAAACAAAAAGAACTAGAAAAATAACATATCTTTATAGGACACAGAGAGTATATATGTAAAATTATAAATACAAAATGTATATACTTTCCACAAGGCTACAATAATTAATGTCTTGATAGACGTTCTATACCTTTAATAATTAAATTTTATAGATTTTCTTATAGATACATCAAAAGGCACAATTAGAAAAGGTTCATTCCTCTGAATCAATCGATTCACTTCAATGAGAAATAACTCCTCCAAATTCTACTTAATTAATTTTTTTCCATGCCTACTAATAAGGTTTACAAGCCAATTTAATGAAACTAGATTTCCTGAATTAGTTTACTTGCCAATTATAATTCCCAATTAAATTGCATTTTGGAAATTTTGGCTATCTTGTGAAATGTTTGGATGGGTCAAAATAGATAGTATTTGAAAGTAGACCTTTTAGTCATTCGGTAGTCCTCATAGACGGTACGAAGGGCTTAGTCCAACCCGCCTAATCTATCCTACCTAAATCGTTGGTTTAAAACTGTCAAAATAAATCAACCAATCTACTGGTTTTTAGGACTAACGGTTTGATGATGGGTTGAAAAATTTTCAAACCGCCTTTAACAGATTAGTTGGTGGTTTCACCCTCAAACTCCCCACAACTCATATGGATTAAATAAATTAAAAGGCTTAGGAGAACCATAAAATCTCATGTAAGTGACCCCAAGAGGTTTAGCAAGAGTCGAACTTAAGACCTTTGTTTTATGAAACTTAGTCTTTTGCCAACTGAGCTACCCATTAAAAAAGGGTGGGAAATTTTATTTTAGCCATTAAAAAAATCGCTACAATACCATAAAATGATAACCCATCACATTATAACTTAACCAACCTAGCCACATTTAAAAAAAAAAATCAGTCACTCATTAGGTGATTATATCAGTTATCACATAATGTGATCGATTATTACATTATAGTACAGTAATCTATTTTTTTTCCTGGGGAATGGTACTACATTCGGATACAATACTACATTTTTTTTCATGGGGTGTCATCGAATTTCCCCCCTATTGGCGCATTATTTCTCAAAGTCCAGCATGCAAACAAAATTGGGCAATTCAGACCCATTTGCCTATGTTACCATCATGGATAAAATCATCTTCAAAATCCTAACTGGCTCAGAGCTCTACTTGGCAATATGGTCTCCCCATATCAAACGGCATTCATCCCTGGAAGATCTATTGCGGGAATGGGAGTCAAGGAAAGCATCTTCTCATGAAAGCATTCTAGGACCCATCAAGAGCTCTTTTCTGACAGGAGATCAATATACTGAGAGGATACAATAGACTACAGATCAATGATCAACACCACAAGAAACATGGAAAAAAACAGTTCTATTACAATATTAGGCTCTGTAGAATGTAGTTGTATATACAAGCTTTACTCTTTGAGAAGAGGTATGCATAATCAGAAATAATTAATCAATTATCCTACAAGGCTATAAAACATCAGTAAAATATAGAATAGGAAATGCTTTTACGGATAGGAAGATGGATTGTACTGAGGTGGTGGTAAACCATAGCTGCCAAAAGGCGCTGGCCCAACATGATGACCAGGTGCTCTGTGCTCATCCCAAGGGCCATTAAAAAGCATCGGCCTATTGTAATTACAAGGTTGCCTAAATGGTGGGTAATAAGGGGTTGAATTTTGAGTACAGGATCTCATATTCTGATTAACAGGAGGGAAGCTTGATAAACTATATTGTGTGGCTGATGTCGTCAAGTATGGTTCATGATGATTGGTAAATAAGCCTGCTGGCTGCTGACAAGGCTGCTGCTGCTGTATCGAGTGAATGGTGGATGTGGCATTGATAGAATCACATGGAGCAGCTTCTGCTGAGACAGATATCCTAGGACGCTTATCTCCGCTCTGCTCTTGCAGTTGAGCCTCAGGAGCAACACCAGGGGTTGGGATAATGCTTGTGGAGGGGGCGGGGGTGGAGGCAGCAGAGGTAGTGGTGGGGGAAAAACATTTTCTCTTACTCTGCCTTGTCTGATTTTGCCGTAATTTAGATTTATATTCACTCCAAGGGCCACCTCTGCCTTCAGAGTACAGGACCTTGAGTATGCCTGCTTTCGTCTTTTCCAGCTGTTCACACCGTTCTTTAAGGATCTCAGGTGAATATTTGGGTCCCAGCTTGTACTCTGCAGTGCATCTGACTACAGCTCTTAAAGCAGCTACCTCTTTGTCTATGGCACGAATCTGTGAGCCAGATAAATAAATACATATTCCAACAGGATGACAGTTGCATCTTACAAAAGGAAGCAGATATTGAAACCGCAAAAGAAGAGGCATACCAACCTGAGCTTCAAGCGAGTTGTTTCCTTTCTCACATAATTCCTCAGCAAGCTTCTTGGAATGACTAAAATAATCTTCAAGAATATGTATCGGTGAGAACTTGTCAACCAACTTTAATTTGTAAATATATCTGATGGCCTCAAGAGGCTGCTGCTCCTTTTCAATAAGATTTTGGATAAAATCTGTTACGCGTAAGTAATCGCAGGTTCCATCAAATTGCCACAAAGCACACCCAGAATGCAAATTGCTTTAAGAATAATCAGTGCCCAAATTTAAAGACAGTGATCAGTAAATGCGACAAGAAAAAGACCCTACTTGAGATTCAAATAATATAATTGGAATGTTTATAAGTTCATTTAACAAATTTCCTTGCATGAAATAAGAGAAATGATACATAGAGACAAGATAGTTAGCAGAAACTCCCTTCTAGGAGGAGGAGGAGGAGGAGACCCGCGCGGGGGGGGGGGGGGGGGGGGGGGAACGATTCCGTAGAGAGCCTGTTCCTCAACACAATCCAAAAAATAATAGGAAGCCCTGTTTCCATTTTCCAGATAGCGTTTCTGATGCTTCTAGAAAACAATTGAAAATTACAAAACAAGTTCTTGAATATTCTAAATAATTTAGACTAAACTTCTGCAAACCAACTTTTCAAGTGTTCCTATAATATAAAGACAAAATCTCTCTTAATAGTTCAGCTTCCTTGTTCAATCACGCAACAATTTCAACAATTGTTTCTCATGTGATTTCTCTTTCAGTTTCTCAAACCAATTGCCAAATGATGTTTTCTATATATATTTTGTGCTCAAGTTTCTGGTTCAGATCCCCTTTTTCCACTGTTACTCCATGTGTATGCAGAGCAATCTATGTCTATTGGACTACTAATCTCACGCAACAACTTCCAAGACCCAATCAGATATACACGTGAACCCCACGGCTACAAACAACTCTCTGCAAACAAGAGGTACACTGCTGTTGTTGAACACCCAAGGTGTGAGTTGTGATAGAGGGGTAAAAACAAAAAGGAAAAGACAAGATGTTGATTGCCATCATGAGTACCATAATAGCATAACGACTTTATTTTATTTTATTTTTTATTTTTTATATATAATTTTTAATTTTTTATAATTTTTTATCAATAATAGCATAATGACTTCATAATAATAAAAAAGGCTTTTGTTTTGTTTTCGCCAAATATTTGACATATTCATCATATTATTTAATTGATTAACATTTTGAGATTACTCGTGTGTTTGTTTGTTTGTTTGTTTGTTTTTTTTTTTTTTTTTTTGCATTCTCGGTTAGTATATAATAAACCAAGTCAGCAACCCTCTCCTCTCCCAAATGAAAACAATGTACGGGAAGTCGGGATCTGCCTTCATTTGGATCCCATCATTATTTTTAGACTGTTTACATATAACCATCATTCAATTTTTAATGAAAATAATCATCACTCAATTTTCTATACCACCAAACCACTAAACCATTGTACGTGAAGCGTCGTATGTAAAAACCCTTGAACACAGATCCAGAGCTCTGCACCCATACCAATCCATGTGCACACCAATGATATGGAGCATCAAATCATTCATCACAAGGTCCTACAAGTTTAACTTCACTGAGAAACCTAAAACCAAAAATCATCCTAGTCCACAAACATGAAGCAATACCAAAAAGGCAAAGCTGAACATTAACAAATTAGTAGGATTTATGATTTCTGACTAAAAAACAAATAAAAAGTATAAGAGTTAGCCCCATTAAAAAGGGGTGAAGCTGTCACAGTAGATAGAAATGAATTAACTGTCTGATTCATGAGAGAGAGAGAACACTTACCAGGGATCTTATCTGTCAAACCGAGGACCTGAAATAAAGCAGGGGCCTGTTTGCGACGATAAATATTGTAAAAAAGACCAAGAAGCTCATCCACATCAAAAGAAGAAGCCAATCTATAGGTGGCTAAAAGCTGTAAAAAGCCTAGAACATATAAAGAATGCCCCTCGATCTTTTCATTCAGTTTCACTTTGCAATCAACTGCAAACTTCATTGCTTCTTCTTTCACATGAGGTTTAATCAGGGGTGAGACATTCATTAATTGCTCCAGTGAAAGAATGCAGCGCTTAAGGGCAATGAAGTTCATGCCCTTATCCCCCTCCAAGTTCAAAGGATATAACTGCTTTATTTTATCCAAAACAAACTTTGCCAGATCACGCTTCTTCACGCACTTACTAGGTAACAGTATCCAACTTGTTCCATCGGATGTTGACTGCTTGATCTCTACTTGTGAAGGAGTGGTACTTCTCACTAGGCAGGTAAAATATGAAAGATATGACAAGCAAGAGATGATGTTAGTAACTTAATTGAGTATCAAATTCTATATTCGATAGATATTGAAGTTATGGCAAAGGTAAGAGACAAATTTCATAAGAATGGAAAGATTCCACCAGAAACCATATCAAGGAGTTCTAAAGAGGCTGTGATGGAAAAAGGCAAAAAATTATAGATTATTACCCAAAAAAACTAGGAACTAAAAAATACCAAAATCATATAAGATTAATGAGGGAAAAAAAGATACATGTTTTAACAAGTCTAAGGAGATTATGAACCTTGTTATAAAATAATAATTGAAAGACCAAAAAAAAAAAAAAAAAAAAAACCATGAACCTGTACATCACTCCTAGGATTCTAAAATTTCATCAACGTCCCATGTCAGGTGGTCTGCCTTAAAGCCTTGAAATTAATCATGTATTATAACTTTGCCCAGATAAAACTTTAATATTTTTATTCAATTGATATTCAAATCAGGTCTAGCTGTTCTTTGCGGGCATTCTTAAAAAGAAAAAGAAAAAAAAAAGATCAATAACATGACTAAAATCTACAAAACTCTCAGAAACAGGGAGGCTTATGCCAAGCAGAGAGAGAGAGAGAGAGGGAGAGAGAGAGTAAATTAGACTATTAGGACATTCTTTCTGTGTAAGTTCAATCAAAGTGTACATACTCTAGTAACTGAAGACAAAAGAAACAGAAAGAGAAACCAACAGCAACAAAAGTCTATATTGCTCCCTTTGTAGCCAAGAGGGCAGAGAAAAAGAAAAGAGCAATACAAATTTGCCAAATTTCTCTTCCCTTTCATCCATCCCCTGGATAACCATTGCATAAACGTGACTTGGAAAGCATTTTCCCCCTCAGGAAAGCATCCTAGGACCCATCAGGAGATGTTTTATTACAGAAGATTAACAGGTTAAGTTAACCAAAGAAAAATTGTCAACACCGCATAAAACATCAGATAAATCCCTAGGACTATGCCTAACCACTATAAAAGGTAGTGTTATGGAGAAGCTTTACTCTTTGAGAGGAGGTACACAAAATCCCTCCAAAAAAATGCTGCTAACCAACTACTACTGTACTATGAGTAAAATTAAATATATGAAGTATTTGAGGATGAAAGATAGAATAGTATTGGGGTGGTAAATCATAGAGACCAAAAGACACCGGACTATCATAATAACCGGGTTCCCTCAGTCATGTCTAGGGCCACTGAAAGACAATGGACCATCAGAGTAACCAGGTTCCCTGAGTGTGTTCCTACTCCCTAGAACCACCAAATGATATTAGCTCCTCATTATACTTAGTTTCCTTGATTGTGTGCATAGGGATATAATAAATGCACCTACTAGGAAATGAGCTCAGATCCAGACAAAGCCAAAGTGAGCTAAACTTATCATCAAGCCTATCCAAAAGAGTTTGATTCTGCTTATTAACGAACACAGCAGATATGGTTCAAAGGAGAAGCCAAAAGTGTTGCATCTCCCCTCATTGGTGTGTGCTTCGCAAGAAAAAGGAAGAGTCAGTGGATCTCCTTTTCCTTTCACTGTGAAGTTGCCTAGGAGATTTTGACTGTTTTGTGGCTGTCTTTGTTGGGCTGCGTTGGGGTTCTCTTTTTCGTTGGACTCCTCATCCAATTTGTATCTTCTTTAGTTTATTAATAGTCATTTCTTATCCAAAAACAAAACAAAACAAAACAAAAATGTCAAAGGGAGTAGTACATTTCTTCTTATTCTTTTGTCGCAGTCGACCATTGGGGGCAGGGGTTGGTGCAGTTGACGTGCAGTTTTTCATCTTCTGTTCCAGCTGTGCAATGAATTTTTCAAGGTTCTTGTATAAGTCTTTGCATCCAAGCTTGTGATCTTCAATGCATCTGATTACAGCCCTCAGATCAGATATTCTTTTGTTGGTGGCCTCATTCTGTGAGAAAGTACGATCATTAGGAAGTAGGTTTCAACTTAGCAAGAGGAGGAGAAAGCATACCTGTGCTTCAAGCGATGTGTTTCCATTCATAAAAAGTTTCTTAGCATCCATCTTAGAAAATTTCATGTAGTCTTTCAAAAGCGGAACTGGTGGGAACTTGTCAACTAGCTCACATGCATATATAAATCTTATAGCATCGAGATTCTGCTTCCTCGTAATAAGATTATTAATAAAATCTGTTACAAATAGGAAAAAAATTTTGCAGCTTAATTCCCAAAAGATAAATTGCTTACGTATAATCACCTCCTAAACTTAGATATTGTGATTCAATAAATGCCATAGTAAGAAAGAAGGCCACAGTTGAGATGAGGAAAGAACAACAAATATGTGAATGAGTTTTACTGAGAAAAATTACTTCTATTGAATATAAATGAATCAAATAACAAACAAAGGCAAGCACATGGTCAGGGAAACTCTCTTCCTAAGAGAAACCTGGGACAGCCTATTTTTATGATCAATTTACAAATTTCAAGAAAACCAATAAATGTTTCCTAGCATTGCCATGTGCTGGGAAACATGCATAACCCAATCATTCAGCCTTGACACTCGTCCAGGATACATCATGAATTCTAGGCTTGCAGGGCGAGACAAGGCTTATATTTCTAGGCATACATAAGTTTTGGGTTGTGCCAGATGATGCTTATTACTAACTTATAGTACATTCAGTGATCAATCTAATTACAATGTCGCATTACAATGAAAGTTTGAAATATTTTTAATTTATGCTTTATATTTTTTCTCCTAGTAATGTGATATTTTCTTCTCCATAAGGCCAATGTGATCTCAACAAGTCCTTATGGGTGGTCCAGGGCTGTAAAACTTGGACCCAAGGATGGGCCTGGTGGCCCGGTGAGGCATGGTTCAGGACAGCAAAGTGTCACATTGCTCGAATCAACCCAACTCATGACCACCACTATTGTTCCGTAGGAAACTTGTCCAATAGTTTTCCACAAGGACCGCAACATTTCATGTGGGAAACATTGGAAAAATTTTCCAAAAATCAAGTCTTTGAATGTCTATGTGACATTTAGATTATAGTTCTAAAATATTTTTATATAAAACTTGTCCCCAAGCTCCTCTGCCTGGATGTTTGAGATTTATTTTGGGGGATTTGGAGAGGCAAGAGGGCAATTATTCTTTGGAGGTATGTTGTCCTTGCAGTCATTTGGTTGGAAACAAATGCTAGAATATTCGAAAATAAGGATGATCCTTTAGTGGGGCGGTGGGATCAAGTTCAGTTTCTGGCTTCTTTTTGGGCGTCCAACTCTAAGGCCTTTGATGGGATTCCATTGTTTGTTATCAAATCTAAATGGAAGTCAGTTTGTGTTTAACTTGTTTTTTATTTCTCGTGTTATTTATTCAGGTGGACTTCTTGTTCCCCTTTGCAATCTTCTTTGTTTAATTATTAATATAAAAATTCTGTTGTTGCTGATATTAAAAAAAGAAAAAGAAAAAAAAGAGCACTGTATAAATTGGTAGCCAGGAACCAAAATTTTGATAAATGGATAGATATATAGAGTATAGATAGATAGAAGGAGCAATCTGAAATCCAATTCTCAAAAGACTTACAAGGCATCATGTCTGCTAAACCAAGGACCCGACACAATTCAGGCGCCTGCCTATGCTTAGCAACAATCTGCAAAAGACTTACAAGCTCCTCCTCATCAAAAGCAGAGACCAATCCATACGAAGCTACAAGCAGCAAAAAACCCAAAACCTCCAAATAGTTCTCAGCCGTGGGTCGCATCTTTGTCATCCAATCAAAAGAAAGTTTCATTGCTCCTTCTTTCACATGAGGTCTGATCTCTGGTGAGACTTTCATTAACTGCTCTAAGAACAGGATGCAACTCCTCCTAATAACACTCACTTCAACATCCATATTCCCATTCTCCAAATGCATAGGGTAAAACCCTTGCATTGCATCCAAAACAAGCTTCGCGGGGTCTGAAGTTTGTCGAAGAACAGTCAAAACTTCATCGTGCATAGAATCATGCTCATTCCAGCGCTTGTTTAGGAGCATTTGCAAATTCTTTCCATCCATGGTCACCGGTAACTGAATATTCGCAGAGGAAGGATTATTGATCGCAACATTGCCAGGCAACTCTACAGCTGCCTCGCTCTTCACATGGGAATGAACAATGTCGCCGGATCCCTTTTCTTTCAATTTAAGTTCTTTTGAGCATTCTTCGTATCGTTTCTCCTTCAATTCAAGATCTTTCAAGCGGTCTTCGAAATGCTTCTCTTTCAATTCGAGTTCTTTAGAGCGCTCTTCGAATCTCTTCTCTTTCAATTCAATCTCTTCGAGGCGTGCTCTAGAGCATTCTTCAGTCAATTCCAATTGCTTCTCTTTCAACGCAAGTTCTTTAAACCTCTCTTTAATCTGTACTTGGATCGACTCGAACTCAACAGAACGTTCTTTCATCGATTCTTGTAGTTCCCTGAAACCCTTCTCTTTCCACTCAAGCTCTCTAAACCCTTCTCCAATCAATCTCTGCACCCTCTCGAGCTCTTTCGACCGCTCTTCAATCGATTTCTGCATTAAATCAAGCTCTTTCTCCCGTTCTTCGGCTGCCAATCTCTCAGTCGATTGGAATCGCTTCTCTTTCGACACAAGTTCTTTGAACCGCTCGTCTATGGATTTCTGTATCGAATCGAACTGTTCCTCTTTCGATTTGATCACTTGGAAGCGTTTTTCGATGGATTCTTCGATGGAACCAAGCGCTTGGGAGCGTTCTTGTATCCAATTTCGGGTTGACTCGAAGTGGTCTTCGAGGTCTTTCCATTGAAAGGTGAGAAACAGAAGTGAAGATGCTTGAGACTGGACTTGCTCGAAGGCCTTGCGAAGGCCGTCCTTCTGTAAGTCTGCGAGTTTCAGTTCAACTGAGATCTTCTCCATTGAAGCCATCTCTGCTTCTACATCTATATATATATATATATAAACCCTAGATAATGTAAGAGAGATGAGAAGAAAGCCAAGGAAGTAGGAACAGTGCAAAACCCTAAACAGAGTAAAGAAACCTCTGTATCTTTTCTCTTGGTTTGTGTGTTAAAGCAGAGAGAAACGGAAACACTGAAACAGGGAGTAACCTCCTCTTAAATACGTTCGGATGATTTTTTTGTTTTTTTATTTATTTGGTTTATTATTATTATTATTATAAAATATTAGGAGATCTCATATATATATTCGGTCTTTCTTGTTTCACCGGACAATTATTAGGAAAAAAATCCATAGGAATGATTTTGAGGACTGATGAGGGTACTTTGCTAGGTTGATTGAGTGGTGAAGCTCTTGTGTACCTTTTAGAAGTTATCATTCTAACTTGTCTTGGTTTTGTGTTTTATGTTTTTTGTGGGAGATTATCTAAACTTTTGACTTGATTAATAATCCATTGTGTTACCAAAAAAATCTAGGCTTTCAACACCTTAAAATGTCAGTCGTAAAAGCCATTGGTCTACTTGTTAAGGTTATACCATTGGGTATATTGACAACCTTAAAATGTCAATAGTAAAAGCCATTGGTCTACTTGTTAAGGTTATACCACCATTGGATATATTGACAATTACGTTTCGTCAATAAATTATTACCTTATTAAAAAATTGGGTATACTGACAACTAGAAAAAAGAAAAAGGAAAAACAAAATGGAAGATATGGGAAAAATAAGATTTGCACACTATATATACTTATAATTTTATTTTTATTTTGGGTTCGAGACTAAATAAAATTAGAATGGATATACTCATCTCGTCTCGATGCTTTCCATTATCGATCACTACTGAATAATTATTTTGTTTTCATACATTTAGGCCTATTTATTAGGCCTGGCAATTTGGGCGGGTTGGGTGGGTTTGGGTTTAAGATAAATGGGTTGGGTTGGATTTGGGTTGGGTCATTAATGGGTTATGTAATTTGTGCCATTAATGAGTTGGGTTATGCCCAACCCAATTACTGTGCAAACCCAAAACCAACCCACAACCGACCCAATTATGAACCGGCCCAGATTTAAACCCAATCCACATTCTGACGCGACTCATTTTGTGCCCTAGTTTTTTTTTGTTTTTTTCTTATCACTCTCTCTCTCTCACACAAAATGCTCTCTCTCTCTCTCTCTCTCTCTCTCTCTCTCAATGTATTAAACAAGCCTCATACAATTAAATTTAACACACAAGAACTACCTAGTACTAGTATTTCTTGAAACAACAATCCACAAGCCATGAAATATTTAATCACCATCCCAAGTCATGACATTTGCAAGTATCAGAAACCACTTTTGCTGGGAATGAACCATAATAACCTCGTTTTTATTCCAGTATGATATATCAAAACAAGCCATGGAAATAAGCAAGTTTACTAAACCAAATAGCAAGTACAAAATATTCCAATGGGAAAGCTGTTTTTTTATTCCCAATTAACAGGATTAAAAAATATAATGCAGTGCCACACCATATTTGCACATCATTTGTCATTGATTTAGAATGCTCAAAAGGAGGTCTAAAACCAAGTCGTCCACTTGAGGCACAAGACTGCCCATAGATAGCATCCTGGAACAAGGAGTATCTTTCCGATATGCTTGCTGCTTTCCATAAGCCGGTGACCCTCTGCTGCTTCGTTAGTGGCTTATCAAATAAGAAAAAGGATCTTCATTAGTGCTTAGTAGTGGCATTATCTTTTAATTATAATTACTGTTAATTGTTTTTTCTTTTTGGGATGGGCACCACAATGCATTTGATAGCTACTAATCTATAATTGTTTACCTTGAGCCAACACCCCCAATGCCAATCACAGCAATGGAATCCCCAAGAAAAAAGCCCTAACATTTTCATAAGTTTCCTAATGCAACATCAGCATGAAGAAAAATAACCAAAGAGAAGTAAAGAAAAGGACGCAAAGATAAGAGTTGAAATCCACGAAAACCAGAAAAAACTGAACAAATAAAACATACAGCTGGTGGCAGCTCTGATATAGCTTCTATTCCTTTGCTCCTCAAACAACATTTTCCTATATCCATCTTTCTAAACTGTGCACTTTCAGCTGGTGCATCATGAAGACCTGCTGCAGCAGCAAGTTCTACAGGTAGATCTTGATCATATTACCCTGAAATAAAAGTAAAATATATGGTGTTGAGTTTTCAACCAAACAAGTATATGTAGCCATATCAAATTCAATATTTAAATGATGTGGGACTTCCCAACACTCCCCTCACGTGCAGGCCTAACAGACAAAGAATGGACCTATCACATGGACAACAACAACAGTTTACAAACGAAACGGGCCCAAGAACGACAAGCTCTGATACCATGTTGAGTTTCCAACCAAAAGATCTAAACTATTAGGTGGAGAGCCCAAACAGGTATATGTAGCCATATCAAATTCAATATTTAAACAATATGGGACTTCCCAATATTTAAACAATATGAGACTTCCCAACATATGGGATTATAGAAGGTATATGCATGTAGGTATAGGAAGGGCAAGGAAAAAAATCAGCTTCCAACTTTCCACCTGCAGGACCCTATTACCTACTTAGGTCGCCCACTTTCATAAACACAAATAATGGCGTTTATGAAAGCATGTGACTATAAAGAGTGGAAGCAACATCTCAAGCCTGTGACTATATATAGGATAAAAAGAGCAGAACAAGAAAGCATGTGACTATATATAGGATATTAGACGTTGGAAATCACCTCTCCATAAAGAGTGGAAGCAATCCCCCCTGAATGCAGGTGGCCAACACCATAGATGACATGACCACCAGTTGGCATGGTCAAGCTTGTCCTTTTAATGTCAATGCATTCATTATCAGCCACACCAGATGCACTGCAAGGCTCAACGTCATACTCTACCTGTACCAAAGAAGTGCAAATAACTCAAGATCCGGAAAGAGAACTGAATTAAGAAAATAGTCAACAGAACAACACAAACCATAGTCCGTTATACAAGCCAATATAACCTCACATTGTAAAATCTATAATACATACTAATACCATATGATATATAAATATATATATATATATATATATATATTGACAAACAGAACGTGAAATACCATCTCAGAAATGACGGTTGCTTCGAGTCTGAAACTCTACTCATAAACAAGAGGATCACTTAGTTTTTTTATTTTTTTTTTAAATTATTATTTTAAAAGGCTGAATTTACAAATAGCTATAGCAGTTTCGTCATTGCTATAGAAACATCAACTAAGAACTACTATGTATTTAAAAAATATTTAGCTCAAGCAATGCCTCCAATTAATTAATTTGACCACAACAAAACCAATAATAAACCAATGGAGCATTTGGAAATCACATAGAAATTGAATCAGTTCTTTGTGTTTTTGCAAAGTCTTGATAAATTTTGTATTATTTAATAGATTTTTACAATACTTGTTTAATATAAGGGCATCTAAGGAATTCAATAGCCAAATACCCATTAAGCTAGGAAAGTTCACTTACCAGGCAATGATGTCTTGTTCCAAGTCCTGTTGAATCATTCAGCATTTCCAAAGTATCAGTGACATCAAATATATATATTTTAACGGGCACAATTGAATCATCCCAATCAACCCATTTGACCGTATATCTCACGTAGAGGCTTCTTTTGACACTCGCAAAGCCTTTTGTCACTCTGCATTGTGTCTGGTCATAGCAACATCTCAAGCCTCCTTTATAATCTGGCCTCAAAGGTTGCCCTTGTGAATCCTCTGTAACATTATAGAGATCGCACCTGCATTCAGTGCATCCCAACCTATCTTCCACACCCCGTGTATAAATTGCAAACCCTAGATTAAAGAGAAATCCAGACACCCAAAGAAAGAATGGGATGAGGGTTTTGTACCGTGACTGCATAGATAAAGAGAAATCCAGACACCCAAAGAGAAATTAAATTGATGCACCCACATAGAAAAACCCCAAAATTACAAACCCTAGATTTACAAGACAAAGATTGAAAACAAATTTGGTGATTTTACCAGTAAACTGAGTGATTAAATGTAGATAATTAGTAGAGGGAGAGCTTACCTTGTATGAAAATGGTGATTTTAACAGTCTTTGTCTTCGATTTGAAATGGAAAATGAGTCTTCCTCTTCTATTACAAGAATTGCCGACGAGGAGTCGTCTTCTTCACACAGTGAGAACGAGCTCTCTCAGCCATGGAGACGTCGTCTTCGCACCGAGCTCTCGTTGCTGCCGATGGTCTCTTCGCACGGAGCTCTCGTTGCCGCCGATGGTCTCTTCACGCTGGAGTTTGCTGGAGTTTGGAAGCAGAGATCGCAAATTGCCTGATGGCCAAACCTTGTGTTTGTTAAGTTGAAACCTAACGGGTCCGGTCATGTAACCCATATCCAACCCATTTATAATTGGGTTCGTTTTGGGTAACCCATTAACAACCCATTTAAAAACTTTATGAACCCAAATCCATTTATCACGGGTGGGTTTAGACGGGTTCATGGGTTTGGGTTAGAATTGCCAAGCCTACTATTTATAGGGTCTAGAAAATCTTAAAACACAATTACATACCTTCTTGGTTGGCCCTCCCTTCTAGCATATAAAGACTCAATTATGACTATTTAAAGTCATAAAAGAATTCAAGACTAAGACATTAAAACCTCAACTCTCAAAAGAAAAATTTTTAGAATACAATCGTTTTAAGTACCCAACTTTGTATTTTGTAGTGATCTGCAAGGTATCTTGTCCCCCATCAACAGGAATGTGACTCAAGGAAGAAATCTTCTCATGAAAGCATTCCAGGACCCATCAAGAGCTCTTGTCTGACAGGAGATCAATACATTGAGAGCATACAATCGAAGACAGACCAATCATCAATACCGCATTAAATATGAACAAAGTTCTATTAATATCTCCAGGCTCTGTAGATTAATGTAGTCATATATACAAGCTCCGACAAAAAAAAAAAAGCTCTCTCAGAAGAGGGATGCAGAATGAGAAATAATTTGCTGATTAGTGATTATCCTACAAGGCTGTAAAGACTAGGAAACGCTCTTAGGATCGATCTGAAGGTGAACAGTACTGAGGTGGTGGTAAAGCATAGTCACCTAAAGGCGCCAGCCTAAGATGATAACCAGGTGCCTTGGCAATGTCCCAAGGGCCATTGAAAGGCACCGGCCTGACAAAATTACCAGGAGGCCTAAGTGCAAGCCTTGGGTAAAACTGGGTGGGATTTGGAGGATATGGCCTCATATGCTGATTAACAGGAGGCAAGCTTGGCAAAAGATATTGCGTAATCGATGTGCTCAAGTATGATCCATTATGATTGGTAAATAATCCTGCTGGCTGCTGAAGAGGCTGCTGTATTGAGTGAATGGTGGAAGTGGCATCAATAGAATCACATGGAGCGGCTTCTGCTGAGACAGATATCCTAGGACACTTTTCTCTGGTCTGATGCTGCAGTTGAGCCTCAGGAGCAAGACCAGGGGTTGGGGCAATAGTTGTGGAGGGGGCAGGGGTGGAGGCAGCAGGGACAGTGGTGGCAAGACCAGGGGTTGGGGCAACGGTTGTGGAGGGGGCAGGGGTGGAGGCAGCAGGTGCAGTGATGGTTGGCAAACGTTTTCTCTTTGGCCACCTTCTTGGCTTTTGCATTAATCTAGATATATGTATTCTATGAGGGTCACCACTGCTTTCAGATGCCAGGACCTTGAGTATGCCTGCTTTCTGCTCTTCCAGCCGTGCACGGCGTTCTTCAAGGATCTCAGAAGAATATTTGGGTTCCAGCTTGTAGTCTGCAATGCATCTGACTGCAGCTCTCAAAGCACCTACCTCTCTGTGTATAGCGTGAAACTGTGAGCAAGTTTGATAAGTATGTATACAAAAAGGATGGCAGTTGAATCTTACGAAAGCAAGGGGCAAACAAACCTGAGCTTCAGGCGAGTTGTTTCCTTTTTAACGTAATTCCTCAGCAAACTTCTTGTATTCACTCAAATAATCTTCAAGAAGAGGTACTGGTGGGAACTTGTCAACCAACTCAAATTTGTAAATATATCTGATGGCCTCAAGCCTCTGCTGCTTGTCAATAAGATTTTGGATAAAATCTGTCACACGTAAGAAATTGCAGGTTTCATCAAATTGCCACCGAGCATGCCCAGAAAGCAAATTGCTTTAAAAATAATCAGTGCCCAAATTTAAAGACAGTGATCAGTAAATGCAACAAGAAAAAGACCCTACTTGAGATTCAGATAAAAGAATTCAAATGTACATAGGGTTCATTAAGAAAAACTCCTTACATGAAATAAGAGAAATGATACAGAGACGAGGTAGATAGCAGAAACTCTCTTCTAGGATGGGGAAAAAACTGTTCCCTAGAGAGCCTGTTTGTCAAACCAATCCAAAAATATATGAGGAGCCCTGTTTCCATTCCCACAACAATTTCAACAATAGTTTCTCATAGATTTTCTCTTTCAGTTTCTCAAACTATTTGCCATATCCTGTTTTTTATATATTTTTCACTCAAGTTTCTGGTTCAGGTCTCTGTTTTCCACTATTGGTCCCAGTGTATGCTGAGCAATCTATGCCTGTGGGACTACTAATCTAATGCAACAACTTCAACCGCTCAACCAGACATACCATTGAACCCCACGACCACGAACAAATCTTCGCAAACAAAAGCTACACTCTTGTCGTTGAATATTCAAAGTGTGAGTTGTGTGACAATGTGGTAAAAAGAAATACAAGATGATGATTGCCATCATCAGTACTATGATAGCATGATGACATCATCATGATAAAGAAGGTTTTTGCTTTTTCATTCTCTATTAGTATATAACTATTGTTGGAAAAATACCACATCCCACATTGGTTAATTATAAACTTTGACATTGCTTCATATACCTGATCGGGCCCTCCATTTATAAGCTTAGGCTTTTAGGTTGGAAACTTAACATGATATTAGAGAATGATGTTCTTGAGCCGTTTCATTTGTGAGCCCGTCTCTGTTGTCCGCATGACAAACCCGTTTCTATCTTGTTAGGCTTGTATGTGAGGGGGAGTGTTGGAAAAATACCACATCCCACATTGGTCAATTATAAACTTTGACATTGCTTCATAGACCTATTTGGACCCTCCACTTATAAGCTTAGGCTTTTAGGTTGGAAACTTAACAACTATATAATAAGCAAAGTCAGTAACCCTCTCCCCTCCTAAATGTAATTTTTTCCAAGAAAATAATTAATGTATGGGACCCTTCTTTATATGCATCCAATCATTATTTCTAAACTGTTCATACATAACCATCAATCAATTTTCTATACCACCCAACCACTAAACCATTTTTTTTTCTTTGCATCCAACCAACCAAGCACTAAACCATTGTACTTGAAGCGTTGCACGTGAGATCCCTGGAACACAGATCCAGTGCTCTGCACTCACACCAAACCTGGTGCACACGAATGATATGGAGCATCAAATCATTTATCACAGGGTCCAACAAATTTAGCTTGCTGAGAAACTTAAAACAAAAATCATCCTAGTCCACAAACATAAAGCAATACCAAAAAGGCCAAGCCGCACATTAAGCAATTAGTAGGATTTATAATTTGGGATTAAAAAACCAATAAAAGTATGAGAGCTAACCCCATTAAAAAACAGGTGAAGCTGTGACAGCATATAGCATTGAATTAACTGTCTGATTCATGAGAGAGAGAGAGAGAGAGAGAGAGAGAGAGAGCACTTACCAGGGATCTTATCTGTCAAACCAAGGACCCAAAATAAAGCAGGGGCCTGTCTACGACGACATATTTTGTAAAGAAGACCAAGAAGCTCATCCGCATTAAAAAAAGAAGCCAATCTATAGGTGGCTAAAAGCTGTAAAAAGCCAAAAAAAACATGTAGGATGCTTGATCTCTTCATTCAATTTCACTTTCCAATCAACTGCAAACTTCATTGCTGCTTCTTTCACATGAGGTTTAATCTGGTCTGAGACTATCATTAACTGCTCCATTGAATAAATGCAGCCACTAATGGCACTCAATTTCCTGCCGTCATCTCCCTCCAGGTTGAAAGGATATTACTTCTTTATTCTATCCAAAACAAACTCTGCAGGATCATGCTCCTTCACACACTTACTAGGTAACGGTATCCAACTTGTTCCAACCATATTGATAGAAAAGGTATGAGGTGCAGGCTGAGGATCCACATATAAAGAAGCCACTGTGTTATTCAATTGAAAATTTTCCGACGTCAATTGCTTCATCTCTACTTGCATAGGAGTGGTGCTGCTCACTAGGCAGGTAAAATATGAAAGACAAGGCAAGCAAGAGATGATGTTAGTAACTTAACTGAGTAAAAAAATTTATATTCAATATATATTGAAGAGGACTATGGCAAAGGTAAGCTACTTTGATATTTGATAAAGCATTATAATCAAGGTGGATTTCCTAGTTTCATTTGATATCTGGGAATGCATAAGAGACCAATTCCATAAGAACGGGAAGATTCCATCAGAATTAATATCTAGGAGTTCAAAAGAGGCCATGATAAAAAAAATATAAAAATAAAAAAGGAAAAAAAGAAGAACATTATAAACCCCCCCCCCCCCCCCCCCCAAAAAAAAAAACCCCCAAAATGAACACAAAAAAAAAAAAAAAGAACTAAAAAACACCAAAATCATATGAAATTGAAGGGAAAAAAAGATATGGATGTTATAAGAAGTCCAAGGAGATTATGAACCTTGTTATAAATAATCCTAAAAGAATAATAATTTTTAAAAATGAAAAAAACATGAACCTCTGCATCACTCCTAGGATTCTAAAATTTCATCAACCTCCCATGTCAAGTGGTCTGCCTTGAAATTAATCATGTATTATAACTTTACCTAGATATTTTTATTTAATTAATATTCAAATCTGGTCTAGCTGGTCTTTGGGGGCATTATTAGGAAAATATCAATAACTATAACTAAAAAAAAACTGTCAGAAACAGGGAGGCTTATGCCAAGCAGACAGAGAGAGTGAGAGAGGGAGAGAGTGCAGGAGGGAGATAAACTAAAGTATGAGACCGTTAGGAAGAGTTCATTCTGTGTAAGTTCAATCAAAATGTACACACTCTAGTAACTGAAACAAAGTAACAGAAAGAGAAATCAATGGCAAAAAATTGTTTCTATTGCTCATTTAGCAGCCGAGAAGGCAGAGAAAAAGAAAAGAGTAACAGAAATTTCCAAAATTTCTCCTCCTTCTCCTCCGTCCCCTGGGAATCGGAGCATAAATGTGACATAGAAAGTATTATTTCCCTTTCAAGAAAGCATCCTAGGACCTATTGGGAGCTCTTTTATTACAGAAAATTAACAGGTTAAATTAAAATGCAAACAACAATTACAATTGTCAACACTGCATCAAACATCAGATATATCTCTAGTAACATGCCAACCTCTAGAGGTACACAAAATCCCACCCCCCCCCCCCCCCCCAAAAAAAAAAAAAAAAAAAAAAAAAAAAAAGAAGGCCAATAACCAACCACAAATTTACTATTGGTAAAATTAAAATATAAAGTGAATTTTGAGGATGAAAGATGGATAGTACTGAGGTGGTAAATCATAGGCACCAAAAGACACTGGACCATCATAATAACCAGGTTCCCTTAGTCATGTCTTGGGCCGCTGAAAGACAACGGCCCATTGTAGTAACCAGGTTTCCTGACTGTGTCCCTATTCCCCAGGACCACCAAATGATATTGGCCCATCATTATACTTAATTTCCTTGATTGCATGCCTAGGGACATAATAAATGGACCTATTAGGAAAACAGCTCATATGTTGCCAAAGACAAAGTGAGCCAAACTAAAGTGTCTAGACCATGTGCTCAAGTTTGGTGTACCTTGATCAGGATACAAGCCTGCTTGCTGCATCTGAAGTGGTTGTATTGAGTTGACATTAAAAGCAGCACCAACAGAAGCGTTTAGAACAGCTTTTTCTGAGACAGCAGTCTGAGGAAGCTCATTTCTTCTCTGATGTTGTGGCTGACCCATGGGGGCATAGACAGGGGGTAGGGCAGTAATTGGGGAAGAAGTGGGGGCAAGGGCAGCGGCAGGGGCAAGGGTAGCATCATATTTCTTAAAGTGGCTAGCCCATGTGCTCAAGTTTGGTGTACCTTAATCAGGATACAAGCCTGCTTGCGGCAGCTGAAGTGGTTGTATCGAGCTGACATTAAAAGCAGCACCAAAAGAAACATTTAGAACAGCTTTTTCTGAGAAAGCAGTCTGAGGAAGCTCATTTCTGCTCTGATGATGTGGCTGAGCCATAGAGGCATGGACAGGGGTTGGGGCAGTAAGTGGGGAAGGAGTGGGGGCAAGGGCAGGAGAAGCATTACATTTATTAAAGTATCTAGCCCATGTGCTCAAGTTTGGTGTACCTTGATCAGGATACAAGCCTACTTGCTGGAGCTGAAGTGGTTGTATCGAGTTGACATTAACAGCAGCACCAACAGAGGCATTTAGAACAGCTTTCTCTGGGATAGCAGTCTGAGGAAGCTCATATCTGCTCTGATGTTGTGGCTGAGCTATGGGGGCAGGGGAAGCATTACATTCTTAAAGTGTCTATCCCATGTGCTCAAGTTTGGTGTACCTTGATCAGGAAACAAGCCTGCTTGCTGCAGCTGAAGTGGTTGTATCGAGTTGACATTAAAAGCAGCACCAACAGAAGCATTTAGAACAGCTTTTTCTGGGACAGTAGTCTGAGGAAGCTCATTTCTACTCTGATGTTGTGGCTGAGCCATGGGGGCATGTACAGGGGTTGGGGCAGCAATTGGGGAAGGAGTGGGGGCAAAGGCAGGGAAAGCACTACATTTCTTCTTACCCTGCTTTTCCAGTTGACCACTGGGAGAAGGGATTAGTGCAGTTGATGTGCATTTTGCTATCATCCCTTTCAGCCGTGCAATGAATTTTTCATGGTTCTTGGGTAGGTATTCGCAATCAAGCTTGTGATCTTCAACGCATCTGATTACAGCCCTCAGATCAGATATTCTTTTGTTGGTGGTGTCATACTGTGAGAAAGTACGATCATTAGGAAGTAGGTTTCAAGTTAGCAAAAGGAGGAGAAAGCCTACCTGTGCTTCAAGCGATTTGTTTCCCTTCCTGAAAATTCTCTTAGCAGCCTTCTTGGAAAATTTCATGTAGTCCTTCAGAAGTGGTATGGGTGGGAACTTGTCAACAAGCTCACATGCATAAATAAATCTTATAGCATCGAGATGCTGCTTCCTTGTAATAAGATTATCAATAAAATCTGTTACAAGTAGAAAAGAAATTGCAGTTTAATGCCCAGAAGACAACTTGCTTATATATAATCAACTCCTAAACTTAGATATTGTGATTTTATAAATGCAGAAAGTAAGAAAGCAGGCCACACTTGAGATGGGGAAAGAAGAACAACAATGTGATTAGGATTTACTGAGAAAAATGATTTATATTAAATAGAAATGAATCGACTAATAGACAGGTAAAAACATGGTCAGGGAAACTCTCTTTCCTAAGAAGGACCTGGGACAGACCTTTTTTTTTTTTTTTTTTTGACAAATTTAAAATTTTCAAGAAAACCAATATATGTTTCCTAGCATGGCCATGTGCTGGGAAACATGCATGGCCCAATCATTCGGCCTAAACATTTGTCCAGGATTTGTCATGTATTTCTCTAAGACTAATAATTGTCTTTACCATGGAATCAAGTTGTTTCCTAATATATATATGTGTGTGTGTGTGTGTGTGTGTGTGTGTGTGTGTGTGTATGTATATATATATATATTTACTATTAGAGATTGTTAGCTTCTTGATTATTAAATAATTAAATATTAGTGCTTGTCTCAGGCATAAATACAGCAGTGGAACTTCCCAAAGCAATATATTACCACCCCTAAAGATAAGGATCGGCCAATCATGAGTCTAACAAGTAATAACATCAAGGAGCATTAAATTTTCCAGACACTTCTAGTCAATGAACATTGTGATTTCTAAAAAAGAAAGAGCCAAGCTGGACAGTAAGAAATGTGACAGAGAACACCGAATAAATTGGTTAGTCAGGAAACAAAATTTAGACAAATGGATAGATATGTAGTAATATAGATTATAGAAAGATAAAAGGAGCTATCTGAAAGCGAATTCTCTGAAGACTTACAAGGGATCATGTCTTCGAATTTCGAAACCAAGGACCCGACACAATTCAGGGGCCTGTCTATGCTGAGCAACAATCCACAAAAGATTTCTAAGCTCATCCTCATCAAAAGCAGAGGCCAATCCATACGAAGCTACAAGCAGCAAAAAGCCTAGAACCTCCAAATAGTTCTCAGCCGTAGGTCTCATCTTTGTCATCCAATCAAAAGAAAGTTTCATTGCTCCTCCTTTCACATGAGGTTTTATCTCTGGTGAAACTTTCATTAACCGCTCTAATAAAAGAATGCAACTCCTCCTAGTAACACTCACTTCATCATCCATATTTCCAATCTCTAAATGCATAGGGTAAAACCCTTGCATTGCATCCAAGACAAGCTTCGCAGGGTTGGAAGATAGTCGAAGAACAGTCAAAACGTCACCGTGCATCGAATCGTGCTCTTTCCAGCGCTCATTTCAGAACATTTGCAAATTATTGATTGAAATATTGCCAGGCAACTCTTCAGCCAGCTCCCTATTCCCATGGTAATGACTAATGCCACTGAATCCCTTCTCTTTCAATTCAAGATCTTTCAAGCGTTCTTCGAATCGCTCCTCTTTCAATTCAAGTTCTTTCGAGCATTTTTCAAATCCCTTCTCTTTCAATTCAATCTTTTTCGAGCATTCTTCAAATCCCTTCTCTTTCAATTCAATCTCTTTAAGGCGTTCTTTAGAGCATTCTTCAATCGATTCCAATTGCTTCTCTCTCAACTCAAGCTCTTCAAATTGCTCTTTAATCAATACTTGGATCGACTCCAGCTCTACTGATCGTTCTTCAATCGACCCCAATTGCTTCTCTCTCAACTCAAGCTCTTTAAACCGCTCTTTAATCAATACCCGGATCGATTCGAGCTCAACAGATCGTTCTTCAATCAATTCTTGTACTTCCCTGAACCGCTTCTCTTTCGACTCAAGCTCTCTAGACCCTTCTCTAATCGATGTTTGCACCAATTTGAGCTCTTTCGACCGCTCTTCGATCGATTTCTGTACCAAATCAAGCTCTTTGGCGCGTTCTTCGACTGAAAATCTCTCAATCGATTCGAATCGCTTCTCTTTCGACACAAGTTGTTCGAACCGTTCGTCTATCGACTTCTGAATCGAATCGAACTGCTCCTCTTTCGATTTGATCTCTTGGAAGCGTTTTTGGATGGATTCTTCGATGGAACCAAGCGCTTGGGAGCGTTCTTGTATCCAATTGCGGGTTGAGTCGAAGTGATCTTCGAGGTCTTTCCATTGAAGGGTTACCAACAGGAGTGAAGATGACTGAGATTCGAGGTGTTGGAAGGCTTGGTGAAGGTTGTTCTGCTTCAGTTCAGCGAGCTTCAGCTCAGTTGAGATCTTCTCCACTGAAGCCATCTATGCAACAATACATATATATATATATGTTTAAACCCTAGATAATGCGGTAGAGATACATGGGAAGAAAGCAAAAGAAGTAGAAGTAGAAACAGTGCAAAGCTTGAAACTTTTGAGTGAAGTTTTCTCTCGGTTTGAACAGTTAGAAAGTTGAAACACAGAGTAACATCCCACTGGGAACTGTCTAGTTTTTTTTTTTTTTTTAGGACACAGACAGGACAAAGTCTATGGGCAACCGTGGCAAGGAGTGAGTCTTCCACGTAACTATACACGAACATTTGATGTCACGAACCAATAAAAAATAAGTAATTGTGGGATTAAAAATCATTTCAATAATTTTATTATACTTGTTTTTTATTGACTCGAGACATTACATCAATCATGTCACAGTTATATACAAGTTTTTCTCTTTGGCAAAAGGTCTAGGAGGGAACAGTCTAATAATGCATGGATAGTTTTGGATGGGTCTTGAATCGGGAAAAGTACACTTTGGATAAAGTATGAAGAGAAAAGCTTTTCATGTGTATGGACTACCTTGATTTTGCGCATGAACCATCGTTATAAAATGTTGCACAATTTGATATCACACACTGATCAAAATTTGATTTTCTTCTTCAATACTAAGATTGGAATTGAGCCCAGTTAAATCAAATTTTAGGGTATTTGAGTTCATGACTTGCTTAAAAATTCAGTTATTTAAGCTTGAGCTGAGCTAGTTAGTTGTTACAAGTTGAGTTGGGCCGAGTTTTGATTTGCTTAAACTTGTTTAGTAAACAATTAAACTCGTACAAGTCTTTATCGAATTTGTTTACGAGTTGTTCATGAATGGCTTTGATAGTTTTGTAAACCACTTCTTGAATACAAATCGGGATCTTCTATCCCATTCCCTGTCCGAAACCTCTAGCACCTAAATAGAATGGTACCACGTCACATGGCATTCCAACTTCTCCCGGCATCAAACTAATGCTTGGGTCTATCATAACATAAGACAGATTAATCTTTAACACCAAATAATATGGTAAAAATGTGTATTAACATCTCAAGACTAGTCTCTAATATACAGGGAGGGACACCCTAGTATGCTTATGGTTGCAAATCCAAATCCCAAGTGCAACCACTCAATTTTTTTGTTTTTTTGTTTTTACACTAGTGACTGCTGTTTTCTTGATTTTCTTGGTGCTAGTTTGTGTGGCTGGTATGAAAATTTATAATAAACTTTTTGTTTTTGTATATAAAATTTTTTGAAATTATTACTTTCTTGAATTTTGGAAGTCAAGCTAGTGAAAATTACATAAAATTAAAATTTAGTTTGTGAACAATTTCTCATGTGTGCAACCACTGAAAAAATATCCTGAATCTGCCTTTGCTAATGCACAAACTTTTTGTTTTTCACGGAAGATAACACAGAAATTTTTATTTATTTTTGGTTGTTGTGGGGTGGGTAGTGGGGTTGAAGTTAGCTGATCATCTGATTATCCTACAACACTGTAATATCAGAAAGATTGAATTTGTGCATAGGAAGATTGGATGGTACTGAGGTGGTAAATCGTAGCCACCAAAAGGCGCTGGCCCATTATGAGCTCGAATGCATTAACGGGAGGGAAGCCTACAAGAATGGTGTGCACCATTCTTGAGGAAAAAAATCGAATCACAGACGGAACTCTAATGGCTAAAGAATAATATCCTAAGGCCAACTTGGTGGAGGAAAAGAAAGATCAGTCCGTAAAAAATCTAAAAGTGAAGAAAAATAATAGATTCAAGAAACTCAAACGACAAGAGAAAAAGGGAAATGCCTCTCGTGTGGAAAGCCAGGGGATTACACAAATGAGTTCCAAAAATGTCAATTCAAAACATCATTAATTAGAGAGAGAGAGAGAGAGAGAGTGATACGAAGCCCCATGTAGAACTTACCCTCGAAAATCGGCTTGCAAGGGGAAGGTGCCCAAAAGCTAATATACATGGTCAAACTTATACTTAACCGTTGTGAGACATTAGGATCATAACGTCTTACCACGCTTCCGCAACCGACATTTATGGCGGCCGACTCTATTGACACTGACATGATGGAAGCCCTTTCCCTTTGGCGGCTTCACTCACCTATCAGTATTCAACAACTTAGTACCATGCCCATACACAATACCAAGCCATTTTAATCCAGTTTATACGTTGCCTCTTTCGCGGAACTCAACTACAGAGAGCCGTATCTCATATTAGGTCGGATCCCATACTCGACGTGGTGGTTAACTCTGATACCAAATGATACGAACCTCTAGGTAAAACTCATACTTGAAAACCGGCTTGCAAGGGGTGGGTGCTGGTCAAGCCCATACTTAACATATGTGGGTGTGAGTGTACCAATTTAAATCCCACATGCTCATTTTTGCATTTCAAAATTCTTTTTTTCTTTCTTGTTGGTGCCAACTTGAGACCAAGAACCAATTTTGACTTCTATTTGAAAGAGGTTTCACTTTCGATAACCAGAGAAGATTCAGAATTAGGGTATGCTATCGGGAAGGTGTTAGGCACCTGTTAACGATACCCGATTATAAACCGACCCTCATTCTATATTTATTGACCATATTTAATATTTTGACTTAATTTGAATCATCCCTCAATCATGCAACAATTAAAAATACACACACATATGACAAATTATCATAATAAAACAATAAATAAACTATGTAAACAATTGATCGCAGTTCAAGGAAAAATGGCAAAAACTGCCATGCGTATGCAGATTATGGATATGCGTACGTATGGAACTATCATGACTATGCATAATTTATGCGTACGCACATTGACCTGTGTTCATCTTCCCCGCAACAACTAGTTAGCTTTCTTGCATCACCACATTAGCCAAATAACAAAATTATTTGTTAAACAACCTCTTCAATCCTACTATCAAATAAATGCCATAGTTTCTACAAAGAAAACCAATTGGTATTCAAACCGTCCTTCAGGTCCATCGCCCACCCGGCAGAGCTAGTCTCTTCTTTTATTTCTATTTCCAACTCCACTCCCCTTTTCTTTTTCTATATCCCCCACAGCCAGTGCCTTTCCCACTTCCCTTTTTTTCCTTTTTTTTTTTTGGTTTATCCCCAGCCCCAGCCTGCCTCTCTCACTTCCTTTTATTTTTTAGCCGCCTCCCACTTGTTTTCTTCCCCTTCTGCATTCCAATCCCCATTCTCACCTAACTTCTCACTTGGTATTCTCATTTTTTTTCATTAAACAATGAATATATTCCCCTATGCTCACATTCCTCTCATTCTCAAATTTGGTCACCCAAACCCACAATGCGTGATTTGCTCTTAAAAAAGAGATTCGGGTTGACAATAAATATCACGGATTTCATCATCGGAAACTCATCATAAAATATAGAGACAAAATGGGGTGTCTATAATGGGGCATTGGGATCATAATAGAGAGAGAGACGAGTGTTACATGTTGATGGCGGAGGACAACGACGGTGCAAGGTGGAGATTGGCAATCCGACAATCAAGAAGGCAGGCGAGAACCCTAATCGTTGGAGAGGGGCTGATGGTGTAATCAGTGCTTACCCTTTAAAAATAATAATAATTTATTCGGAAAGCGCTATTAGCAACAGTTCTTTCAATATAAGGGAAAGCACTGTTGCTACTAGCGCTTTTAGAATAAATTATTATTATTATTATTATTATTTTGGTGCTTCTTGTAGCCAGGGGTGGATACACATAGGTCCACCATGGGCACATGCAACCACTCATTCAGGGTTTAAAGCATCATTCCTATGTTGCCAATCAAGAAATAATTCACTAGTCCTATAATCGTGAGTTCATATTGCTTTACTCCCATTGACTCGTGATACCACAACAACCGTATCAGTCACATACAAGTTTTTCGTTGTGTGAAGAGAACAACATGTAATCAAGATTTATAAGATGACAAAATGGACTTAGAACTATGTGTTGGGACTCATCATTGGCAATCTGGTATTCTGTTAAGCCCCAACTTGAAGCCATACACCAAATTTTAAATCAAAGCTTTAACCTTTGAGTTATTAGCATACTATTATGCCAGATGCATACTATTACGAAAGACTATAAATGAGTCATGCCGAGTCGTTAAATTAATTAACTCAAAATAAGACTTGAGTTTGACTTGTTTAGCTTATGAGTTAGTTTGAACTGAGTTTTTATCAAACCAATTTCAATCCAAACTCAAGTAGTTTGGTAATTAAAGTATTAACGAGTGATTTAGGATATTATTCCCTACTCCCTAGCCATTAGGATATTATTCCTTGGTTTGTAAATAAGCCCGCTGGCTGCTGTTGTGGCCGGTGCATATGCTGAAATACCAAGGGTGGAAATGGCATGAATAGAAATATAGAATCATTTGCTGTAGCTTCTGCTGATACAGATGTCCTAGGATGCTTAATTATTTCCTCTCTGATGCTGCTGCTGCTGCTGTTGAACCATAGAAGCAGGGGCTGGGGCATGGTTGTGGTGGGGCAAGGTGGAGGCAGCAAGTGTAGCTGGTGGCCGGTGGCCAGTGGGGGCAAATATGTTCTCCCTCGATAGGCAGTTGTGGATTTCCCAGTTTCACTGGACATCAGGGAATGCATAAAAGACCAATTTCATAAAGAATGGGCAAATTCCACCTGAATTAATGTCTAAAGAGTTCGATAGAGGCCATGGCAGCAAAAGGGGAAAAAAAATTCTGAATTATTACATAAGAAAACTATGTACTGAAAAACACCAAATGTAACCATGAGGAATCAAAATCAAATTATTGAGGTAAAAATGATTGATGCTAAAACAAACGTAAAGGAGACAAGTTTAAAAAACCATGAACCTTACTATAAAAATTTTTTAAGGAAGAAAAAGGAGAAGAAAAAAGTAATTAAAAAAAAAAAAAAAGGGAAAAGAAAAGAAAGAACCATGAACCTGTGCATTACTCCTAGGCTTCCAAGCTTTCATCAACCTCCCATCAGGTTGTCTGCCTAGAAATTAATTATGTAGAAGAAAGGTGCTTTGGGCTAGCGCTTCTTTTGCATTGATTTGGTGCATTTGGTTGAGAGGAACAATAGAGGTTTTTTGGTAGGAAATTCTAATCATGGTGAGCTTATTTGGAAGTTTTACATGCATGTGGGCTGGGTAATTCAAGACACATTCCTTTGTAGTGTATAGTGCAAGATTGGAAAGCCATGTGTGAAGGGGTTGTCTTGGGTTTTGGGTTGCTTTTGGAGGCGTAGTCTCCTTTCTTTCTTCTTTGTTTGGATTCTGGTTTTTGTTCTTAGTTCTTTCTTTTCTTCTTGAAGGATAGCTCATCCTTCCTTGAATTTCTTTCTACTTTCTAAATAATTTCATCTAAAAATAATAAGAGAAATAAATAAAAAGAAGAAGAAGAAGAACAAAGAGAAAGAGAACGAAAGGAGGAGAAGAAAATTTTAATTGAGAGAGAACTAGTTCACCCTGTGCGTAATTTAGTTTGTTGACAATGACGGAGAACGCATGAGTACACGTTTTAACTAAATTTTCATGAACATGAGAAAATTCGCTGCACAAGATTATATCATGAGTGAGAATATTATTTCCCTAGGACTAATATAAAAAAAAAATTCACAGATTTTTCTATATATTTATATATAACTATATCTTTATATGTAATTATATTCTAGTAACTAATAATATAACAGAACCTTTCAAAAAGTTATTCATTAATACCGCATTAGAATCGTTAGTTATCCACCAAGGAATAAAGTTGCCTCCTGAAAGAAATATTTACAATTATACATTATATAAACTGCTCCTAAAGACAAGGATCACCCAATCATGAGGGCTAACAAGTAACAACATCAAGAAGCATTACAAATCTAGTCAATGAACATTGTGAAGTGTTCAAAAGAAAGAGCCAAGCTGAACAGCAAGAAATGTGAGAGAAAGCACTGTATGAATTGGCTACCCAGGAACCAAATTTTGGATAAATAGTTACACAGAAAGATATATGGATAGATAGATAGATAGAAGGAGCATTCTGAAACCCATTTTCTCACAAGACTTACATGGGAACATGTCTGCTGAACCAAGGACCCAACACCATTTGGAGGCCTGTCTATGTTGAGCAACAATCCACAAAGGATACACAAACTCAACCTCATTAAGTGCAGAGGCCAATCCATACAAAGCTACAAGTAGTGAAACCCAAAACCTCCAAACAATTCTCAGACTCCGGTCTCATCTTTACTATCAAATCAAAAGCAAGTTTCATTGCTCCTACCTTCACATGAGGTTTGATCTCTAGTGAGACTTTCATCAACTCCTGCAAAAACATAATGCAACTCCGAATACCACTTACTTCAAATTCGACATTTCCATTCTCCAAATGCATGGGATAAAACCCATCCGCATCCAAAACAAGCTTTGCAGGGTCCAAAGATAGTCGAAGCAGACTTCATCCTGTGTCAAAACGTGCTCTTCCAAGTGCTCATTTAGGAAGTAATTTTTCAACCTCTTTCCATCCATAGTCCTGTAAAACCGAAGATTTGTAGGCAAAGAACTATTGATTGCATTGTTACTATGCAACTTTCAAGACGCCTTGCTTATTTACTCGATAATCAACAATGTCAATGAATCCCATCTCTTTTGATTCAAATTCTTCGGAGCATTCTTCAAGTCTCTTTTCTTTCAATTCAAGACCTTTCAAGGTTGAATCGCTTCTCTTTCAGTTCAAGTTATTTACAGCATTCTTCAAATCTTTTATCTTTCAATTCTATCCTCTCGAGGCGTTTTTTAATTGAATCTTGTATTGAATCCAATACCTTCTCTTTTGACTCAAGCCAGCCCTTCAAATCACTCTTTCATCAATATTTGGACTGACTCAAGCTCTTTGGATCTCTCTTCAATCGATTATTGTATTGAAGTGAATCATTTCTCTCAACTGAAGCTCTATAAACCGTTCTATAATCAATCTTTGCACTAACTTGAGCTCTTTAGAATGTTCTTTGATTGATTTTTGCATAAAATCAAGCTCTTCGACCACCAATTTCTCGACTGAAACACTTGAAGTCACAGCTGATAGGAATCACCATGTCATCACCACATCATCAAAGCATATAACCCCTCAAGAGTATACTATTTGTAATATCAAGACTGGGAAGCGATTTAAGGATGCGGAGATAAATGGTACCGAGGTGAACTGTAGCCGTTAAAAGAGGCTGGGATATCGGAATCATGAAGTCCACTGAGTGCATCCCTAGGATAATAATGGATGAAACTATTTGGGCTTGAAGTACCTGGATGTGTTCCACCAATGTAGGTTCCAGCCAAACCAAACTGCCCTGTGCTGCCATTAGCAGCAATACCGGATCTACACTGACCAGCTGATGAGCTCATACGTGGGGTAAGACGGGTGGAGCCTGCCATTGCATAGGGTCCAGCTGATGAGCTCAGATGCCCATCAGCAGGAGTGGAGCACCCAAAACCATAGTCTGTGGCTGATGTGCTCGAGTTTGGTGCACCTTGATATGCAAGAAAGCATGCTGGTTGCTGAGGTGGTTGTATCAAGTGAATGGTGGAAGCAGCATTTGGGGTGGCTTCTGTTGAGACAGCTGTGCGGGGACGCTTATTTCCACTCTGCTTTTGTGGTTGAGCATTGGAGGCAGAGGCCGGTGCAGTACCTTCCTTGTTTTCCTTCTGCTTTTGCAGCTGCACAATGCGTTTCTTAAGAATCTCAGGTGGGTATTCAAATTTGAGTTTGTGATCTTCAATGCATTTGAGTACAGCCATTAGAGCATTTATTTCATTCTTTATGGCCGCATCCTGCAAAAGAATAAATAACTATACATGGGATGGCATTAGGATCTTAGAGCACGAAGCATAGCAAAAGGAGGAGAAAACATACCTGTGCAGGAAGTGAGTAGTTTCCCTTCTGGCATATTTTCTCAGCATGCATCTTGGAATAATCCACATGATCTTTCAGAAGAGGTACTGGTGGGAATTTGTCAACCAGATTAAATGCATAAATATATCTTACAGCCATGAGCCGCTGTCCCTTTTTAACAAGTTTATGGATAAAGTCTGTCACACGTAAAACAGAAACTGAAGGTTCAACAAACTGCCCCAGAGGAGGCCCAGAAGGCATACAGGTTAAATTTAATCACTGCAGACTTAAAGGTGGTCATTATATTTAAATGATATATATATATATATATATGGGGGAAGGATCTGTTTACACCCAGTGTAAGTAAAAACCTCTTACACCTTTTTTAGGCCTTAGATTTATTTTAATCTAACGATCCTACTTTAACCTGCTTTATACCATTTTAGTCCAGATTTGGGTAGGAATACGGTCGGGTTAGAATAAACCCATACCATTTGTTTGAGGTAGAACTCCCACCCATTCTCATTCGCGTCTCTCTCTCTCTCTTACTCTCTCTCTATCTGAAGTCGTAATCCTCCAATTCATGGCCATGGCGGTGAGACCTCCTATACATATCCACACCAACATAGAAAAGCAAGGAATAGCCTTCAACTAGAATACGATTATGGTGTAGACAGATAAACCATTGGCTATCAATCCTCTCAAACACACTTGTTGAAAACCGGAAAAATGGGAACTTGATTATGCAATCGCATCTCTGATAATCACATCACCACTAGGATTTGGCTAAGATTTGGGTTTGGCAACTACATATTTTTTTTTAAGATTGAAGAAAAAGAAGCTAAACAAGTACACCAAAAGATGAACATAAACTCAAGTCAAAAGACAAAAGGCACGCCACCATTGTTGGTTTCTTTAGCTCAAGGCAGTTGCTCTATTTAATAGAGACTACCAGTTATTGTCTACCTTACCCACAAAGTGACATCATGACATCATTTGGAGCTTTTTGCTGGCTAATTCAAAACAATGTTGGTTTCTTCATCTTACATCAAATGGGACATATTGCTATAAGCAAAATACCCAAAATTTATTAAAAATGGAAAGAAAACAAATAGAAAAATGAATAGAGGATGGTCAGGTCTTCCCTTGCACCAGGTCCTCAGGAAGGATCAAATCTCTTTTTCCTTTTTTCTTTTCTTTTTTTTTTTTTTTTCCAATTATCAGCAAGGACCAAATCTTCTTGTTAAATTTACCCACACACACGCACACATCAGATCCACCACTCCACCACAAATTTAGGTCTGCAACATTCCTCTTCATCCATCTCGTCCGTCCCACACATACATTGCAGATCAGACAAGAGAGGTTAAAGACGAAACGTTGTTCTGTTATCCACCTTGCAAAGCCCACAGTACGGTTCGGCCCTCGGTTTTGCTTCTTCTCTTTTGATTACTATAGGGTTTCCTTTCTTCAGTTTGCAAAGGATGACTAGGTGAGCACCAAGTTGACATCAGAAAAAGCAGGGCAATGGGACATCCCAACCACTGCCATGATTTAGGGCTTGAGAGAGTGTGTGTGTGGGGGGGGTGGGGGGGGGGGGGGTGAGTGAGAATGGGTTCTACTGGAAAGAAATGGGGTTGGGTTTTATTCCAACCCTACCTGATTCTGATCCAAATATAGAGTTAAAAGGGTATAAAGTGGGTTTGAAGTGGGTTTGAAGTGGAACCATTGGATTAAAATAGATCTAAGGCCTAAAAAAGGTGTAAGAGGTTTTCACTTACACCGGGTGTAAACGGATCCCTCGCCTAAATATATATATATATATATGGGCTGTGCTAGCACGACAGTCAAATCATGGCCGCAAATGGGTTTTAATCCCCTTTAAAAAAATTCAAAGTTTATCATTTTCGGTGGCCATGATTTGACTGTCACTGCTTTTTGTCGTGCCATCATTTCCCTATATATAGCTATAAAAAAATAACACACTAGTTCTAGAAGACAGTAATATAAGCTACGGATGATCATGCACCCAAATATATATATATAAATCAAAAGGTATAATTACTTATGCGTATATCAACTTGCTAGTCTGGGTGTAAAGGCGGCAATGCCGCTTAAGCCCCCAAAGAAAGGAACACTCAGTAAGAATAGCTAACAACTAATAACAATAAAGAGTTTTAAAATCTACAAACAAGTTAGGCTCACGCTTAACTTGATGGGAGACCATATAATCTTCCTAGCTAACACGCAATGGATTGCACAGAAAAATCCAAAAGTTGAAATTTACCCAGGAGTAAGATTAATGATTTCAATTTAAAGAAGAAATCAGAAAAATAAACACTGTAATCCCATATAAAAGGGGAAGTTGTCAAGGTACTGAACATTGAATCAAAGCCAGATTATTATTATTATTATTATAATTGTATGAATAGAGAGAGAGAGAGAGAGAGAAACAGAGACAGAGCACTTACGAGGAATCTCATATGCCAAACCAAAGATCTGACATAAATGAGGGGCCTGTTCCAGATGATAAACAGTCTTCAACAGACAAAAGAGCTCATCTGATTTAAAAGAAGAGGCCAATTCAAAGGTGGCTACAAGCTGCAAAAAGCCTAAAACCTTCACAGGATTCTCATTATGCTCTCGAAATTTTGATTTCCAATCAACTGCAATTTTCATAGCTTCTTCTTTCATTTGAGGTGTAATCTGTGGTGACAATCTCATTAACTGCTCTAGCAGAACAATGCAACTCATTCTATTAACACCCAACTTTTTGCGCATAACTGCATCCGAGTTGCAAGAATTAAAACCCTGCATTGCATCCAAAACAATCTTCACCGGATCTGATGCACACTGAAGAGCATCAAACACTTCACTTAGCATTGCATTGTGCTCCTTCACATGCTTATTTAAAAACAATCTCAAGCCATTTCCGTCCATACTGATGCAAAAAGATTTAAGCTCAGGCCAAGGGCCCACAGACGAAGAAGCGCCTATGTTGTTCAATTCAATAGTTTCTGACAGAGATTGCTTGATCTTCACTGGTTTATGAAGGATACTGCTCACTAAGCAAGTAGAATATGAAACAATCAATAAGTAATATACCACACCAGTAATTATTTCTAGATTCAATGCCATATTCCATATACTCAGAAAACTTCTAACAAGAGGAGATTCCTTTTCATACATATTAAAGCATAAGAAACACGAGGTAGACTTCCCAATTTTAGTAGACATGTGTAAATGCATAAAAGACCAAAATTTTAATACAAAAGCCTTTTTTTTTTAAAAAGTACAAAATCTCAAAATTAAAATCTAAGAGTTCAGTACAGTTGTGTTTGGAAGAATTTCTAAGTGGAATATGCCTTTTTTTGGGAAGTCCCACATCCCACATTGATTAAATATTGACTTTAACATGGTTTCATATACTTGTTTGGGCTCTCCACCTAATAGCTTAGGTTGTTAGTTTGGAAACTTAACATGGTATGAGAGCCCATTGTTGTCATTGTTGTTCTTGGGCCATTTTCAGTTCACAAGCCCCTTGTTATCTCGCTAGGCCTGCACGAAAGGGGGAGTGTTGGGAAGTCCCACATCCCACATTGACTAAATATTGAGTTTAATATGGCTTCATATACCTATTGGGCCGTCCACCCAATAGATTAGACTATTAGGTTGGAAACTTAACACCTTTAAAAGCAATTTTCCAAATTCTAAGAAGCAAATTCTGCAATTGGCTAGCTAGACTCGAAATTTCTAAGTTTAAGTCAAAATTTGAACTCATAATTTGGAGTATTCAATGATGGCTAGAAATTCCATCTAAAGAGGTTGGATTTGTCAAATTCTAATGAGGGGAATTGGCGCAACTTAGACCACCACCACCACCACTAACCACCACGGCCAATCACCACCACTACGCTGACCACCACCACCCAACATCATCACCTCCCATCACCAAGACCACCCACGCACCACCACTACCTCCCATCACAACAACCACTCACCACCCACTTCTATTGAATAATTCATACTTTTTTAGTCAAACAAGGTACTTTACAAATCTGAAACTTTGAAATTCAATCAATCAATCATTTCCAAATTCCACAATTTTTTTCAAATTCCTTATCCAAAGTTCGCCACAATAGCATTTTTCAAAAAACTTAGTTAATAGGTATTACAGTCATGAATCACCTACAATAGAATCAAGTTAGTTTTGCAAAAGTTTCTCTTACTAAAGATAATTAGTTTATCAATCGTAAATTATTTTAGGTCTGCTGGGAAAATTAAGAAATAATGTTGCAAATAAAGAAAGACTTAACTAACAATAATGAAATAGATGAACTTATTGATTGAGGCATGCTAGGCACTGCCCTTAAGAGTAGATCACATCCCTTGGAGGGAATTGCTCGGTGCAGCTGGTTATTGGCAACCTACCCTCGAGGGTGCAACAATCGTGTTCTCACATAAGCATGCACTTGCAAATGCATGAGAGAAATAGACAGCTCAGACCAATCCTTTAGAAACAAGAGTAGCAGAACTTGAAGCCACAAGAATAAAACCAGTGAAGAGAAAATTGACAGAACTGAATGAAGAAGAAAACTAAAATATCATAACAGAGAGAGAGTGAGTGCGAGAAGAGCAGCTGTGATTGGTGATTGCTGGGTGTGTATTCTTAAGGCAGAATAGCATGGCATATATAGTGAGCTGGGAATGAAATGATCAAGTAGACTTAATCCTGGAAAATTTTACCTCATTAGAGAGAGAGAGAGAGAGAGAGAGAGCAGAATTAATCCTGGAACAAATTCTACAACAGTAAATGTGAATCTGGACAGTCTGGGAGGATGAACCCCCAATATCCAGATTGGATTTGGTCAGTTCCATTTTCTAGATGTCCAAGTTCATCTTCCATGGGCCGTTATTTTTGGATGTCCTTTCAAGGTAACCAGTCAAAAGATTAATCAGATTCAGGTGTGGCATATGCAAATCATGGTATGCCACAATCAGCCACCCTGATTTTATCACCACCCACCTCAATCACGCCTCTTCTTATAATGATTTTTATCTTCAACACATGAAATACACTAATAAACACAATAAATTACAATAATCCATCACATATTTCAAAATACAAAGGACAAGAATGAAGGAGCATGAGAATCCAATGAATCAATAATGGTGTCTTTTAGACTATGAACCAGCACCCGAGATTTGCAAGTAGTGACCTACAGAAATTTGGTGAAATTTAAAATTTCTATAAACTCGAATTTCTTGTTATAGATAAGTCAAATCACAACCCACACAAAATTCTTGACTATGTTAAATGGACAGTTCAAAATGTGTGCAGTACCTATGTTAGACACAGGTGACACAGGTGTGGGTACTCCTGTCAAACACTTCAAATAGTGAATGATCTTTAAAAGGTAGACGAATCCAACACGTGGACACATACCCGCACCTGACACCCATATCCGACACCCATATCCGAGTCCATGTAACATAGATTCTCAAAATCTGAGTTGTTCTAATTGGGATGACACAAATAATCCATGCACCACAACTAAGTATCCGTGAGTGCTTTAAAGAAACTTCCAAAGCACTCATAAGAAGCGGTCCCACTTCCACACCCATATAAGTGAATCCATCAAGTATATACTACAATTAAGCACACCTTCAAAAAGGACTATGGTATCCATTAAGAGTTATAACTCTACAATTGCAATTGGCACTATCTACACTATAAGGAGGGACTTTCAAAATATTAAATACGATAGTGCACCACCAAGTCAACTAACGACTCAATGCTTCACTCAATAGTTTTCTTACTAGTGGTTTTGTCTAGGGATTAGCCAAATTTAACTCTTAACTTCAAAATCAAGGATATAATCCCACCATGAAGCAACTTCCTCAACACCTTTTTTTAAGGCAATAAACTTGGACTTTAATGTGGACCAAACTATGAAAATAACTGTCTCAACTTCTACAATGTCTAGGAAATTACTCCTTTTTCTCCCAATGTTATTTACTAGAGCAATTACAAATTTATTAAATAGTATGTCTCGTTCATAAGAAGATGCATGCTAAGAATTTCTCATCTTCTCAGCATTCACATAGCCTTGGAAAGGCATTTACGTTGGAAACCAACGTGGACCAACCATACAATTCATCTTAAATCACTCTAGTTTAATAACTTTAAGGTGGCAAACAATCATGGATGGATTTCTTCTCATTTGAATCAAAGATTCAGTCATCACAAACTCGCAATACAGCAAGAAATTCATTATAAACCAATATCTACTGCCAAACTAGCACCTGATCCACAATGTGGTTGCACAAAATGACAATGATTTCATCACATATTACTTTTTGTCACTATAGATTTTTTATAATAATAGTGAAGGAAGAGGAGGAGGAGGAGGAGGAGGAGGAGGAGGAGGAGGAGGAAGGAAGGACGGAAGGAAGGAAAAAGAAAAACAAAGGAGCAAAGAAGGAATAATGAAGAGAAAGAGAACTGACAAGGAAATGAGTGAGGAAATGCAATTGTTTTAATTGAGTAACTATGAGATAACTAGTTTACCCCACGTAATCTAATTGGTTGATCATGTGGGGTAAATCGAGTAAAGGTTGGGTATGAAAAAATTCAATGCACAATATCATATCAATGAGTGGGAACATTATTTAATTTATTTCTCCAAGATCAACTAATTTTTCTATACATATAATCATATGTTTGTAGGTAGATAACTATATATATTATACTCACTAAAAATATATCATAATTTTTCCAAAAACAAAAAAACAAGTTAATAGGCTTCAGAATTGTTAGTTATCCACCATGGAATCAAGTTGCTTCCTTGTCGACTGTATATACAAGTCCCATTGCTGGTCCCAGACATAAATACAGCAGTGCAACTCGCCAAAGCAATATAATACCGCCCCTAAAGACAAGGATCACCCAATCATGAGGGGCAACAAGTATTAACATCAAGGAGCATTAAATTTACGAACACATGTAGTCAAGAACATTGTGGATTGTACAAAAGAAAGAGCCACCTGGACAGTGAGAAACGTGAGAGAAAGAGAGAGCACTGTATAAATTAGCTGCCCAAGAACCAAAATTTAGACAAATGAATAGGCATATAGATATAGAGACAGAGAGAAGGAGCTATCTGAAAGCCAATCACAAAAGACTTACAAGGGATCATGTCTGCTAAACCAAGAACCCGACACAATTCAGGGGCCTGGCTGTGCTGAGCAACAATCAACAAAAGACTTACAAGCTCATCCTCGTCAAAAGCAGAGGCCAACCCATATGAAGCTACAAGCAGCAAAAAACCCAAAACCTCCAAATAATTCTCAGCAGCAGGTCTCATCTTTGTCATCCAATCAAAAGCAAGTTTCATTGCTCCTTCTTTCACATGAGGTTTGATCTCTGGTGAGACTTTCATTAGCTGCTCTAACAATAGAATACAACTCTTCCTAATAACACTCACTTCAACATCCATACTTCCATTCTCCAAATGCACAGGGTAAAACCCTTGCATTGCATCCAAAACAAGCTTTGCAGGGTCCGAAGATAGTCTAAGAGCTGTCGAAACTTCACCGTGCATCGAATCATGCTCTTTCCAACGCTCATTTAAGAACATTTGCAAAATCTTTCCATCCATTGTCACAGATAACTCGACATTCGCAGAGGAAGAGTTATTGTAATGACTAGTGTCACCGACTCCCTTCTCTCTTGATTCAAGTTCTTTGGAGCAATCATCGTATCTTTTCTCTTTCAATTTGAGATCTTTCAAGCGTTCTTCGAATCGCTTCACTTTCAATTCAAATTCTTTTAAGTGTACTTTGAGTCGCTTCTGTTTCAATTCAAGTTCTTTCGAGCATTCTTCGAATTGCTTCTCTTTCAGCTCAAGCTCTTTGAAACGCTCTTTAATCGATATTTGGATCGACTCAAGCTCAACAGAACGTTCTTCAATCGATTCTTCTACTACCCTGAATCGCTTCTCTTTCAACGCAAGCTCTCTAAACCCTTTTTTAATCAATCTTTGCACCATCTCGAGCTCTTTCGACTGCTCTTCCATCGATTTCTGTACTAAATCAAGCTCTTTGGCGCGTTCTTCGATCACCAATTTCTCAGCCGATTGAAATCGCTTCTCTTTCGACTGAAGTTCCTCGAACCGTTTGTCTATCGATTGCTGTATCAGATCGAACTGCTCCTCTTTCGTTTTGATCTCTTGGAAGCGTTTTCCGATCGATTCTTCGATGGAGCCGAGCGCTTGGGAGCGTTCTTGTATCCAACTGCGGGTTGAATCGAAGTGATCTTCGAGGTCTTTCCATTGAAAGGTGAACAACAGGAGTGAAGATGCTTGAGACTCGAGTTGTTTGAAGGCTTTGCGAAGGCCGTCCTGCTTCAATTCAGAGATTTTCAGCTCAGCTGAGATCTTCTCCACTGAAGCCATCTCTGCATGTATAAACCCTAGATAATGTAGTACACATAAATGGGAAGAAGCAGAGGAACAGTAAAACCCTGATGATGGAAGAAAAAGCTAACATTTCTGTCTCCCTCTTTCTGTTCAGTGTAGAGAAAAGCAACGGATGCAGCTGATGAGTAGAACTTCCATGTAAGTGTTATATGGCCAGGTGGCATCACAAGCCAATTATATTCAAGCAGAGGTGGCATCACAAGCAATTATATTCAAGCAGAGGTGGCATCACAAGCCAATTACATTCAAGCAGAGTAGGAATACTGGTCTCATTTTCTCACTCTGCTTGAATGTGATTAGCTTATGATATCACCTGACCATATCATAGTTACATGGAAGCTTTTGCCAACATTGACTACTATCAACCCAACCAGTCAACCTGATGCAGTATTTTCTTTTTTTTCCTCTTTTAGTGAAATGGTAGTTATCGTACATACTTTGTCCCATACTTTACCTTACTAAAGAGGTAAAATTGTGGGATTTATTAATATGATTAAACCCTAAAAATTAAAACGGTCCTATAAAAACAAAATGTAAGGCTAACTAGCATTTTCTATTTTTTTATTCTTTTCTTCTTTTGATGGGAGCCCATCCAGATACTTAAATAATTAAATGTGTACTGTTTAGATATCCATGGGCAGTTTTGATGGGTAGTGAAACGAAATCCATAGAAAGTCACTAGAGTTAGTTTAAGGTGGAGAAGAGTGAGTAAAAAATCTATACTACCTATAAAAAGATGAATGCTAGAAAAACTTTTGATTGACTAATATACCCTTATTTTAATTTTTAAATACACAACTACCCATCCTTCTACATATATAGGAAATATAGCAATATGAAAACTATAATTCTAAAACACATATCTTAATATATTCTAAAACACATACCTAAATATATAAAACACAAATAGGAATTCAAAGGAAACGAAAACTATAATTCCTATATAATAAATAGAAATATATAGGAATATGGAAACTATAATTCTAAAATAACAGCCGGAACACATACCTTAATATATTCTAAAACACATACCTTAATATATAAAACACAAATAGGAATTCAAAGGAAATGGAAATTATAATTCCTATATAATAAATAAACAACCGGATTGTAAATTCCACTTTCTCTATCAAGAGTAGTTTCAACTTTCAAAATTCTGAATATATATCTAAAGAGTTTTTAATCTTTCGTTGTATTTTCGAATTTTAAACTTTATTTTTTATGAAAAAATATAAAATCTTTATGTATTTATTATTTTGTATAACTAATATTATTTAAAAATATTCACGTGCAACGCACGTGTGCTATATCTAGTAAGAATAAAGTAGATTAGGGGTTCGAACTCCCCTATTATATTTTAAAATAAAAAAAAGAATAAAAAAATGGAAAAAGAAGCATCCATGAGCAGTTTTGATGGGTAGTGGGCTCTATCGGCAAATTGTAGGGGGTGAAAGAAAAGAAAAAATGATTGTAGGTGAAGTATGAGACAAGGCCAAATTGATGGGACCGAAAAAGAAGAAACCTCCGAGGGACAGTTATTGGCATCTAAGATTTGTTTTTTATGCTCTATTTTTTAAATTTTTTTAAAGTATTATAAAAGGAGGGGTTATTGCCACCACATAAAGTACTTTAAACCCGTTAGTTTACACTTTTTAAGATTTTATAAAAATATAAAAGGTTTTTACAAAAACTTGTTACATTGTTCACTAAAAAACGTTGTTCTGAACAATTTTGTAGAATGAAATTTTTCCAAAATCTATCATTTAAGCAGACTTTTTGGCCATTTACAATCTTTATTTCATTTTCCACGAAAATGGCCAAAAAGTATACTTAAATGACAAATTTTGAAAACAAATTCTTCTACAAAGTTGTCCAGAATGATGTTTTCTAGTAGACTATGTAATTAGTTTTTGTAAATTTTTTTTATATTTTTCATAAAACTTAAAAAATATAAATTAAGTGGGGGCTTAGAGTATTTTATGTGGTGGCAATAGCCTGACCCCTTATAAAAGGGGTAGGATTTAATGACTTAATTTTTGTACTTCAAAACTAATTGCGTTATCCACTAAAAACATCATTTTGAAAAACTTTGTAAAATAGAGTTTTTTTTTCAAAATCTATTATTTAATTAAATCTTTTGACATTATAGTTTTTGAAAACCTTTTACAAAATTATTCAAGTGGACTTAAACAAGAAATTTCACAAAAATTTTCTGCTACAAAGTTATTCAAAATGATGTTTTCTAGTAGATATGGAGACCAATGTTCGTGAAAATTTTTTTATAAAACCTTGAATAATTTAAAATAAATGAAAAATAAAAAGCAAGTTCTGAGGTGCCAATAGAGGTCCCCCAACCTCCACATGTCTATGTAAGGTAGCCACGTATTCATCATGCATCAACCAGTTAGAAGTCCCATAGCTAAATAAATAAATAAATAAAAGAAAAAAGGAAAGAAGAAGAAGAAAGAAAGAAAGAAAGAAGTAGAAGAGAGAAGAGGCACTGGTTGGAAGAGTCCTCGATTCCCAAGTCAGCACTCCTCATACTTGATTTATTGATTTCAGGGGTTATTAGGTTCTAGTTTTTGCTCTACCATCACTCTTCGTTTCCAATACTATTGGTAACTTCGGCTGAAGGTGCTCGCTACATTGGTAGAATCCTAGGCGACGATGATATATGAATGCCAGGGGTGGCAACTTTTTACTCAATCCCATTTCAATGATTTTGATATGGTCACATTTTTTAAATTATATTTGTTTAGTTAGAATAAAATAGATGGCATTTGTAAGATTAATGTTCTTGAGGTTGTCATCATTCTGTGCCAAAATGAGTTGTGTGAAAAACTTGAGTTGTTTGAAGACATGTGGCAAAGAACCATCGAAGTGAAGATCTCTATTCTATACTGTTCACACTCATTCTTTAAGCTTTAGAAAAGTAAGTGACTTTAGCAAGCCCCATTCTATAGGTGGTCAAAAGTTTTTAAAACATGAACATCTTTCCTGATTTTCCTCTACTTTAATAAAGTGGCTTAAAGCATGTTCTAAAATATTCTTAAAATATATTAAAATATCTTTTTAGTGGAGTTTCAAATATTATAAAAATTTACTCCCATCCCTATTTAGGTGGCTTCCTTTATATTTTGGAATGTTTTTAAATAATTATCTCATTCAAAAGTTAATGATTCTTTTTATATGATTTTTTAAACTACCCTTAAAAATGTTTTTTCTCTTTTTTCAATGTTTTGTACACTTTAGGGTAAAATTAGAATTTTAAAACATAAGTGTTGATTTGAAACCATTTAATAGAGTCACCTAAAGAAGCGTGTTTTTTAAAAGAGGGCAGTCAAATAAAAACGGAGTGAGTATTTTAAGTGGAAATTTCCAAAGTGCTTATGTTACTGTTGTATTTCCACTACTTTAATAAAGTGGCATGCCTTGTTTTATGTCTCGATTTGAGGAAAATTGATCTTTCTGCCTTATGGGGATCGATCCGCACTATGCTGGAAAGTTTAATCCACTCTCAAAACACTGGTTTTTTGGGGCTGTTTGGCAAACCTGAAAACCTAACCAACTGAGGATAAGTCTGGCAAGTTTTGATTTCATACTGTTTGATAAATATATTTTTCTTGCTAAATAGTTCAGTTTTGTTCTAAAAATAATGCATAAAGATAGTTTTTTTTCAAACTAACTGTGAGTTGGTTTATTTAAAAACTAGATAACAGTTATGGACTGGACCAGTCTAATCCAGTTTTTGAAGTTCCCAAGCATGCCCTTTGACTTTTTGAAAAACCTATTTTCCAGCTCCTTTTCTGTTATGTCTCCACTAGAGAGCTTGTCTGTTTTTTAAAAATATGAGCTCTTTCTATTTGAAACGATAACCAAGCCTTCCTGATATATAAAAATTTGACGGTCATCTTCTTCATTATCTGGAGCACCTAAAATCGAGTTTTTACTTCTATGCTCTAGAAATTATTCAAACCATATTTGAATCACATCCTTGAGTATGTGTGAAACTGTTGCGACGGAAAACAAACTTGCGGGCTTGTAGTTTTGAGAATCACTGTGAAAAAAGTTGGATGCGTCCGAAGCCGTGACGATGAAAATCGATCGTTGGATCGTGGGAGTCATTTGTAAGTATGTCTTATATTCATTAATTTCATAGTAGATTCATTTCAATTGGATAAGGTTTGAGGTTTTTCCCATTTGGGGATTTCCACGTAAAAATCTCTCGTGTAATTTTTATAGTTTTATCATTTGTTTGATTTATGATTGATTGCTAGTTTTTTAAGGGTTGTTGATGAAGAAATTTGACTGCACAAAATTAAAATTAATTGAGATTCTTTAAATACCTATTCAACCCCTTTCTAGGTGTTACAAGCTTGGTAAGCCGTGTTTGTTTAGTTGGAATAGAATCGATGGAATGAAATCACATCCAATTAATTTCAAATAGCATGCTTAGATGATGTAATTTAAATGGGAATGGAATTAAACAACGTAGTTAGATAGTCATTTCAAATCCCTTTTCATTTCAGACTACTTCAAATATGAAATCAGATTTCATTCCATCTCATTCTAGATAAACAAACATGGCCTTAGTCTGTTGGTAGTGTATTACTTCGTAATACTTTCTTGGTGTAGACATGGCGAGATCGCATCAATATAAATTTCAAATATATTTTTAATAAAAAATTTTATAAAAGAAAAATGGGTTCAAGGCTTAAAAGAATTGGAATTCAATTTATACCAGTAAACTTTCCCCGACCACAATGCTAAATACTAGAGGCTAATAGTGCAACTTTTTTTTTCTTTAGCTCGGGCAAGAAACAAAACACCCGAATCAATAATTAATGGGTTAATTAGATAAAGACAATTATGAACAATGGATTAGTTAAATGAAGACACGAGACGAACAGGTGCTCCTACGGAAATTTCATTCCAAATGTAATATACAATGCCCACACTCCTTATCGAATGACATGGATATATCTTCAGAGTTAATAATGCAAACTTGAGAGGGTCAAAATGTTGGTCAGCCACTTACCCTTAAACTTCTTAGAGAGGACAAACAGTGCAAATTAAATGACTAACATTGTCTTAATCAAAGGCTATGCACTTGATCTATTATTTGGATCCCATTTCTATTCTCTAATGGGCTGGTTGCCTGGTTCTAGCCTCTGGTTGCCTCGTTTTTTTTTTCTTTTCTTCCCCTCTTTTGGCATAAGGTAGGTAGATTTGAACCACATCTGCTTTAAAGTGGCCAAGGTTTGAAACCAATCTTCAACCACTATTATTATTATTATTTATTATTATTATTATTTTTAACATAAAATGATTTTTTTTTCAAAAAAGAACACATTTTCTGCACAATCCAGTTTCAACAAAATTAAAGAATCAGGAGATTCATATTGATATATGTCAAGTTCAAATCTATTGTGCACATCCTATCAAATGAAAACAAAAGAAAGGGGGGGGGGGGGGGGGTGTGGGGTTAAAAAAAATATTGATGACAATAAAAGTTTTTCAACAATCTTCAATGGCAGTGTGCCCATAGGAGCCAGAGGATGTATGTGAAGAAGGGAAAGCATCATTTCCTTTTAGCAAAGCATCCTGGGACTAATCAAGAACACTTCTCTAACAAAAAATAAATAAATAAATTATATGCAAAAAATCGGTAAATTAGTCTCATAGACAAGCTTAATGGGGTAATAAATTATGAACATTACATGAACTGTTCGTAAATTAGGAGAAGTCTCTATCACAATGTCTAAGATCAGCATGACGAAATTAGTCTTATAGACAAGCTTAACACTTTCAAGAGGCAGAACCAGGAAAAAGTTGGGCCAATCACCTCCAAGAGTATGCTATGAGTAAAATCAAGGATGTGAAGATGAATGGTACCTAGGTGAATTGTAGCAGTTAAAAGAGGCTATCCTATCAGAGTTTCGCTGAGTGCATCCCTATGTTAATAATGGATCGACCTACTTGGGCATGGAAATACCAGGATGTCTTCCACCAAAGTAGGTTGCAGCCAAACCAAACTGCCCTGAGTTGCTATTAGCAGCAAAACCAGATCCATACTGCCCAGCTGATGAGCTTGTATGTGGGGTGAGAAGGGTGGTTCCTGCCACTGCATGGGGTCCAGCTGATGAGCTCAGATGCTGGGTAGCAGGAGCGGAGCCCCCAAAACCATAATACCTGGCTGATGTGCTCGAGTTTGGTGCACCTTGATATGCAAACAAGCGTGCTGGCTGCTGAGGTGGTTGTATCAAGTGAACAGTGGAAGCAGTACCAACTGAAGCATTTAGGGTGGCTTCTATTGAGATAGCTGCACGTCGGACGCTTAATTCCACTCTGCTTTTGTGGTTGACCCTTGGAGGCAGGGGCTGGCACATTGCCTTCCCTGTTTTTGATCTGCTTTTCCAGCTGCACAATGCGTTTCTTAAGAATCTCAGGTGGGTATTCAGATTCAAGTTTGTAATCTTCAATGCATCTGACTACAGCTGTTAGAGCATTCACTTCATTCTTTGTGGCTACATTCTGCACGCAAAAGAACTGATAAATTATATATAGACATGGGGTGGCAGTTGTATCTTAGACCACGAAGCATACAGAAAAAGGGGCATACCTTTGCAAGACGTGAGTATTTTCCTTCCTGGCATATTTTCTTAGTATGCATCTTGGAATAATCCACGTGTGCTTTCAATAAATCTACCGGTGGGAACAGTTCAGCCAGATTAAATGCATAAATATATCTGATAGCCTCGATCCGCTGCTTCTTTTTAATAAGAAGACGGATAAATTCTGACACAAAAAAAAGAAACCAAAGGTTCAATCAAACTGCCCCAGAGGAGGCCCAGAAGGCATACTGCTTAAATATAATCACAGAATAAACTTAAAGGTAGTGATTGTATTTAAGAGACCAGAATCAAAAATAACAAAGGATACTAGAAAAGCAAAGGATATCTAAAAAAAGTTGATTAAAGCAACTAGAATTTGAAGGATATTAATATAAGGACGATTATGCACCCAAAATAAAAATAAAAATAAAAATAGAAAAAGAAAGCAAAGAATACTCCGTATAATCAGTTATATATATGTCGAATTGCTAGTCTAGGAATAAAGGCAGCAATGAAGCTTAAGCCCCAAAAGAAAAAGGATCACCTGGTAAGAATAGCTTACAACTAATAACATCAAGAGTTTTAAAATCTACAAACAATTTAGGCTCACTCTTAACTTGATGGAAGAATTACAACCACATAATCTTCCTAGTTAACACATGTAATGGATGGCACAAAAACAGCCAAAAGTTGAAAGTGAACACTGAGTGAGATTAATTATTTCAATCTAAAGAAGAAATCAGAAAAATCAAAACTGTAATCCCATATAAAAGGGGAAGTAGTTAAAGTATAGAGCATTGAATAAAAAATCTATTACTCCGTATACATGTGTGTGTGTGTGTGTGTGTGTGTGAGAGAGAGAGAGAGAGAGAGAGAGAGAACTTACGAGGGATCTTATATGCCAAACCAAAGATGTGAAATAAATAAGGGGCCTGTTTCAGCCGATGACCACTCTTCAAAAGACAAAAGAGCTCATCTACACCAAAAGAGTAGTGCAACTCAAAGGTGGCTAAAAGCTGCAAAAAGCCTAAAACCATCACAGGAATAGGATTCTTATTATGCTCTAGAAATTTTGATTTCCAATCGACTGCAATTTTCAATGCTGCTTCTTTCATCTGAGGTTCAATCTGTGGTGACACTCTCATTAACTGCTCTAACAGAAGAATGCAACTCGTTCTACTAGCACCCAACTTGGAGCGCTTAACTGCATCTGAGTTCCAAGAATTAAAACCATGCATTGCATCCAAAACAAGCTTCACCGGATCTGATGCACACTGAAGAGCATCAAACACTTCACTTTGCATTGCATCGTGCTCCTTCACATGCTCACTTAAGAACAATCTCAAACCATTTCCATCCATGCTTATGCAAAAGGATTTAAGCTCAGGCCAATGACTCACAGATGAATAAGTGCCTGTCCTGTTCAATTGAACATTTTCTGATGGAGATTGCTCGATCTTCACTGGGGAATGAGGGATGCTACCTACTAAGCAGGTGGAATGTGAAACAACCAATAATCAATATACCAAACCAGTGAGTGAATTTCTAGTTTCAATACCATATTCCATATACTCAGAACATTTCTAGCTAGGAGAAATTCAGTTTCATACATATAAAAGCAGTAGAACTCAAGGTTGATTTCCCCGTTTTAGTAGACACATGGAAATGCATAAAAGACCAATTTCAGAAGCAAAAAAGAAAAGAAAAACTCCAACATAAGAATCTAAAAGTTCCCTAGAGGGCAAGTTAGCAACAAAAGACAAACAGATTAGATAATTCCATAAAAGAGGAGTGCTAATCACAGTCGCGATGGTCAGACTGTCGTGCAGTGGTGCGTACCATGCATGCTCCATGGGCCTCAAACATGCATATATGACACGCACCAATCGTTGCTAGATTAAAATAAAAAAATAAAATAAAATGAAACGGGCATCAAAATTGCCAGTATAAGTTTCTACAGAGAGATTTGGAAAACAGAGAGGGAGAAAGGAATAACCAGATAAATCCAAAAGAAATCTAGATTCAAAAGTTAGTTTCTCGAAAGTTTCTCTTATCAATAATTAGTTTATTAGTCATAAACTATTAGAGGGTTGACCGTATACTTATGCCCCTCCCATTGCCAATTCAGTGCATAAATATTACAAAAGCCCCCAAGGCAGTAGTATCAGTACCGCCTCAAAGACAAGGAAAGATCACCAATAATGAGAGCTAACGAGTAACAAAAACATCTACATCAAGAAACACAGAGCAAATATACATAGGGAAGTTTTTCATAATACAAAGAATTAATTAACAATCTGATTCATGTGTTTAAGAGAGAACCCAATTCTCAGAAACTTACCAGAAACCCTTATCGGCTATACCAAGGGCGTGACACAACTCTGGGGCCTGTCTATGCTTTGCAACAATCCCAAAAAGCTTCAAAATCTCGTCTCCATCAAAATCCGAAGCCAATCCATAACTACCCACAAGCAATAAAAACCCCAAAACCTCCAACCAATCCCCATTCTCCACTGTCATCTTCCCCTTCCACTCACCCGCCACTCTCGCCGCCTCCTCCCTCACACTCTGTCTAATCCGCGGCGACAATCTCAATAACTGCTCCAACAAAAGCACACAAGTCCTCCTCACAACACCCGCCTCGAACTCCACATCACCCTTCTTCAACCGCGGCGGATAAAACCCTTCCATCGCGTCCAAAACCAACTTCGCCGGGTCCTTCGACATCTGTATTGCCTCATAAACCTCATCCCCTGTTTTCTCATGATCCTTCTTCTCATTCAAAAACAACTGCAACCTTTTCCCATCCATACTCACACAAAACCTAATATCCACGCAATCGTCGAAATCATCCTGCGCTTCGACTTGTACTTTGGACCGCACTGCTTCATCGAATTTTTTCTCGTCGAATTCGAGTTTTTTCAGTCGTCCCTCGAAGTCTGCTTCTTTGGCATCGAGTTCTATGAGGCGTTGCTCGATGAGTGTTTGGATTGAATTGAGGGCTTGTTCTTTGGATTCGAGTTCCTCGTAGCGGTGTCGGAGGGAGGATGCGATTGCGTTGAAGTGGGTTTCGAGGTCTTCGAAGGTTTTGGAGAGGCTCTGCTTCTTCGACTTGGCGAGTTTCAGTTCTGCTGAGATCTTCTCTGACATGGTTGTCCCCCTATGGAAACCCTAGAAAAACCCTAGGTTTGAGAAATTATGGCTCTTACGGGAACTCTAGAAAAAAACCCCAAACTTCGAGAAGTTGGGATTCTTATGGGAAACTCTAAGTCTAGAAGAATCGTTATTGAACAACTCTGGAAGCGGGAAATTCAGGAACCGTTATATATAGGGGAAACAAGGCAGCCTAGGTCACACGTGTGAGGTTATGGAGGATTGACACGTGGAAGACGTCTTCATTGTTTCAGTTTAAATTATGCGATATTACTACTTTGCCCCGCCTTTTTTTGCTTTTGTTTTTTTTGGGTGCTGAGAAAAAACATGTCCATTTATACTACTATAAAGCCAATTCTCTTTATTGTAAAAACTTGGAAACTAACATAGCAATTCCACTTTAAGATGTGTTGTACATGCATCGCATGTGCTCGATTATTAGTTTAGTTATAAATAAATAGGACGCAACTTTAATTGGTTGCACAAATTGGGAGATTAACTCAAGCTAAGAAATTAACTTCTTGTCAACCTAACTTCACCCTTTCTATTTTCAAAATATTTAAAAGTAGGCTCCATTTGTTTCGATGTAATGATTTTTCAAAAATAATTTTCAGCACTTTCCACTATTTCTTTGAACATGAAACTTGGAAATACAGTTTCAACATAAAATAAAACATAATAAACGGCTAAAAATTGTTTAAGGATTCAAAAGTACAAGCTATTTCCTAAAGAAGGCACTCCAACGCTTGAATTCAAAACTTCACTTCTACCTTTTTTTTCTTTTCTTTTCTTTTTTTATTTAAATTTTTTGACAAAAAAATTACTTATTGCTTAAAAAAATACTTGCATGACAAACTGTCATTATTATTATTATTATTATTATTATTAATAACCAAATTGTGACCATTAAATGATTTGACGGTTATTGCTTTGTTAGCCTGTCATGCTAAAAGTATCAAATACGACAATTATTGCTTCATCCGTTCTTTCGCCCCTAAAAGACACTAGAAAGACCTATTTGTAGATTTAGTATGTGTGCCCCTCTTTCTATTTTCAAATTATTTAAAAGTAGGCTCTATTTGTTACGATGCAATGATTTTTCAAAAATAATTTTCAGCACTTTCCACTATTTCTTAAAACATGAAACTTGGAAATACACTTTAAAGTTTGAACATAATAAACGGCTAAAAGTTGTTTAAGGATTTCAAAAGTGCAAACTATTTCCTAAATAAGGCACTCCAACACTTGGATTCAAAACTTCACTTGCTACATTTTTTATTTTTTTGACAAAAAAATTACTTATTGCTTAAGAAAAAAACTTGCCTAACATACTGTCATTATTTTTTTTAATAATGATAACCAAATCATGACTACCAAAATAATAATGATTTCTCCATTAAATGATTTGACAGTTATTGCTTTGCCAACTTGTTATGTTAAAAGTATCAAATACTTAAATAGACAATTATTCGTTCTTTATTATAAACAATGGAGAAATTATTTATTATTTTTATGGTCATGATTTGACGGTCACTGCTTTCATTGCTTTGCCGTCATGCTAAAAGTTTCCAATACTTAATAAACTCCCCATGCCTTGTCCTCCTTTCCCTTTTTATCTTGGATACCCGTTTCATTAGTTACCTACTTAATATGCAAACCCATTAATATTTAATCTTAACAAAGAGTTAGTTTTCATGTTATCATGTTCGCAACCTCCAATGGTAGCAGAGATGGCAAAGAACTACGACTCATGAACTAAATGTCCCAAATTTGAGTCTCTACTCTCTTACTATTTGATGTTTGGGCTTTCAAGTAGTCTATGCATCACGAGAAATTAGTTTAAACCCAAACTTTGGTGGGTGAGAATGGGTTTGGATACCGCTTGTTTGGGGGAAAAAAAAAATGAAAAAAAAGAAAGAAAAAAAGTTACTCTGTACTGATTCCAAAATATAAACCTTCACCTAGACCCAATCTGTTTATTATAAATTATTTATAAAAAAAAAAATTCAAATGATAAAAAGAATATTTAAAACATTAATAATTTTTATTTTTTGATACCATGTTTTGTCAATTTGTAAAATCTCAAGATGATGGCACTGGAAGGCTGTGGCTTATTTTCTCGTCAATACATGCATTTCCTGCTATCCTGCTAAGGAAAAGGAAAGGAATAGTCTATACTTTAAAGAAATGTTTTGAAGAAGGAATCCATTTTTGAAAAACTTACACCATTTTCTTTTCCTTTCCTTTCCTTTCCTTTCCTCTTTTCCTTTCTTTCCAGGAATTGTATCCCAGGACTCTCAACAAAGGGACAATTCCATATGGAAGGTACAACTATAAAAAGCAAGTAATGGAGTGCTGTGATTATAGGCCTAGAAAGTATCCTCTCTATATACATATCGTGCCCTACCTGACCGCCATCATATTCCATATATATAGTTGCCTCTTGAACCTCCAGGTCACCAGAGCATTAATGTGATTTAAAGGAACATCTTTTTCCTCTTAGGAAATAAACCCGAAGACAAATCTCTTTTCCAGCAGAAAATTTATATGACACAGAGTAAAGGCAATGAACAATCATCAACACCACATGAAACGTGAATAAATAAGCACATCTTTTGATTATCATTTCCACTTTCTGTACAATAAAGTTGGTCGTCAGGGACACTATTTGAGAGGAGGAATTTAGAATAACAAGAATGTTGGCTGCTAACCCTTCAAGATTTTACTGTAAGCAAAATTAGGACTAGGAGTGTTTGTTCCTTTTAGGATTGTTAACTCTTTGAGAGGAGGCATTTTGAATAACAAGACTGTTGGCTTCGAGATTGCACTATTAGCAAAATTAGGACTAGGAAATGTTCCTACAGTTCTACCTGTCAGCTTTTAGGATGGAAAAATGGATGGTCCTGTGGTGGTAAACCATTGCCACCAGAAGTACTAGCCAATCCAAACTGCGAAGAACCCAAATTAGCAGCAGTGCCAGGGTGGGTACCAGCAAAACCAAACTGCCTGGCACCCACATTAGTACCAATACGTGGTCCATACAGATAGGCTGGTAAGCTCATAGGAGGTCTAATAGGAGGGGTGGTTGCCAGTGAAGGGGGTCCATGCAAGGATCTTAAATGCGGGGTAATGGCACCCCTTTGTCCAGTTGATGTCCTTGAGTATTTTGCACCTGGATTCATTAACAAGCCTGCTGGCTGCAGAGAAGGTGGCTGTATTGAGTGGAAGGCAGAAGCACTACCAACAGAAGCATTTGGGGCAGCTTGTGCGGATACAACTGTCAAGGGGCGCTTGTTTCCAATCTGCTGTTGCGGTATAGCCAACCGGGAAGGAGCTGGCAGAGTATGGTTGCTCTCTGCCTTATGCTTTTCCAGTTCCGCAAGGCGTTTCTCAAGGTGCACAGGCGAGCATACCGATTCAAGCTTGTAATCTGCAATGCATTTGATTACAGCTCTCAGAAGAGGAGCTTCTTTTTCTGCAGCCTCAGCCTATGAGCAAGTTTAACGAAGACATAAACACAGGATGAGAGCTAGATCTTAGACTAGGAAGCAGACATTGACTTGTCAAAAGAAAAACCAAACATACCAGTGTAATGTGTGTAGGGTTTCCTTTCATGTCTATTTCCCTAAAAACCTCCCTGCAAAACTTCAACTGAGCTTCTAGAAGAGCAGGTGGTTGGAACTTGTCAACCAGCTGAAATGCAAAACTATATCTGATAGCCTCAAGCCACTGTCGCTTTTCAACAAGAAGTTCAATAAAATCTGTTACATGTCAAACAGTAATTTCAGGTTCCATCAGACTGCTCCAAGAAAGCCAAGGAGGGATGGTGCTTAAAATATTTCTGTTGGGTTTCAATTCTGGAATTTATTTTATATTTCAAAAGTTTGCTTCCATATGATTTGTGAAACCAACATCAACACCACTCAACTTAAAGAAAGTGATACCAGTAAATGCTTGATGAAGAAGAAGAAGAAGAAGAAGAAGAAGAACCCACTTGAAGCGGGGATTGAAGAATAATAATGTAACCAGAGTTCATTCAGAAAAAATCTGGATACCAAAGAAGAAAAATGAAGCAATACTTTCCAATTCTATTTGAAACAGAGACTGCATTAAAGACCAAATTCAAAAAAAAAAAAAAAAAAAAAAAAAAATATATATATATATATATATATATATATATATATATATATATATTATATAATAATTTAAGTTTTTCAGTACAGGCCACAATGGCAAGGAAAAACATACATGGAACATCACATACAAATATGATTTAAACATAGTAAAAGTTGATCAATAGATATATAAGAACACTAGTGAAGAATAGGTATTCCAATTAGACAATTTCCAAAGCAAACTTAAATTTGGTCTGCTAACACTAATGCAAAAGAAGAATAATCAATCAATACTTCCAGGCACAAGTGCACAACAGCACCACACCTGATCACTTCCCATACCAAAAAGATGGAAAATAAATGGAAAGTGGATATTCTTTGATTCTACATTTTATTATATCAATTAATAATCATTTGGAAAGTAGATTAAACAACTTCTACACATAAAATACAGTGATTCTGTTCAAAAAGCAGATGGAAAATGAAACCATTACTATTCAATATATATAGTACTAGTGCATAAGTATCAAATGCATGCTATAAATCATAAACCAAAGGACATTGAGGCAAGGGTAAGTTCTTTTTCATACATAATAAAGCATTAGAAATCAAGTTAGATTTTCCAGTGTTACTTGACACACAAAAATGAGAAACGAAAATGTTCTGATTGTTTTGGGTTGGGTTGTAGCTGTTTTTCGTTCATTCTTTTAACACTTATATTGGACAAACTCACTCATCAAAAGACAACATAATACGGAGAAGATAAATGGCAAATCCATTGCCCTCGTGGACAATTAATGGTTCCGTTGTCCTAAGCACAGAAGGTACGACATCTCCGATTTGGATTTTACTCCCCTATGATATTTTCTGCCACACACAAGGAAAAAAAAAAAAAAAAAAGAAAAAAAAGACAGGGTACCATCGTGCAATGTGGTCTAATGAAAAAGGATGCCACTTTGGCATTTCTATGCTAGACAATGGGTGAATAACGTTTAATAATCCATGCTGGCATGTTGTGCACACACATTGCATGTGCCTGTCAGCTGGTATGCAGTGTTGGAACAAAACCTGAGCTTAAAATATAAAATTTAAAAGAGAGAGAGAAAGAGGGAGAAGGTGTTGCATGAAGCCCAATTTGCAGAAATTTTACCAGGGATCTTATCCTCAAAACCAAGGGCTTGACATAAGTTCGGGGTCTCTCTATGCTGAGCGACAATTACGAGAAGTTTTAAAATCTCATCTCCTTTGAAAGCAGTAACCAATCCATATGCAGCCAAAAGCTGCAAAAAAACAAAAACCTGTAAAGAATTCTCAATACCCACTCTCATCTTTGCTTTCCACTCGACCGCCAGTTTCATTGCCTCTTCTTTGACATGAGGTTCAATCTCCGGGGAGATTCTCATGAGCTGCTCCAACAACAGAATGTGATTCCCAATAGCACACGATTTAAAATCTGTGCCTCCCTTCTTAATATGCAGAGAGTAAAACTCCCGCATTACATCCAAAACTAGCTTTGCTGGTTCCAACGACATTCGAAGAGTGGTAAAAACTTCATCATACACTATATTGTCATTAAGAGCCAATAGCATATTCGTTCCATCCATGGTGTCACAGTTTGCTGATGAAGAACTGGTTGGATTATCGGCCAGTACATATCCTGATTGCTCAATCTTTACTTGAGGATGAAGAATGTGGCCCACTACACATGAGGAAGATGAATCAATCAATTAGCACGAAATTAAAACAGTAAGTGAACTACAATTACAAATTCTATATTACATATGCTGAGGTGATGAAATATGAAACTATTCACTGATGGAGGAGCACCCATAAGGAAGGGCCTAAACATCTCAGAGCTTTTCCCTAAGAAGCTTGCAAAGGAATCTAGAAAAACAATTCGTTTTCTCCTATAAATTAAGGATTTAGAAGCCTCCCCCATCACAATACATAAAAAAGCATCAAGATTGTCAATATAATATTCATCAAAAAAGGGGGAAATATTAAAATTGCCAATATGAGTTCTGGTGAAGGAGCTTATGAAGCTCGATATTCAGAAAACTTACCAGGGATCTTATCTGCAAGACCAAGGGCTCGACGTAACTCAGGGGCCTGTCTATACTGAGCAACAGTTCCCAAAAGATGCAGGAGATCATGTGCATCAAAGGCAGAGGCCACTCCATAGGTCGCTAAAAGCTGCAGAAATCCCAAAACCTCCAAAGAATTCAGAGTCTCCAGTCTTATTTTCCTTCTCCATTCACCTGCCAGTTTCACAGCTTCTTCTTTCACCTGAGCATTAATCAGTGGGGAGATGCTCGTCAGCTGTTCCAACAAAAGAATGCAACTCCTTCTAATGACACTTGCTTCAAATTCCACATCTCCGTCCTTTGAATGGGGAGGGTAAAACCCCTGCATTGCATCCAAAACAAGCTTTGCTGGGTCTGATGAGATTCGAAGAGCAGAGGATACTCCACTGCGCAATGATTCGTGGTCGCTCAAATGCTTGTTTAGAAAGAGTTGCAGACTCTTTCCTTTCATTGTGATGCAGACTCGAAGATCTGCATACGAAGAAGAACCTATTGCATTGTGGACTGGCAACTCTTCCGATGGCTTTACGCGTTACTTGAGACTCAATGATGTTGGAGCCTTCTTCAACAGAATTTTGGTTGGAAGCCATCTTCGTCTGTTTCTGATTGAGTTCTTTGCCACATTCTTCAATTGATTTTTGGATGGATTCAAACTGCTTCTCTTTCAATTGGAGACCTTTGGAACGTTCATCAAATTTTTTTTGGATTGATTCAAGTTGCTTCTCTTTTGACTTCAGTTCTTCCAAGCAATCTTCAATTGATTTCTTGACTGAATCAAATTGCTTCTCTTTCAATTGAAGCTCTCCCAGGCATTCTTTGATTGTTTCTCTGATTAATTTGAGTTTCCTCTCTTTAAATTCAAGTTCTTTGGAATTTTCTTCAATTGAGAATTGGATTGAGTTGCATTGCTTCTCTTGCAATTTGAGCTTTTCGACACCTTCTGCAATTGATTTTTTTATTGAATCAAGTTCTCTCTCTTTTGATGAAAATTCTTTAGAGCGCTCGTCAATCAAATTTTTGATTGAATTGAGTTGCTTCTCCTTCAATTCAAGTTCCATGTGGCCTTCTTCAATCAACTTTTGAACAGTCTCAAGTTGCTCCTCTTTCAAGACTAGTTCCTCAGAGAGCTCTTGAATAGACACTTGCATTGAATTGAATTCCTTTTTTTTCAAGTCAAATTCTTCAGAGCCTTTTTCAACCACTTTCCGCATCTCATCAATTTGCTTCTCTTTCATTTCCAGTTCTTTGCAGCGTTCTTCATTCGATTTTTCGATGGAACCCAGTTGCTCCTTTTTCAACTCAACTTCTTTCCACCGTTCTTCAATGGATTTTTGAATCGAATCCAAATGCTTCCCTTTCGATTCAACTTCTTCGGAAAGCTTTTGAATCGAATCTTGCATTGAATCGAGCTGCTTCTCTTTTGATCCAACCTCTTTAGACCTTTTTTCCACCAACCTGCGAAATGTCTCAAAGTTCTCCTCTTTCCATTTGAGTCGTTTGCAGCATTCCTCAACTGATTTCTGAACTGAACCTATCGACTTCTCTTTCCATTCAACATCTTGAGACCGCCCTTCCAACGTTCTTCGCAATAACTCTAACTTCTTCTCCTTCAACTCAAGCCCCTGTTCGGTTTCTTGGACCGTCTTTTGCACTAACTGCAACCGATTCTCCTTCGATTTAACCTCCTCCGACCGTTCTTCAATCGATTTTTGCGTCACATCAAGTTGCTTCTCTTTCAATTCCACTGCTTCCATCCTTTTTCGGACCCAATCCGACACCGTTTTTCGTTCCGATTCCACTTCCTTTTCTTTCATTTCAACTTCTTTGGAGCGATCTTCAATCAATTTCCTAACCAAATCCAAATCCTTCTCTTTCATATCAACCACTTGAGACCTCTCATCCAGCGATTTTTGCAATAACTCAAGCTTCTTCTCCTTCAACCCAAGTTCCTGCACACTCTCCTGGACCATCTTTCGCACCGACTCGAACCGACTCGTCTTCGATTCAACCTCCTCAGACCGTTCTTCGACCGATTTCCGCATCAACTCGAGTCGCTTCTCCTCTGCCTCCACTACTTCCGCCCGCTCTTCCCTCCATTTTCGAATAACATCGGACTTCTCCTCCACCCATTTTCGTGACGATTCCAACCTCTTCTCCTTCGACTCAACTTCTCTGGATCGGTCTTCGACCGACTTCCACACCGAATCGAAATGCTTCTGCTTGGATTCGAATTCTTCGGAGTGTTGTTGTATCAACTTCTCGACGGAATCAAAGTGATCTTGGAGGTCTTTCAACTGAACTGTGAGTAAGAGGAGGGAAGAAGACTGAGATTGGAGATTATCCAGGGTTTTCCGGATGTTGTCCTTCTTCAACTTGGCGAGTTTCAGCTCAGCTGAGACCTCCATTGAAGCCATTTCTGCATACACATTCACCTATACATACATACACATACATATACAAATATATATAGAATTTGATAAACCCTAGGGGAGAGAGAGAGAGAGAGAGAGAGAGAGGGGGGGGGGGGGAGTGGGACAGTCGCCTGAAGGACTACATCTTTTCAGGGACAGGCGGAGAGGGGGGTTGTAGGCCATAATGGGGAGTAGTACAAATTCTCATAGCTCCTGCATTTACCACAGGCCTTTCTACTTTAGGGAAATGTCATTGTAAAAGTAAGCTTGGGCAATCTGACGGGTGTGGCTCCTCTGTATTAGTGGAAAAAGTGTTAGATGGACGGTCAAGATTTAAGGACTTTTTACCCCTACTTTCAATGGTTTACGTTATACTTTGGGAGGTCGAAATATCCCGAATGACCATGATGGTCCGAAAAACGACATGCGCAAAGTGAGAGATGTCGATGTGGATGGTTATAATCATGTAGACCGTGTGGGGGAGAAAAACTTGTACGTAAGTGTGACACGATTAATGTGGTATTACGAGTTAATAGGAGAAGATAAAAGTAAAATTGTGAGATTTTGATCTATAATTTCACTTTCCTCTTTTGTTATTAGCCTGTGATAGGATATGATCGTGTCACAATTACATAAAAGACTTATTCCCGTGTGGGGTATTCACATAGACACACTTAATCAAATCAAAATTATTTTCTCCATTCTTCAAAGATAGGTTATGTTTGACAAAATACAAAGTTTAAGAAAAAATATCATTTCATTGACTTATCAGTTGTTAAACTCTGTTTTTTTAAAAATACCGTATCTTACTTTTTATTGGGTTTTGTATTGAAAGTAATTATTAAAATAACAAAAGGTAGTATAAGAAGTTCAAAAAATTTATGATTTGACTTTTAATAATAGACGAACATTTTGAAACAAAAGAAAAAGACAAATATAACCTATCTTTGTGGATCGGACGAAATATTTTATATTATTATACGGATTTAGCAATACGTGTCAAATTTATCATGGTAATAATATGACTTGGTATGCTTATGTGCTATAATAGCAAATGTCATATTTTGGCATACAACTCCAATGGCGTGTTTCAATATATATATATACATATATATATATATACAGAGGTGATCCCATCAGCACGTGCTGATGTAAGTTACATCAGCACTATGCATTGGGGATTGTACCCCTTGCATTGATTCAATTTCCCTCACATCTCACTAATGCACAAGGTACAACTCCCAATGCAGGTTTTGATATAAGTTATATCAACACGTGCTTACCTGATTATCATCCTATATATATATATATATATATATATATATATAGATATGTATATATATATATATATCAGATTGCTAGCATTCCTACCATTCCTCTATTTGTTGATTGATGAGCATCTTCCTTTTTTTTCTCTTTTTTGGTGGGAACGGAATAATTCAGAAAAGCAAATTGAGCACTGTAAAAAATGGATCAGGATTGAGAAACTTCTAGGAATCATGGGCGGAGCCACAGAGAGAGGGGGGGGGGGGGGGGGCCGGGTGGGATTTGGGGGCACTGTGCTCCTACTGGCTCAACCAATTTTTTTTGGAGAGAAATATTACCATTTGATGACTATTTCTCAACATAATGCAAAAAAGAGGAAAATGGTAGTCATGTTAAAGTATATTTACAGTTAATTTGTAATAAGTTAGCAAACAAATCCTTTTTTTGGTATTAAATTGAAAAATGTTTACTAAAAACTAATTTTTTCAAAAAAAAATGCTTTATAGGACTTTTAGTCCTCCACTTCCCACTTTCATATTTTATAAAATCATAGCACAGTACCCCCATTGAAGATAAATCATAACTCTGCGTCTGCTAGGAATTTGCCACAAAAACAAAAAAAGAAAAAAGTCTAAAAGGATGGCCATTGCATGGATATAGCCATTGCATTTATTTATTTATTATTATTTTTTTGGGTCAACTGGGGGCAGAGCCATAGCTATTGCATTTTTCAAGCAAGGCTGCTAGCGTTTAGAAATGGCCATTACAAATATGGTCCATCGTGGTATTTGCTTTGATAGATCTAATAATATTTTATTAATCTAGCATAGCTACTAAATGCCAAATTGTGTCTCATATTTGGCACAAGTTGTGGCATTACTAAAATATGACAGACCACCCCAGGAGAGTGCTGTTTTTGCCTTTGTGCCAAATTATAGTATTGGCATGCTCCGTCGGAGATGGGTTCAAGTGTCAAAGTGCTAAAATTATATTTTCAAACATCGTTCCTCTTCCTCCTTTCACTAATCAATAGTGCTATTTATCCTAACTCATCTTTTCAAGCTTGACATCACAAATGAGATGGCATCTCTTCATATTCAAATTCAAATTTGTGGATTGTACATTGTCACATCATTTAACACGTTGAATTTGAGAAAATAATTTGGGACAAATAACATTTTACTAACTATCATTTAAAACAAATTTCTTAGTGTGATACTTAGTGTTTTAGAAATTTTAATACATTAACTTAATTCAAGGGTACATATAGAAAATAAAATAGGTATTTTTATAAAAGTAAAATAGTGTACAAAAAAAAAAAAAAAAAAAAAAGGGCATGGGATGACAAAATGATTTTAAAATTCATATATTAAGAGGGCAAAATGGTTAAAATAAGTAGTTAAAACTAGTTATTATGACACAAGTATAGCATTGACATTGGACCCTCTTAATAGGCCTAAAACATCCTCCCATGATGTGTCATGAAAACAGGGTGGAGTTGTAGGATCCAATGACACTAGTCCCAATATATTTTCATGACACATCATGAGAGGTTGTTTTAGGAGGCTTTTTTTGAAGAGGTCTAATAGTATTTTCCACCAAGTCCTATACGATATTTAGTAAAGTTTTAGCATTTCTAAAATTTGACATGCCAAATAACACAACATTAAGGTGGCTTTGGAATTTGTGTTAACTCATGGCATTGGCATGACATATAGAAGGATCCTGGGCTTGGGTGCTTAGGTAATCTAACGGCTAGAAAAAATAAACACACTTGTACAATTAATAAAAGTTGAAATTTTTAAAACCGTTAGATAAACCCAAGCACACCCAAGTACAAGTAGAGGATCCAGGCCGTGACATATAGTACAATATTAGAAATGGTTTGACAATGCAGCCAAAACACCCCGTTCTAAGTCTCTATAGTTTGTTAGTCTAAGCTCATTTTCTCTCAACCAAAGGTCTTTAATTCCCTTGGCGTCTGGCAAACTCTCTCTCTTTCTTGAAATCCATGAGCTTGCATAGATGTAAAAATTGTATATTTTTACATCTCTACTTCCTTTTGGCTTCCTTTTGGTTTGTTCAAAATCTTTGATTCGAGCTCGTGATGCCGATTGCTTTGCAGTGACTTCTACACAAACTTTTTTTTTTTTAATTATTTTTTTTTATAACTTCTACACAAAAACTTTAATATTTCCTATACATGTAAAGATCATTCAGTGCGCTTAGCTCCTCTCACATTCACTTGTCACATGATTAATACATGAGATCGAGGTTGGATGTGAGAGGGATACGTATTGCACCCAACACATAGCATTAATGGGTTGATTGTAATCAAGCATTTTATCAATGAATTTCAATTCTTCTATGCATAGAATAAATTTTCCTAAACATGGAAGAAAGCATAAGGAAAAGACGATAAAATTAAAATAAAAAAAAAAAACACTTGGACACTTCTTTATCATTCTGCCCCACTATTTTGTGTATTTTTCGAATACCTATACCCCACCCTATATTCCTATAATAGAAAGGCCCTTCACCCTATATCATTCTGCCCCACTACTTTGTGTATTTTTCGAATACCCATACCCCACCCGATATTCCTAAAATAGAAAGGCATTTTTCGAATACCTATACCCCACCCTATATTCCTATAATAGAAAGGCCCTTCACCCTATATCATTCTGCCCCACTACTTCGTGTGTTTTTTGAATACCTATACCCCACCCTATATTCCTATGATAGAAAGGCCCTTCACCTCCATCCCTAAACCTCCCCCTTACAATACAAGGGCGACAACTAATACAAGAACCCTGGTTCTGTCATACACGGATTTTTCCAGTCTAATGAAAGAATTGAATCTCTAACCCTATTCCCCTACTTTCACAGCTATGCCTGCGGACCCCCTAGACCACCAAACTACATGCCCAAAACAGCTTTGATACCTTTTTTTCACACCAACAGGCCTGCCAGGGGGACTTAAGGCCATCATCCATTCTGATGTATGAAGGGCACCTCTAAATATTGCAATCACCATAATGTCTACAGCCTCTCTCTAGATTCGGATTTGGTGTAATTGACTACTTTTACTACATGGTGCAATAAACGTAAGATTGATGACATGTAGGCAAGAAGGAGAAAAGTTAACGAGAGGCAAGTGTTTGAAACCTTTTATAAACAATTACCTTTTATTTGAATATTTTTAGTAACCACGTGTGGGAAGTCAGAGAAAAGTTATTTAGTAGAGTTTGAACCCATCACAAGCTTAAAGATATTTCTAAAATTCTGCATCATGGTGGCTAATTCTCGTGCCAAAAACCTTGGAGTTGTAATTGATTACCTAGTTATATTGTGTTTTTGAATCACTCATGAATGAAGATGAGTTTGCCCATTGAAGATCTTGGATTTGAACTCTCATCTCACTATTTGGCATGGGAAGTGACTTAGAAGCCCAAAAATTGAACATAGGTAGTTACTGACTTGGCCTAGCTAGGTAATCACCCATGACTGTCATGCATACAAGGGAATCCTATTCGATTATGGACGTCCGTGGATGACACGTACACATTCACGTGCACGCAAGTGGTTCTCACGAAAGACTGATTGTACAAGATATCTGGGATATCCTACACATGATCATAGCTAATAGTATACATACCAAAAGTCAAATGAGGAAACAAGTGATGATTTAGGACTCAATTTGGATTTTGGAAAGTTGGAGGGAAAGTAAAGAAAAACCAATTTAGTCATTTAGTCATTTTCCTTTCCTTTCCTTCCCTTCCCTTCAAGCTTTCCAACAACCAAACAAATGCTACGAGAAAATTAGAAAAATACAGATCCTTCAATAAAACCATGAAAACGAGGAAAATTAGAAGAAGCTTAAGACGTTGAAGCAGTTGTCTGAAGTGCAACTAAGGAGGCATAAACACCATCTTGGATATCGAGAAGAGTTTCATGGTTTCCTTTCTCAACTATAACTCCATTTTTAACCACTGCAATAACATCCACATTCTTGATTGTGGATAACCGATGGGCCACCACGACTGTTGTCCGGTTCACCATGATTCGGTCCAATGCATCTTGAACCACTCGCTCGGATTCAGCATCCAATGCACTGGTAGCCTCATCTAGTAGTAATATCTTCGGATTCTTTACTATAGCACGTGCAATGGCTACCCGTTGCTTCTGGCCTCCAGACAGTTGGACTCCTCGCTCTCCTACTATGGTATCATATCCCTGCATTTCCATGGTTGGACAGATAGAAAATAAGTGAGAGGATTTCAATTCTTATCTAGAAAGCTCACAAGAAACTAATCGATGGTGCTTAATTTAGTGATTTAGTCACTTATTTTTATTTTTATTTTTATTTTGGGACTAAGTGAAAAAGGGTTGGAGAGGAAACCAGTCATAGCGATCCTACCTAAGCATGACCATAGTAGCCCATTAGTCCTTAGTGATCAATAACCATGGATTTTAGTGACGGTCTGTTATCTATCGCTAATTGCTGCCCCCTCACTGACAATAAAATATCTATCGCGAGTTTTTGTTTATCCAAGAAGCTTAAGGTTGGCAAATATCCGTCACTTATCTAAATTAGCAAAGGATAAGCTCCATCTTAGGTGCTATCTTAACCTTTGCATAAATAAATAAATAAACCCATTGAGGAAACAATTATAGGAGAGAGGAGAACCACAAGCGCTCCATCAAACTGGTTGAGTCATAGCCCATCATCATTCCCACCAAGGGTTTGTAGTTCCAACGATAGAGTTAGACTATCATGGACAATAACACGTCACTATACTGCCCTGAGACTCAAACCCCTGATTAATTAACTAGCCTCTTACACCCATATAGCGGTAAGAAATGTCCCTATTAATGGATATTTGTTTGTAAACTACTTCACGGTCAGTTCTCTAACCTGTTGTAACCCACTAATGAAATTGTGGGCATTAGCCAACTCTGATGCAGATAATATTTCTGCCTCGGTTGCATTTCCTTCATTTCCATATGCAATGTTGGCACGAATTGTGTCATTGAACAAAACAGGTTCTTGGCTTACAAGACCCATCTGTTGCCTCAACCACTTCAGCTGGATCTTTTGAATTTCAGTTCCATCGAGTGTAATGCATCCTGAATTAGGATCGTAAAATCTCTGCAACAAGGAGATCACCGTTGATTTCCCACTCCCACTTTCTCCAACTAGCGCAAGTGACTTCAAAAAAAAAAAAAAAAAAAAAAAAAAAGGTTGGATTCACACAAATAAAACTTGGACCGGATTAATAAAAGTTGTAAAATGGAAATGCCATATGTTGTTTGTTGGAAAGAAAATGCTATTTGTACCAATTCCCTGCACCAACTCACATGACAGATGAGATGTTGTCAAATGATTTGTTATTTCTTTAATTAGTTAATGTCACATCACCAACCACGTGAGTTGGTGTAAAAAGTTGGTATAGAGAGTTGATGCATATAGTACCAACTATTCTGAAAATATCGGAAGTAAAAATAACAATTGGAAAAACAAAAAGTTTCCGCACCTTGCCTGAGCGAATTGCTAAGCAGAGGTCTTGGAAAATGAGAATATCTGGCCTAGTCGGATACTTAAAGCTTACATGCCGAAGTTCAATCTCTCCCTTCACATTTTCTAATGTAATCCCAGACTGGTCACTAGGGTCCATCTTTGATTCCCGGTCTAGAATTGCAAATATGGAAGCAGCGGCAATCTTGACTTTGCTAGAATCAGGGCCGTGGGAACTCGATTGAGAAATTCCAACAGCTGCTAAGGTCAGAGCAAAGAAAACCTGCCAGCAACTCATGCAGAATGACAAGGATAAATAACTTTAAATACTTTAATTTTACTTAGATGAGTACATTTCAAATATTATTAAGTTTCCAACCCAAAAGCCTAAATGGTTAGGCGGATGACTTAAGCAGCTATATGCTTAAACCATATCAAAATTCAATTATTAAACATTGTTGGATGTGGGGCTTCATTAAACGATGTAGGGTGCAAGACTTCCCAATCATATATATGCAGGCCTAACAACATGAGAACGAACATGTCACATGGATAACAAAGATGGGTTCACGAAAAAAAGGGGCCCGAAAAATGACGACAGCTTGCTCTAATACCATGTTAGGAGAATCCAATTGAAAAGCCTAAGTTGTAGGTGGATAGCCCAAACAGGTATACAAAGTCCAATCAAACTCAATACTTACACGGAAAACATCTGAGAATGTTGTTTTGCCATCCTGAACGAGGCGTGCTCCTGCATAGAAGCTGGTTGCATAGACTAAAAATAGCAAGGCCAACGATACCCCAAAACCAATTCCATTGATCAACCCTTGCCTTATCCCTGTTTTTATAGGGCCTTCACACTTATCATTGTATAGTTGCATCACCTTCTCTTCAGCACAGAAAGAAGAAACTGTTCTTATATTCCCCACCGCGTCATTCGCAACTTGGCTTGCTTCCTCATACATCATCTGCAACCATATAGACCAACATTAGACAGTTTCTTAGGTGCTTCAACTGGGTAACTTCACTTTAAAATTAGATGATGTCTTTAGCATATTTGTAGCCATAAAACAAACCTTTGCATCTGAACTGAATCCTTCCATAAACTTTCCTTGAACATATCCATTGACTCCTATAAGAGGCAGCAAAAGAAGGATAATGACTGCCAACTGCCAACTTGCTGCAAAAGCAATGACCAAACCTGCAGCGGCCGATGCAGAATTCTGAACAAGCAGACCCAGTGCATCTCCAACAAGAGCGCGAACACTTGCTGCATCACCAGAGAGCCTGGCACCAATTACTCCACTCGAGTGCAAAGGATCATCGAACCAACCCACCTCCATGTGAATTACCTTCTCAAAGCACATCAATCTGATACGTTTTATTAACTTACACCCAGCAACGGCAAAGAAATACGCCCGCAATGGAAGCGCCAACAAAGATGCCAGCCCAAGGGCCAAAAAAATCAGTGCCCAAAATTTTGAATCCTTTCTTAGTTCATGTTGAGGCTCATAGAATATTTTGATTATATTAGATATTAGTATACTAGAAATTGGAAGTATTGAGCCTTTAACAATTGCAAATATGGTTCCCAGTAGCAACATCGGAATCTCTGGCTTGTTCAGATAGGCAAGGCGGCGGATTGAGACTTGCAGAGGCTTTTGTGATGGAATCTGGGGTGGGGCTTCAGCATCTGAAAATGCACTTTCCTGCATGTTGAGTCCTGTTGGTAGGCCAAAAGAGACTGACAATGAATGGGGGCTGTTGTTTCCTACTCCTGATGATCCATGACTTATGGATCGTATGTGTGACATTTGTTGAATTGACTGTTTGCCCAATGCCACACTAAATTCTGGTTTGTCTTGGTTATTCTGTTGTCGTTCTGACTCTTCATTTACTTCTTGCAAACATATAAGCTGAGAGTATGCTCCGTCAGGATCCTTGAGCAGTTCTGAGTGCGAGCCTGATCAAATTGACAATAATGAGATCTTATGTATCATACATTCTAGATCTTTCCCAGCCATGGTAAAGAATTTTGGATTCAATAGGTATGTGTTGTTTGGAATGTTTCAGAATTTCCAGAGAAAATGTCACAATTCCCCCAACACCACAATTTTTCCAGGAAACAAAATAAAAAACCTAGGTGGGTCACATATGATATCGGCTTTACTGGTGTTCGGTTATAATTATAAGATACCTTTTTCTATCATCTTTCCTTGATGAATGACAGCAATCATGTCGGCATTCCTCACTGTGCTCAAACGATGAGCAACAATGACAGTAGTTCTGTTGACCATGATCCTGTCCAATGCCTCTTGCACAATCCTCTCTGATCCTGCATCAAGCGCACTTGTAGCTTCATCTAGAAGTAGAATTCGAGGGTCTTTCAAAATTGCTCTTGCTATAGCAACTCTCTGCTTCTGTCCCCCAGACAACTGAGTTCCATGCTCACCAACCAAGGTATTTAGTCCCTGAATGTAATTTAATTTAATTTTTTTAAAAAACATTGAGGTAAAATGACAATTTTAATTCCCGTATTTACAAAAGCGAAGATATTAGATAAAATAATAACTAAATGGGATAAGAAGTTAGAACCTGTGGCAGCTTATCAATAAATTTTGCAGCATTTGCAAGCTCAGCCGCAGCTCTAATGTCTTCAATACTTGCACCATCCTTCCCATATGCAATATTATCCTTAATGCTAGATGTAAATAACACGGGTTCCTGGCTAACAAGACCGATTTTCTCCCTAATCCATTTGAGCTGAAACTTTTTGAGATTAATATCATCTATAAGAACCTCACCAGCTTGAGGATCATAAAATCTCTCTATCAAACTGATCACAGTTGATTTCCCACTTCCACTCTGTCCAACCAAGGCTGCAGTTGTGCCACTAGGGATGGAAAGAGAGAACCCATCAAATACTTGCTCATCCAGTCTAGTGGGATAACTAAAATAAACATCCCTCAAATCGATATCTCCACGAATGTCATCCAACACCATTCCCTTGGTGTCATAAGCATCTATTTCTGGCTTCCTATTGATTGTCTCAAACATCTTGAATGCTGCAGCTTGACCAGCAGCAAATGCACTCATGCAAGGAGATGCCTGCCCTAGAGACCTGATTCTCCATGTTTCCAAAAGAAGTGTATAAATAAATAAAAGGGTCATGTCTTGCAAGAAGTAAAGTTAGAAATTTAAGCAGAAGGTCTAGGTATATACAGTTTATGGAAAGAAGTAGAACTCTAACATGATTTAAGATGTAAATAAAGTTTGGGAAAGTGAAAAAAAATTCGAATCACAACTCACATGGAACCAGTCACCACGGCAAAAATTATGTTCATCACGTCACCGCCATTGTAAGCTTTTTCGATTATCAGCTTTGCACCAAAATATACCGCCAAACTGTAGGTGCCGAAAACGATAAACATCACTGAGCCACCACCAAATCCCGCAGCCAAACCTTCATTGATACCTGACTTGTAGGCATCTACTAGAGAGTTGTTATAGTTAATTATAGCTTGTTTCTCCCCATTAAATGACGCAACCTAGAATAAAAAAACCAAATGGCGGTTTACTTCCACTAAAAACTAAAGTGCGCAACAAAACCAAACACACTTCTATTGAAATACATTAGTCTATTGTGCCACATGCATGCGTATGTACTTCTTGATAATTGACATACAGTTCTAATTGAGCCAATCGTCTGTTCTACTATATTTGCTGCTTTTGCATAAGCACTTTGTCCACGGCTTGCCATCTTGGATATGAAGAAAGCCATAACTCCACCAGCAGTCACAAGAAGAGGAATGGAGGCTAACATAACCAGGGTGAGAAGCCACCCTTTGACGAATGCTATTACAAATCCTCCAATAAATGTTGATATCAGCTGTAGAAATTTTCCAACCTGCATAAATACATATATGTCAAATTTAAACTACCTTTTTATTCCCCAATTGTTTACAGGTTGATGTAATAGTCGTACCTTCTCACCCATGGCATCTTGTATGAGAACAGTGTCACCGGACATCCTCCCAACAACTTCTCCCGTATTCGTTTCCTTATCAAAGAATGCGATATCTTGTCTCAATATAGTTTTCAAATACATATTCCTTATCCGTGCAGCCTGTCTCTCCCCTGTGACCATCCAGCAAGCCACCTCTGTTTTTTTTTTTTTTTTTTTTTAAAGAAAAAAAAATGTACAATTTTATCAACTCTCAATCACTACTCAAATAGTTCAATATATTTCTCTAAGCGTAGAATTTTGTATTAATTTTTAGTTTTGAGATGTGCTTACGGAGGAATGCTGCAACACCAGAACCCATAGCCAAGTAGACAAATTTCAGAGATACCTAAAAATTTAGTCCGGTAACTTTTTAATAACATATTTATTTCAACATTAAATTTATATAACAAGATAAATAATGTGTGTGTATATATATATATATATATATATAGTGAACATTTTTACCGCCATGATAGAGATTGAAACTAATTGGAATTTAAAGCTTATGCAGAAATTTTCTTACCTTGGAAACTACATCAACCACGTTTTGAGTTTGATTTTGTCCAAAAGAATTAACCAGTTCCCCGAAAATTACTGTCATAAGGGGCTGACATATTCCATTCCCAATAGCACCCATTGTGCCAATTATCATCAACAAGAAATCGGTTGAATCCGCAAATGAGAAAAGCTTGAGAAATGGAACCGTGTTCACACCAGAGCTTTTCTTGACCTCTAAGACCGACACACGGCTCGTTGATGTGGTGGCCTCCTGCATATTTGTATCACTGTCCAAGCCGTTCTCGCCAGCCATATCACAAACTTCAAGTTTTTAATCCAATTTTCAATTACTTTATTAGGATTATAAGGAACTTGTATTACTTCTGCAAGGCCATAAATAAATGATTGACTGAAATCAGGAACTTGTGTGTCAAACCAGAAATATGAACTAGTGGGCAACTGTAATTATAGGTAAATCTAAGGATCAAACACCAACAAAATGATAATTTAAAAGATTTTGTTTAACCATTTGAGGGGGAGGGGGTGGATTTCAATAAATAACCAGTTCAAAAATGTAATTGACATGCATCTCTTTCTTCAATAGAATTAAAATGAACCTCGCTTCTTCTTCTTCCTTTTTTTTTTTTTTTTTTTTTTTTCTGAAATTATAAAATAGACTACTCTGGTGTATCTTGGTTCATATAACCCATCAAATTCCAGGCCCTTGTTCATGACTCAGTACATAAAATGAACCAAGCAAATGAATATTTATTTAACCCATCAAATTTGATGATCCTTGTGCAAATTCCATTACCCAAAAACTCAACAAGAATCATGTTTTTACTCTAATATGTTAAAGATTTCAACAAACAAAGAGAAGCTAACAGAACCAGGTCTAAATGTTGCAAAATCTGATTATATCTGGAGAAGTTATTTAAAAGCAAACACAAACAGAACCTGTTAAGAAACTACGGATGGAATTTCTATAAATTTAGCAACACGACGATATTAGAAATGATATCTATCAAATACAATAATATAATCAGGGCCCGTTTGGGTGTTCAAATGGAAATTAAACAATTTTACTATACTTTAAATGGTATTGAAGGCACAAATTATCTTGAATAAGACTATTTAAAAAAGTTGAGTCATTACTATAGTTGATGTTATAGGATCAATTTTTAGAAATTCATGAAATGCTACTATTTTAATTTTCTCTCATTTGTGATGCTGGCCACAAGAAATTCATGAAATGCTATTATTTAGATCCAAGTAACCTAAAAATGCTATCCTTAGAGAGGAAACAACCCCTTTTGTACTGGGTTGCATGATGCTACCCCTAAGATAGAACAATCATTTAGGGAAACTTGTGTGCAAACTAAGGCTCCTCCCATGAACCTTGAATCACCATATGTTCAAAATACACAAATTATATATATCCAAAAATCCTCTTGACATATATATTTATATATATCTCCAACATATCCTTCATCATACAATATCAATATGCAAAAAATAAATTTCATCAATTAATAAAACTAATGCGCATTGTAGTAACTCTCTTAACGGTAATACCAACATACAAAAGGTGAAAGACCAAATAGGTAATGTTAAGGTAATACATAGGTTGCCGATGGCATGGTAGCCTCACTTGTTAAATGAGTGATCCCTATACCCATTTGTTGATATTAAGGAGGGTAAGGGGTAAGGGTACTTTCTATCAATTCTCACAAGAAAAAAAAAAGATTATATATATATATATATATATGGGCCTACTTCTATCCTTTTTTGCTAATCCACACCCTTCTATGACTTTTTGCTAATCCACACCCTTTCATTGCAAAAAAAAAAAAAAGAGAAAAAAAAAAAAAAGAAGGGTTATTAATCCATGACAAAAGGGTGTGGAAATAGGCCCACCCAATATATATTGAAAAAAAAAAAGAATAAATATCCAAAATATCCCTCATAAAAAGAATTATATCCAAAAACCCCATAAAATAATTTTCTTATCGAAAAAAACCCAAATAAGGTTAAACTATATCCAAAAAACCCTAGAACTTAACTTCCGTCCAACTCCGTTTGAATGATGAATTTTCTGACTAAAATACCCTTATTATATTTTTTTATTAAAATATAAAAAAATTTATTCAAAATTTGTATTACCATCTTTTTTATCTAATAAATTTTTTATTTGTCATAATCACAAAAAAAATGAAAAAAAGATGAAAGAAAACAAATAAACAAAAAATTATAAAAAAAAAAAAATATATGTCACTCCAAAAGCTGTATAATTTAAATAGAGTTGGATGGAAGTTAAGGTGTTGGGTTTTTTGGATATACTATAATTTTATTTTGGTTTTGTAGATAGACAAATTAATTTATGGGATTTTTGGATAGAATTATTTTTTTAAAAGATATTTTAGATATTTACCCAAAAAAAAAATATATTCCTCAATTTTAAAGCATGAAAGGTAAATAAAATAAATTTTCAAAACAAAATCTAATAATCTCCTAACATAGTTTAAATTTTAAAAAATATTTATATAATGAGCATTTTTTTTAGTAGAACAATGGAAGGGAGTACCTTTTGTTTGAAGAAGCCATTAATCCATTAAAAACCAAGTCTTGAACTGGTCGTGAACTCAAACTTCCACGTTATCATGTACGCTAAAAATTTCCACTTCTAATTTTAAACGTATAATTTAAGGGGATTGACCCAAAATTTTATATTGCATCTCACATTCTAAGCAAGAAATATAACTAAAAATCTCACATTCTAAGCAAGAAATTAGAATTTAAAGGTTAAGAAACTAAATGACTAGTTTATTTTATTTTATTTTATTCATAATACACACACACACACACACACACACACACACATTAAATTGATATAAAAACAATATGGTACTTTGACACCCAAATATAGGATTATAGGAATATAATCAATATACAACACTTTAATTTTTGTGTACTATAAACCAAAGAAAATGCTACTACATCCATATTTTGCCATCCATGTTTACCACCAACCTTATGTGTCAAAAGTATATAAGTGAAAGCAAACATATGGCGCTCGACATGGAATAAAGAGACGCTGCCACATATGGATAGGTGAAAAAATGTGAGTGAAATAGCATAGTTCATAAACTAAACATAAAACCTCAACTAGAGGGTAAGTCACTAAAGAAGCAATTTTTTTCTACATAATGTATTAATTGTTCATGAAATTTGAGATGATCTAATCAAGGAATGGCCAACATCTAGTTCTAATAAATTTGAGAGTTTTGACTATGCTTTTAATGTCTAAAGTTAACTATGGCCCAACCAATTAACAGTCCCAAAAATGGCAAAAGCCCTTCAAAAGTAGATCTACGAATTTTTCTCAAGTTATAACAACTAGCAGGGGCGAAGCCAGGAAACTATTTAAGGTGAGGCAACTTATTACAATTTATTACGTTTTAGTGATTACTTTTCAACTTTATACCATAGAAAGGATATTTTTGTCAACTTATTACGAATCGACTATATATCTACTTCAAAATGACTACTAATTTACTTTATTTGGTAGTAATTTGGAAAATGATCATCAAAAGAGTAGAATATTCAGATTTTTTTTATTTTATTTAATTTTTATTTTATAGAAATTTTCAGGTGGGGCGCTTCACCCATGACAGCTAGTCTAACTTTGGCTGAAATCTTGGTATCGAACAATGATAAAGAAACTTTGATATTATGATGGCCCTGAGAGGGAATGATGAAAGTTGAACACAAGATCTCTTACTTGACAAGAGGTTCTAAAACCACTCAGTCCACCCTTCAAAGGGTTTTCTTGGTTATAATCACACAATATGTGCATGGCAGCATGGGTTGAATATATAGAAAATGGGGTGCCTAGTGAGTATGATACGAGTCAAACAAATCTGCCCAACTGAACCTACCAAATGCCCAAAAAGAAAAAAAAGAAATAAAATTCATTGTACCATCATCCAGACAAGAATTGAAACAAAACCCATGTGCCCAAAAAGAAGAATAAAAGGAAAAAGGGAAACAAATTAGCTGAAGATGAAACATATTTGAATCATTAGTTTGAGAACAACGACTCACCGAACGATCAAAAGGGTTGCTGAAAGGACCATCCCTTTTGGGAAAAAAAATTTTCCGTTGTCGTTGCCTAGAGTACCTGCAAAGCCTCGTTATAGCCTCCGACTACCATATATTATATAAAACGAACCCAAAGAATTACACTTGACCTACTCAACTAGTGATCGAAACTGTCCTGCGGGACTTTCTCTGTCTGGTGTTTTCCTCATGAAGGAGCGCACGGTGGAGCGCACGGTAGACACTTGAAAAATTTTCCAACTCTTTCGTCATTCGTTCTGCTTGTTTCTTTGTGATTTTGCCATCTTTACCTCTCTATTCTCTTGTGGAGATTCTTTTTGTGGGGGTTTTGTTTTCTTGCATGTAACTTATTTTCGATGGCTTCTATCAAGGGTGCTATTGCTATGGACACAAATGGCTCAATCACTAGGTAACTTAGACTACTGCCCGGCCCCAATAAAATAGAATACTCCTAAGGGCACGTTTGTTTGGATCGAATCAGGGAACCAGAATGGGATGCAATGAGATTTTGAGTTCATCATTGAAATCTCATTTCATTCTATTCTGATTTTTCTCCAATTCCATCGATTTCAATGATGAAAGGTCACTTTCATCATTGAAATCTCATTCTATTCCATTTTGATTCTCCTCGATTCCATCCAAACAAATGTGCCATAAGAATAGTGAAAAGTAGCCACTTTTTTTCTCTCTTCTTTGTGGCATGTAGATAGTAAAGAAAATAAATTTTACGTAGAAAATTTTACTATATCAATTCTTATTTATATTATTGTATTAAATATTTTAATCTCATCTAAAAATTTTGCCTTAGGCCTCGACTTGTATCAAGCTGGCCCTAACTATAGAATATCAAGATGATTGTGAGCCTCTAGAAAAGTCATACTAATGGAGCCAGAATTTCAGAAGATTCTGAGCATAAGTATCTTAGTGGTAAGATGATTGGTAAGACAATCTCTCTCATTGCTAATTATTTAATTTTACTACCTCAACTATTGACTAGAAAGGAGTTTATTATTGTGGCATTTTGGACTATATGATGGATTATTGCTTTGTAAGGCCAAAAGATAATGTATCAATTGCTGGGTTCACATCTGTGATTCTTATTTTAATTTATGGGGCCTCATGTGTATCAACTGCTTGGTTAACACATCTCAATAGCTTATTGGAAAATTGGGCCACTAGATCCCAATTTTTTAATTTCTTTCAATTAAACGCCATTTATGCAAAAAGACAAGAAAATCGCATGAATATCATAGGACTATTTTTCATCGTTTTGTGTAAACGGTGACTAATGTTAACGGTATGATTAATTGAAAGAAATTAAAAATTTTGGGGGACAATGCATGATTTTGAACATTAGGGGGTAATCCGTTGATCTTTTCTGCAATTTATCCTTTTTTTTTTTTTTTTTTTATAACTAAATTTATAGTGGTTGGATGGATTCAAAGTGAAGAGTAATAAATATGATAATGTAGCATATGTGACATTTCTGTAATCAGATCCCCAAAATAGTTGCAAAAATAGTTGGAAAACATGCACTTTATATTAGAGACCTGAATGGCTGAATCAAAAAAAGCATACCATTGGTTGGTGACTTGGTTCAACCGTTCAAGGCAAAACACTAACGAAGATAGAAATAGGGAAATGATATTGGCAAGCTTAAGAGCTATCTTGCAATATCATTAATGTCTACAGTCTCTATATCATTCATACAAATATATAAAAGTATCAAAAGGAAGAACGAAAAATGCAAATATTCAATTATCCTCGTTCAAAAACGTTCGAACAATGGACTGTCCAAGAGTTTCCCTTACTCTCAGGTCATTCATCGTTTGAACGACAAGCCTTGTCATTCGAGCATTGGGTTGCCCGAGAGTATGTCTAGCTCTAGTTTACCTAACCTTCGAACGTTGAGGCCCTTCGTTTGAATGCTGCATCAAGCGGGAAATCTTTTAGCTCAAAAAAAAAAAAAACATCTTTTTGTGGATCATTTCCAACTTTTCAATCCTAAGCATAAACAGAATGTGTTGAACCACTCTTAGGGCAACCAACAGAAAGTAAGCAACCAACCAAGAAAAAGAGGCATTCTTGAGAGCTCACCTCCATGAGCAAAACCATTGCCACCTAGAATACACCAAGCTGGCTTCCATTTTATATTCATGGTATATCTCTTCTAGATCTAGTAGACTACTAGTGAACACCCACATACCTTCCTCATAAAGGCTCTTCGTGAGATTTGTTTGTTCCACCACTTCAATGAATAGAAAAATATTAGCTAAGTAAATGATTTTATCTGCATACACAATGTATGTTCTCAATATTTTACATTACATTAAACAAACTTCATTAGTTTTTTTTTTTTTTAGTTTGTAATGTTTTATTTTTTATATCTATTTTTTGTTCAATTTAACATATTTACATATACATAAAGTCAAAATCTATGATGATATTATCGATTATAATTGCTGAAAATACTCTGCTATTTCGTTTCGAATAACAATATTTACCAAAAGTCAAATGAGGAAACAAGTGACACTCCATTATTTAAGACTCAGTTTGGATATTGAAAAATTGGAGGGAAAAGAAAGGAAAATACTTGAAATTGCTTATAAATTGTATCCTTTATTAAGCAATATAAGCAATTTCAGTTATTTTCTTTTCCTTTCCCTCCAACCTTCCAAAAACCAAATAGAGGCTAGGAGAAAATTAGAAAAACATCCTTCAACGAAACCATAAAAACAAGGACAATAACAAGAAGCTTATGAGGTTGACGCAGTGGTGTGAAGTGCTACTAAGGAGGCATAAACACCATCTTGGACATTGATGAGAGTTTCATGCTCTCCTTTCTCAACTATAGCTCCATTTTTAACCACTGCAATAATATCGACATTCTTGATTGTAGATAATCGATGGGCAACCACGACTGTGGTCCGGTTCACCATGATTCGGTCCAATGCTTCTTGAACCACTCGCTCGGATTCAGCATCCAATGCACTGGTAGCCTCATCTAGTAGTAATATCTTTGGACTCTTCAATATAGCTCGTGCAATGGCTACCCGTTGCTTCTGGCCTCCAGACAGTTGGACTCCTCGCTCTCCAACCGTGGTATCATATCCCTGCATTTTCATGGTTGGACGGATAGCAAAGAAGTGAGAGGATTTCAATTCTTATATGGAAAGCTTACAAGAAAGTAATCGATGGTGCTTAATTTAGTGATTTAGTCACTCATTTTCTATTTTTTCTTTTGAACTAAGTGAAAAGGGGTAAGAGAGGAAACCAGTCATGGCGATCCTAACTAGGCATGACCAAAGTAGCCCATTAGCCCTAAGTGATCATTAATCAAGGATTTTAGTGACAGTCTGTTATCTGTCGCTAATCGTTCCTGATGATTAAATATCTGTCACCAGGTTTTTATTTATCCGAGGCGCCAAGGTTGGTGATGGTCAAATATCTGTCACTAATCTAAGTTAGCAAGGGATAAGCTCAATCTTACGTGCTATCTTAACCTTAGCAAAAAATAAAATTAAATAAAAGTAAATAAATAAACCCTTTGAGGAACCAATTATAGGAAGGACCTAGACGGGCTCACCGAGGGAGAACCACCGGCGCTCCATCAAGCCGGATGAGTCCTAGCCTAGCATCATTCCCATCGAGGGTTAGTAGTTCCAACGTAAGAGTTAAGACTATTAAAGGCAAGAACACGTCACTATACTGCCCCGAGACTCAAACCTAGACTAATTGGCCTATTACACCCATATAGTGGTAAGAAATGTCCCTATTAATGGATATTTGTTTGTAAACTACTTCACGGTCGGTTCTCTAACCTGTTGTAACCCACTTATGAACGTATGGGCATTTGCCAACTCTGATGCAGATAATATTTCTGCCTCGGTTGCATTTCCTTCCTTTCCATATGCAATGTTGGCACGGATTGTGTCATTGAATAAAATAGGTTCTTGGCTTACAAGACCCATCTGTTGCCTCAACCACTTGAGCTGGAGCTTTTGAATTTCAGTTCCATCGAGTGTAATGTGTCCTGAATTAGGATCGTAAAATCTCTGCAACAAAGAGATCACCGTCGATTTCCCACTCCCACTTTCTCCAACCAGAGCAAGCGACTTCAAAAAAACAAAAGAACAAAAAAAACGTTCGATTCACACTAATAAAACTTGGACTGGATTAATAAAAGTTGAAATATTAAAAAGGCATATGTTGTTTGATGGAAAGAAAAACTATTTGTACAAATTCACTGCATCAACTCACATTGCAAATGAGATGTGGTCAGATGGTTCATTATTTCTTTAATTAGTCAGTGTCACAGCATCAGCCACATAAGTTGATGCAGAAAGTTTATATAGAGAGTTGATGCATATAGTACTAACTACCCTGAAAATAACAGAAGTTAAAACAACGATTGGAACAACAAAAAGTTTGCATACCTTGCCTGAGCGAATTGTTAAGCAGAGGTCTTGGAAAATGTGAATATCTGGCCTAGTCGGATACTTAAAGCTTACATGTCGAAGTTCAATCTCTCCCTTCACATTTTCTAATGTAATCCCGGACTCATCACTAGGGTCTATATTTGATTCCTGGTCTAGAATTGCAAATATGGAAGCAGCGGCAATCTTGGCTTTGCTAGAATCAGGACCCAAGGAACTCGATTGAGAAATTCCAAGAGCTGCCATGGTAAAAGCAAAGAAAACCTGCCAGCAGCTCATGCAGAATGACAAGGATAAATAACTTTAAATACTATAATTTTGCTTGGATGAGTATATTTCAATTATTATTGAGTTTTCAACCCAGAAGCTTAAGTTGTTAAGAGGATGGCCCAAACAGCTATATGAATCCATATCAAAACTCAATAATTAAAAGACGTTGGATGTGGGATTTCATTAAACGATGTGGGATGTTGGACTTCCCAACACTCCCCCTCATATGTAGGTCTAACAAGATAAGAATGGGCATGTCGTGTGGATAACAAAGAAAGGCTTACAAAAAAAATGGGCTCAAAAAATGATGACGACTTGCTCTCCATATTAGTAGAATCCAACCAAAAACCCTAAACTATAAGTGGATGAACCAAATAGATATACAAAGTCAAATCAAACTCAATACTTACACGGAAAACATCTGAGAACGTTGTTTTTCCATCCTGAACGAGGTGTGCTCCTGCATAGAAGGTGGTTGCATAGGCAAAATATAGCAAGGCCGAGGATACCCCAAAACCTACCCCATCGATCAACCCTTGCCTTATCCCTGTTTTCATAGGGCCTTCACATTTATTTTTGTATAGTTGCATCACCTTCTCTTCAGCACAGAAAGAAGAAACTGTTCTTATACTCCCCACCGCATCATTCACAACTTGGCTTGCTTCCACAAACATCATCTGCAACCATATAGACCGACATTAGATAGTTTCTTAATTTGGTGCTTCAAACGGGAAACTTCACTTTAAAATTAGAAGACGTTTTTAGCGTATTTGCAGCCATAAAAACAAACCTTTGCATCTGAACTGAATCCTTTCATAAACTTTTGTTGAACATATCCATTGACTCCTATGAGAGGTAGCAAAAGAAGGATAATGACTGACAACTGCCAACTTGTTGCAAAAGCAATGCCCAAACCTGCAGCTGCTGATGCAGAGTTTTGAACAAGCAGACCAAGTGCATCTCCAACTAGAGCGCGAACACTTGCTGCATCAGCAGAGAGCCTGGCACCAATTGCTCCACTCGAGTGTTCAGGATCATCAAACCAACCCACCTCCATGTGAATTACCTTCTCAAAGCACATCAATCTAATACGTTTTATTAACTTACACCCAGCCACAGAAAAGAAATACGCCCTCAATGGAAGCACCAGCAAAGACACCAGTCCAAGGGCCAAAAAAATCAGTGCCCAAAACTTTGAATCCTTTCTTAATTCATGTGGGGGCTCATAAAATATTTTTATTATACTTGAAAGTAGTATACTAAAAATTGGAAGTATTGAACCATTAACAATTGCAGATATGGATCCCAGTAGCAACATTGGAATCTCTGGCTTGTTCAGATAGGCAAGGCGGCGGATTGAGACTTGCAGAGGCTTTTGCGATGGAATCTGGGGAGGGGCTTCAACATCTGCAAATGCACTTTCCTGAATGTCGAGTTCTGTTGGTAGGTCAAAAGAGACTGACAATGAGTGGGGGCTGTTGTTTACTACTGCTGATCCACGACTTATGGATCGTATGTGTGACATTTTTTGACTTGACTGTTTGCCAAATTCCACACTAAATTCTGGTTTGTCTTGGTTATCTCGTTGTCGTTCTGACTCTTCATTCACTTCTTGCAAATGTATAAGCTGAGAGTATGCGCCTTCAGGATCCTTGAGCAGTTCTGAGTGTGAGCCTGATGAAATTGACAATAATGCGATCTCATGCATCATACTTTCTAGCTCTTTCCCAGCCATGGTAAAAAATTTTGGATTCAAGAGGTATGTGTTGTTTGGGATTTCAAATTTCCAGAGGAAATGTCACAATTCCCCCAACACCAAGAATTTTCCCAGAAAACAAAATAAAAAACCTAGGTGGGTTATGTGACGGCATCAACTTTACTGGTGTTCGGTTATAATAATAAGATACCTTTTTCTATCATCTTTCCTCGATGAATGACAGCAATCATGTTGGCATTCCTCACTGTGCTCAAACGATGAGCAACAATGACAGTAGTTCGGTTGACCATAATCCTGTCCAACGCCTCTTGCACAATCCTCTCTGATCCTGCATCAAGCGCACTTGTAGCTTCATCTAGAAGTAGAATTCGCGGGTCCTTCAAAATTGCTCTTGCTATAGCAACTCTCTGTTTCTGTCCCCCAGACAACTGAGTTCCATGCTCACCAACCAAGGTATCTAGTCCCTGAATTTAATTTAATTAATTTAATTTTGTTAAAAAATAAAAATAAAAAAATAAAAAAATAAAAAAATAAAAAATCCTTTAGGTAAAATGACAATTTTAATTCCCGTGTTTATAAAAGTGAAGATAGTAGACAAAAGAATAACCAAATGGGAAAAGATGTTAGAACCTGTGGCAGTTTATCAATAAACTTTGCAGCATTTGCAAGCTCAGCTGCAGCTCTTATCTCTTCAATACTTGCACCATCCTTCCCATATGCAATATTATCCTTAATGCTACATGTTAATAAAACGGGTTCCTGGCTAACAAGACCGATTTTCTCCCTAATCCATTTGAGCTGAAACTCTTTTAGATTAATACCATCTATAAGAACCTCACCAGCTTGAGGATCATAAAATCTCTCTATCAAACTGATCACAGTTGATTTCCCGCTTCCACTCTGTCCAACCAAGGCTGTGGTTGTGCCACTAGGGATGGAAAGAGAGAACCCATCAAATATTTGCTCATCCAGTCTTGCGGGATAACTAAAAGAAACATCTCTTAAATCGATATCTCCACGAATGTCATCCAACACTGTTCCCCTGGTGTCATAAGCATCTATTTCCGGCTTCCTATTGATTGTCTCAAACATCTTGAATGCTGCAGCTTGACCAGCAGCAAAGGCACTCATGCAAGGAGATGCCTGCCCTAGAGACCTGATTCATCCATGTTTCCAAAAAGGTTTATAAATAAATGAATGGGTTACATCTTGCAAGAGGTAAATTTAAAAATTTAAGCACAAGGGCTAGGTATTTTCAGTTTATGGGAAGAATTAAAACTATAACATGATTTAGGATGTAAATAAGGTTTTGGAAGCCGTAGATATTCGAATCACAACTCACACGGAACTGAGCATCATGGCAAAAATTATGTTGGTCACGTCACCCCCATTGTAACTTTTTTCGATTATCAGCTTTGCACCAAAATATACCGCCAAACCAAAGCTGCCGAAAACAATAAACATCACTGAGCCAGTACCTAATCCAGCAGCCAAACCTTCATTGACACCTGACTTGTAGGCATCTAATAGAGAGTTGTTATAGTTAATTATAGCTTGTTTCTCCCCAGTAAAGGACGCAACCTACAATAAAAAAAGACAAATGGCAATCATACTTTCACTGAAAACTAAAGTGCGCAGCAAAACCAAACACACTTTTGCTGAAATACAAAAGTCTATTATTCCACATGCATGTATATGTAATTCTAGCTAATTGACATACGGTTCTAATTGAGCCAATCGTCTGTTCTACTATATTTGCTCCTTTTGCATAAGCACTTTGTCCATGGCTTGCCATCTTGGATATGGAGACAGCCATAAATCCACCAGCAGTCACAAGAAGAGGAATGGAGGTTAAAATAACCAGGGTGAGAAGCCACCCTTTGATGAATGCTATCATAAATCCTCCAATAAATGTTGATATCAGCTGTAGAAATTTTCCAACCTGCAAAAAAAATAAAAAATCAATAATCAAATTTAGACTACCTTTTTTGTTCCCCCAATTGTTTAAGGGTTGATGTACTAGTAGTACCTTCTCACCCATGGCATCTTGTATGAGAACAGTGTCACCGGACATCCTCCCAACAACTTCTCCCGTATTTGATTCCTTATCAAAGAATACGATATCTTGTCTCAATATAGTTTTCAAATATATATTCCTTATCTGTGCAGCCTGTCTCTCGCCTGTGACGATCCAGCAAGCCACCTCTGTTTTTGTTTTTTTATTTTTGGGGGAAAAAAAAGAAAAAAAAGAAACACGTACCATTTTATCAACTCAACCAAAAATCAAATTAATAGTTCTAACATATTCTCTAAACGTTGAATTTTGAATTAATGTTCAGTTTTGAAATGTGCTTACGGAGGAATGCTGCAACACCAGAACCCATAGCCAAGTAGACAAATTTCAGAGATACCTAAAAATTTAGTCCAGTAACATATTAATAACAAATTTGGGACAACTCATCCACGGACAGCCATAATTGAATGGAATAATCCAGGATATTCCACACTTGAATAGCCTTGATATACAACTTTGATTATGTGCGAGATATCCCGGATATCACGTCCAATCACAGTCGTCCATGAGCGACACGCTCTCACGTGCGTCATCCATCCACGGACGGCCATGATTGAATGGAATAGTTCAGGATATCCCGCACTTGAATAGCCCTGCATATATATATATACATGATCCTATCAGCACGCTACAAACCTACAATTGCTAACTATAAACTTACAATTGCTGATTATAAACCTACAATTGACTGATTACAAACTTATAATTAATTGACTACAAATAGACAATTACGTGGCCCGCAGGCGATTGTAGTCAGTCAATTATAGGTTTGTAATTAGTAAATTGTAAGTTTGTAGTCAGTGAAATGAGATGTTTGTAGCTATTTAAAAGTCGTCCATTTGTAGTCAATCAATTGTAAGTTTGTAATCAGTCAATTGTAGGTTTGTAATCAACAATTGTAGGTTTGTAGCCGATATATCAGCATGTGCTAATATATATATATGGTTATGTTCCCATCAACATGTGTTGATATAAGTTAGATAGGATGATGATCAGGTAAGCACGTGCTGATATATCTTATATCGACACCCACATTAAGAGTTGTAGCTTGTGTATTAGTAGGATATGAGGTACATTGGACCAATGCAAGGGTAAAACCCCTAATGTATGGTGCTGATATAACTTATATCTACACGTGCTGATGGCAACATAACCGTGTATATAGATATAGATATGTGCATGAATGTTTATGTATATATAGTGAGCATTTTTACTGCCATGATAGAGATTGAAACTAATTGGAATTTAAGGCTTATGCAGAAATTTTTTTACCTTGGAAACTACGTCAACCACGTTTTGAGTTTGATTTTGTCCAAAAGAATTAACCAGTTCCCCGAAAATTACTGTCATAAGGGGCCGACATATTCCATTCCCAATAGAACCCATCGTGCCAACGATCATCAACAACAAATCGGTTGAATCTGCAGATGAGAACAGCTTGAGAAATGGAACTGTGTTGGTTTTCTCCACTTCCTTGTTCTCCACTTCTTGATCTCCATTCACACCAGAGTGTTTCTCGACCCCTAACACTGACGCATGGCTTGTTGATGTGGTGGCCTCCTGCATATTTGTATCACCGTCCAAGCCGTTCTCTCCAGCCATATCACAAGCTTGAAGGTTTTAATCCAATTTTCAATTACTATTTCAGGATTATAAGGAACTTATATTACTTCTGCAAAGCCATAAATAAATTATTGACTGAAATCAGGAACTTGAAATATTAACTAATGGGTAACTGTAAAGTTAGGTAAATCTAAGGATCAAACACCAACAAAATAATATTTCAAAAGATAGCTTAAATAAAATAAAAAATTTAAAATCAAAATCTAATAATCTCCTAACATAGTTTAAAAGTTTTAAAAATATTTATACTAGCAAGACCTGCGCGATACGCAGGAATTGCAAACTCTAAATATCTTATTGGTTAAAAGAAAAAAAAAATGCAATTTTTATGCTTAATAACAACCGATGACCTTTTAAGAGAGGGTTTCAAATTTTAAAATAAAAAGACATGAAAAAGAAAATTACTATGAAAAAAAAAAAAAAAAGAGGGAGAAACATTGGTGGACCAAAAATAAATTGAGAAGAGAATTTTGGAGGGAGAGATTTTAGCATAACTCTTAAATATAGTATATATAATAGATATAATAGATAAACAATAATAGATAATAGATATAATAGATAGATGATGAGCATTTTTACAGTACAAAGGGTCCAACTTGAACCATCTCAAGAAGAAAAACGCCATCTCATCTTCCCATCTCTGTTATCCTCTTCCAAACTCTTCACGGCTTTGTATGCTATGGCGTTAACTATGGTGCTTGGCCAACAACCTCGAGATTCACCACATTGAAGAGACAAATTCCCAAAAAAAAAAAAAAAAAAAAAGCTTCAGTGTCTTCACATGGGTCCTCATCATAAGGTATAATTATATTGCGGTTTGGTACAAGTATTCTAGTAAAAAGGGAAAAATGTGTGCGAATGCACGAAGAAGACGACGATGGCCTAGAAGCGAATAATGAATGGTTCAGAAGGCAACAATGGCGGTGTAGAAGACGCCACCGCCATTGTTGCGGGTCGAGCAAAAGAAGATGTACCACTCATAGCTGAACCCTTCAATTCTGCATATGTACCACCCACCATAACTCTGTAGGGTCCACGGACTCGTCCAGAGTAGGCAAATGCAGAGCTTATTGGTGTTAGAAGACAGACTAATAACTCAATTGGGATAGGAAAGTAAACTACGTAAGGGAGAAAGAAGAAGAACACCATGAATGGGGATGGGAATGGTCGGCGAGAGACTGAGAAGGGTGGGGGTTTGGGGTTCATAGGGGAAGGTTTTAACTGTTTGCGGATTGCGGACGGAGTGTTCGAGGAAAATCTTGAAAAAGGTCGAAACTATGTGGTAGAGATTCGCTTATATGGTATTTTGCCACATATTTTTGCACATGGGACTATTAAAGTATCATCTGTCTAATGTATGGGTTTGGACCCTCTCCAGTCCCTCTCTCTCCATTTTTCTCCAGTTAGCGGTCTGCAATTGTCCATCTCATCATATGCCAATCTTACAGTCTAAAAGCAGACACGTTACTCACTCACTTATAGGAATTTTTTCCCTTTCTCAAGACAATAATACAAGCCTTCATTAGAGTTAAATTGAGGCTATACACAAGCATGCTTTCATTACTTGGCTAACTACCCTTGGCAGGCTCTCTACCTTGGATAAACTTAGTGCATGGGGAATCACTTCTAACACCACGTGTGTGCTGTGTGGTTGTGGCTTGGAGAGTCGTGATCATATTTTTTTCTCTTGCTGGACCACATCTATTATATGGGGCAAAATTCTTTCTCTTTGTTGCATTTACCGCATGCTTCGGACTTGGGCTAATGAGTACTTATGGGCTGTTCATTCGCTTGAGGGCAAATCTTTTTGCACTATCATCAAAAAGCTTGCTTGGGCTGCCACCATTTACAATATGTGGCGTGAAAGAAATGCTCGTCTCCATGAGAATAATTTTAGTTCTTCCTCCCAAGTTATTAAAAATATTGTGGATGATGTTAGATTTAGAGCTGCTAGTTTTAGAGATATCAAGGATAATGATAGACATAGGCAGTATTGCACCACTTGGGGCATCACGTTTGATATTCTTGAAGTGTAATTTTGTTTCTTCTCTTACACAATCTCCTAAGCTTCTCTAACCGATTAGCTTAGAAGAGTGTGTTTGAGTTGTTGGCCGCTTGGCTCTTGGCCCTTGGGCTTGTATTCTTTTTATTTTCTTTGTTTATATATACATCTTACTTACCAAAAAACAAAAAAAAAAAAAATTGAGCCAGCGCCTTTGTTTGACCTCTTTGTAGATCGAGTCGCTAGAGACGTAGCCGGCGTCCAAACCGGAACTAGACTCACAGGGTGGATGGGTTCTTTCCTTGTGATCAAAGTCGATGGAAACGGTATTCAATTCAAACTGCACTTGCTGCACCTCGGGTTGCGTGAAAGGAAGATCTAGGTCCAAAATTGAAGGGCAAAGAAATCAGTGGAGACAGTGGCGGATCCAGGAATTTATGTTAGGGGGGGCGACTTTCTTTGGATGTAACTGTGTTTTTTTTTTTTTTTCTCCTCTTTCTAACTCTATAAATTAAATAATCATTTGAAGCAGCCTTCTATATACAAAAAAATTAATAAAAATAAAGAAAATTTTTTGAACTTAATAATTAATATAAAAACTTAAATATTCATTGATAATTTCTTTTCTTTTTTTTTATTTTATGAAGTAATGTATGTATTAAACCAAAAAAGGGCATAACCCAAGGACATGAGACATATACAAGCACTAACCAAGAGTTTTAGCTAAAACTTTAGAAACTTTACAAAAGAAATAAAAGAACACCTACTAGTACTAGTATACGTGACAACAAAACCACTAAAAAAGAGTTTTTACAAAAGACGACTTGAGGTCAAAATCGAAGTTTTCACCCCATCAAAAGTTCTTACGTTTCTACTTTATAATTGTTCCTGATGAGTCTTCATGTTTCGAAAGCGTTAAATGATAATCTCATTATTAATGTTATCAAAAATATCTTTTTCAGTATATACAACCAAACTCATGATGAGCCTTGGATTCTTGGAGAGTTGGAGAGCTGGAGAGTTGGAGTCTTGGAGGGGTCAGTTTACAAAAGTCAACAAGAATGACCGAGTCACGAGTGGGTTTTGAAGACTTGAGTAAATGATGTCATGATTTATGGGTTAGAGTGGGGAAAAAAGAAAAAAGAGAGAAAGGTGGGTTTCATAATAAAATTAGAGGGGTCAAAAAAATATTTCAGAGGGGTCAGATTTAAAATTGTGGACAAATATGTAGAGTAAAAAAAATTTTTTGAATAGGTGAGGGGGGTCAGCTGCCCCCCCTGGCACCCCCTGCCTCCGCCCCTGAGTGGAGAGTCGAGAGGTGACATCATGGCTGGATTTTTTTTTTTTTATATAAAATATTATTTATTTATTTGTTTGTTTCTCTTGCATTGGAAAGATTATCATCAAGATTCGAATTTTTAGTTCTTCCTTCCCTACATTTTCTCCCCTCTAGAGAGAGGGACTGGAGAGGATCCAAACCCCTAATGTATAGGCTTTTGTAAAAATTTGTCAATTAACTATTAAAATTGAGAGAGTTCATCAACTCACTGATAAGAAGCCCTCATGGCGACTTTAATTTTTTTTTTATTTAATTATTTTTTCTATTTCATTACTAGAAATTTTTTTATGTAAAAATTAAAAAGGTAATTTTGTCTGTCACTCTACAAGCTAGGGGTGATCATAGGTTGAATCGGATCTGGTTTGAGGTTCACCCCTATACACTTGCATCCTATTGAGTGAGTCAAATTCACACTTGCATCTACCCACATATTCAATCGGTTTCAACCAATATACTCCGTCAGATTGGTGCGTTTGGAAACACAAATTCAAAAATCATTCATTATTGTTTAGTGATGAATCGGTGGATCCATGAAGCAACAAACAAAAAGAAAAAAAAAATAGTGTTTAAAAAAAAAAAAAAAAAAATTTATAAGAACGAAAGAAAGAAAGAAGAAGAAAAACTAGGAAATAGCATACTTTGGAGCCTCGAATTCATCGACTCAACATATGTGTTCATAAGTTTGAAGACCTTAATGTTTTGAAAGATAACAAAACTCATTTCAATTCCTAAAAGATTTAACAATTAATTTAAATTTGTGGACGGACGGGTTATAATCGGTTTTTTTTATAAGAGGCTTTTATTGGCACCCAAAGACTTGCTTTTCATCCCAACTTATTTTACATTTTAAAATTTTGAGAAAAATATATAAGGTTTTCATAAAAATTGATCATGCTGAAATTTTTCGAAAATCTATCGTTTAAGTGAATTTTTTAGTCATTTACGAAGCTAAGACTATAAATGGTAAAAAAATCTACTTAAATGATAAATTTTGGAAAAACTTTATTTTAAAAAGTTGTTTAAAATGATTTTTCTAATAAAATATGCATTCATTTTTTATGAATTTTTTTTATATTTTTCATAAAATCTTAAAATGTAAAATAAGTGAGGGATGAAAAACAAGTCTTGGGGTGCCGATAGAGGCCCCTTTTTTTATATTCACACTTGTAACCCACCCACAAACCCACACAAAGTTAAGAATTTGACCCGCCACTGTACCCACCCACCCATTTACACACTTGGAACTGCCCATAGAGCAATGGATCAGTTTGGATTAGGTGGATTGGCTTTTGCAGGCCTTAATTTGAGCAGCCCTGCCGCTATGGTAGATTGGCATGCAAATCAACAGTGATGCAATTGAAATTTTACCCTTATAGTTTAAGGAGCCAGAGTGTAATTTATCCAAATTTACACATCATATTATGCATCTCAAAATAATATTGACATCAATTATAAAAACTTTACTCAGCAAAAGATGCTTCACATATACATAATATTGGCCCAACGCTAAATAATCGGTCAGTCTACCAGAAATTTTATTTTCATACCCACAAATAATGGTCTTCAAATTAATGATGTTGCATGAATAATTACAGTGGCATGTTTCAAGAACTTTATATATATATATATTCTTTCAAATTAACTTCCACAAATGACAATATGAGCAATTGTAAATCGGTATCATAAACTAAAAATAATTTACGAGATGTCACAACGAGCATTATTCAATAATAACCCTATCATTTAATCAAAAATAATAACCCTATCATAAGAAATTTAACAAATAATCATACCCATCATACAATCTTCCGAAATTTAAAAAATTTAACAAATTTTATTAACAAATAATAACAACAATCATGCATGGCTGCATGCCACATATCGAAACATATGAGGATTTTACTATAACTAAAAATCGCACATTCTTAGCAAGAAAATTAGAATTTAAAGGCCAAAAAATAAATAAACAAACGACTAGTTTGGGTTTGAAAAGGGAAGCAAATTAGCTGAAGATGAAACATATTTGAATCATTAGTTTGAAAGCAACAACTCACCAAACGATCAAAAGGGTAGTTGAGATCGAGGAGCATCCCTTTTTCAAAGACATTTCCATTGTTGTTGCCTAGAGTAGCAGCAAGCCACCTTATAGCCATTATATAAAACGAATTACACTTTACCTACCGAACTAGTGATCGAAACTGTCCTGTACGTGTGACTTTTTCTGTCTGGCATTTTGCTCACCAGGATCGATCACACTCTAGACATTTAGAAAATTTCACAGACCCTTTTAATTAATTTATCATTCCTTCTGCTTGTTTCTGCTTGTGGCCGGTGGTTCTGTTTTCTTGCAGGTAACTCATTTGCGATGGTTCAAATCAAGTGCTATTGCTATTGATAGAGGTGGCTCAACCACTAGACAACTTAGGCAGTCGCCTAAATGCCTAAGGCCCCCAAGAAAATAGAAGATCCCTAAGAGTAGTGAAAAGTACCCACTTTTTTTTAAGTAGAAATTTATTATACCTAGTCTTGATTGATATTATTTATATTATTATATTAAATATTTAGGTTTCATTTAAAATTTTTGTCTTGCGCCTCAATTTGTATCAAGTCGACCTGACTATACATAGAGTACGTATCAAGATGATTGTGAACCACCAGAAAAGTTAAAATGATGGGAGCCAGAATTTCAGAAGACTGGCGGATTCGCATGCATATATATGTATGTCGTTAATGGTAAGACGGTAAGCTGATTGGTAAGAATTTATCCAAAAAAAAAAGATGATTGGTAAGATTACTTCAACTTTAGATTTGAAGGAATTTAATATTGTGGCATTTTGGACTCTATGATGGAGTATTACTTTGTAAGGCCAAAAGATAATGTATCTATTGCTGGGTTCATATATGTGACTCTCATTTATGTATGGACAAAAGATGACTCATTTATGTTAATGTATCTATTACTGGGTTCATATCTGCGACTTTCATTTATGTATCAATATATTGTTGGAGGGTAGTTATTGCAACCCCTTAACTTTATTTGCGCACTCCATGGATTTTAATTTTTCAAGGTTTTAGAAAAATATAAAAAGTTTTTATGAAAATTGGCCGTGATTTCCAATAGGTAATATCATTTTAAACAACTTTGTATGAGAAGAATTTTTAAAAAATATTTCATTTATGTGGACTTTTTGACTAAAAATAAAACGGAGATGATAAATGACTAAAAATTAATCTACTTAAACGATAGATTTTTGGCAAAACTTTCTGCTATAAGGTTGTTCAAAATGATGTTCTTTAGTAGATTACGTAATCAGTTTTCATAAAAACCTTTAATATTTTTCTAAAACCTGGAAAAATTAAAATTAGTGAAATATGCAAATAAAGTTAAAGGGTTGCTTCTAATGTTCTGTATTGCTGAGTTCACATCTCTCATAGCTTATTGGAAAATTGGACCACTAGATCCCAAATGGGTCAATATTTTCTGGAAGGCCCTTCCAACTTTTTGGGGACTGGCCCAGCCAAGCATCTCGTATGGTATATATTGCACATGCTGAGGAAGCATCAGAGCCTTGAAGAGGGAGGAGAAAGGATTTGGTGCGCACTGCTGGCAGCCTTGCAACACACCAACCATACGATGTGCACAGCACAATGATATGTTCTTTGTTAACTTAGCAGAAAGGCATTTTTTTTTTTTTTGGGGGGGGGGGGGGGGGGGATTGGGTTCAAATTTGTGAATGCGCGGCCAAAATTCTTAGTGATGTTTGATGAATACACCTGTTTTCTGGTTAATGATATTGGCACTTTCTAAGGCTCTTTTCCCAAAATGGTAGAATTTTTAAACTTTATTCCAACTTTGGTGTGATTTTGAACTTTATTCCTAGACAGCGATAAATCGTGGTTGCTAACCACGATTTTATTAAAATCGTGGTTAGCAACCACGTTTTTAGGGGGGGTATATGTATCTTTTACTTTAGCGCTCGTATCTGTATAAAAATTTATATACTGTAAAATCGTGGTTGGTAGCCACAATTTTAACGCTTACCCTCTCCACTCACAAACACACACACCCTTTCCAACTCTCACCCTCTCCCGTCAGAAACCCACACCCCTTTCTGCCATCCACTCTCTCTCTCTCTCTCTCTCACTCTTCAGCCATGCCTCTTCTCCATCTCTCTCATTTTCATACATCCGTCCCCTCAAGTCAGACCTGCTCTCTCTCTCTCTCCTTTTGTTTTCTCTTCTCTTCTCTTCTCCTTTTCTGCCTTCTCATTTTTCCCCATACAAGTCAGACCCATACCCCTCCCATACCGTGGAAGTGCTTGGTGCCGACGGTGGAAGTGGTTGCCGCCGAAAATGAGAAAGGGTTTCCACGGTAACAGCGCCATGCCGTGGAAGAGGGAGTTGCTCGTCGCCTTCCTTAAAATTGCGATTAGCTTTTGGGGGCTTTCAGCTGCTGGAGAAATGGGCTTTCACCTGCGGGGTTGAAGGATGGCGCCGTGCCGTCGACGGGTGGTGGAGCCGGGCTGTCGTGTGCAGTTGACGAGTGGTGGGAGCACCGACGGTGAAAGAGAAAGCAGTGAGATCGCGAGCCGAAAAGGGCGACCCCAAGTCGCGATCTGTGATATTTGGGGGGTTTATCGACGGGAGAGGAGCGAGAAAGAGTAGAAGAGGAGAGAGAGAGTGAGCGAGTGAGAAAGGATTTCACCTGAGAGAGTGGGGGTGTGTGTGAAAAATAGGAACGGAGTGGAAGAGGGCTTGAGAAGCTGAGAGAGTGGGGGTGTGTGTGTGTGTGATCAGAGAGAGAGAGAAATGGGTTTTTCAAATTTGAAATGGATTGAGGAGGAGAGAGGAGGGGGATTGTGTATGTTAGGAGAAGAGGGAGAGAGAGGACGGCGTCGATGGCGGCCGGCGGACGGCGTTGATGGCAGATTTACAAGCCCTAAATCGCGAGGTGGAGGAAGGAAAATAAGCTGAGGTTTTTTTTGCCAAATGACTAAATGAATGCTGCCTATGAGGGGGGTATGGGTCAAAACTAAAATCGTGGTTGCTAGACACGATTTCACTCAGAATCGTGGTTAGCAAACACGATTTTAGTTCTAACATTATTTTCCAGCATTTTTTTTTTAAACTCATTTAACCATCACAATCGTTTTTCATAACCACGATTTTGGGTTAAAATCGTGGCTACCAACCACGATTTTGATGTATAAAAATTTTTATACCGGATACGATCAACAAAATAGGGATTCGTATACCCAACCTAAAATCGTGGTTGGTAACCACGATTTTAAATAAAATCGTGGTTAGCAACCACGATTTATCGTTGTCTAGGAATAAAGTTTAAAATCACACCAAAGTCGGATTAAAATTTAAAAATCCTACCTTTTTGGGAAAAGAGCCCACTTTCTAAAAAGTCCCATGCATCCCACCTTGTGAATGCACGTACAGTTTTTCCTTTTTTGGGATTGCATTTATAAATCCCTCTTTCTTTTTATTTTCCTTTTTCTCCAATAGAGTTTGAACCCATCACTAACTCAAAGGCCCTATTTGGTTTGTGGATTTTTTCAACGAAAAAAAATAAAATATAAGAAATTATACTTTTCTTTATTTGGTTGCAATGGAAAATTGGAAGAAGAAAAAAAATTAGACTAATTTTGGCTTGATATGATTTAATCTTTTCCTTTCATTTTCTTTCCTCCTCATTTTTTTCCCTTTCTTTCTTTCTTTCTTTCTTTCTTCTTTTTCCCCTAGTAGAATCCATGAACCAAATAGAGGGTAAGAGAAACTTGTAAAGTTTTGTGTCAAGGTGGCTAATTCCTGTGCCAAAAACCTAGAGTTGTAATTGGCCAGTTACCCAGTCATATTGTGTTTTGAATCGCTCATGAATGAAGATGAGTTTGCCCATTGGAGATCTTTGGCGCGAACTCTCTTCTCACCATTCGGTATGGTAAGTGACTTAGTTAGAAGCCCAAAAATTGAACTTAGGTGGTTAGTGACTTGGCCTAGGCAATCACCCATGAGTGTCATGTGTATTGGGGGATCAAGACCTGGGATAAAATTGACCTAAAATTGTCTCTATTTGAAGATCCTAAGGGATCAATATCGTTCGAACATAGAGCTTGAAGTAACGTTCGATCAATGTGAAATTCCGGTTGAATTAACCCTAGAATACCTAGAAGGGGGGTTGAATAGGTATTACTTTAATCCTTACCCAATTTTAATAATGAACACTCAAAAAACCAATTATCACTATTAATCCAATCGCATAGCCAGTATGAAAGCATGTTAAAAGATGCACACAAGATTTTTACGTGGAAAACCCTAGATGGGAAAAACCACGGGACCTAGTCCAGTTGAAGCAAATCCACTATGAACTAAATGAGTACAAGACACACTTACAGACCAAAAGGACTTAAGCAAAAGTCTTCACTCCCACGATCGCATACAATCGATCTCCGTCTTCACGGCTTTGGTCGCAACCAACCTCTTCACAGCGATTCCTTCTTCCACGAACTCGTAAGCTCGATCACCGTCGCAACGGACTCACAAACATTCAAGGATGTGAAAAATATTGTGTGGTTTGAAGGTCTCTAGAGCATGAAAGAGAAAAACCTAGGTTAAAGAGCTCTAGAGAAGTTTTGAGAAGATGGGCTTTTGAAAACCTAATTGGGAGAGGCTTGCTTGCCTCTCTCTATTAAAACAAAACCTATTTAAAGAGTCTAAGAAACCCCAAAAGACTGGGATACGAAATAAGGACAAATAGGTAATGTTTTTATATTTTAAAAACTGTTTTTTACGAGCAAGGATCGATCCTCCAGGACCCTAGGATCGATCCTAGAAAACAGAAGCTAAAAAACCATTTCAGAGCACCTAGGATCGATCCTCCAAACCCTAGGATCGATCCTAGAAAACAGTAGCTAAACTGAGTTTCCAGGACACCCTAGGATCGATCCTCCAATGCCTACGATCGATCCTAGCATCTGAAAATTACAAAAATGTTTTGAAATCATTTTCAAAAACTTTTTCGCTTAATTCAAAACTCATATCAAGATTTAAAATGAATTGAATTGTTTTAAAAACAGGCTTCTAAAGACACTTACCTGACCTAACAATGAGTGTGAGTCGCATTGCCTTGAAGTCTGCACTCGAGTCAAATGTAGAAGCTTTTACTTTTGCCACAGAATATGCCAATCTAAGAAAATGGACTTCACAATCTCCCCCTTTGGCAATTCCATGACAAAACCAACCTAATCTCATCATGAGATATAAAACCTATTCCCAAACCACAAAACTAAATAGGTCCTAAACTCACAATGAAATTTACAACTCAATAAATAAAACAAACACCCATCACACTCATCTGCAATGCTCAAAGCTTAACCTGTAATCTGCACACAACACCAACAACTACCCAGCATAGCATCACATATGAAACAGCAATACATAAACATGTCTAATCATAGCATAGCATGCATAGTTGAACATAAAAGCAAGCATATCACAGCATGCAGAACAGACTAAGCTAAGCAAACAGAGCAAGGCATTTCATGCAAGCATAGAGAAGCATCAGATAAGAAGCAAAATCATTTCCCCCTTTTTGTCAGGAATGGACAAAGGAAAAATCGACCACCTCAAAATGCCACAACTAAATGGCCAACTAGAACACAACCCAACACCGACCAAGCTAGCAAGAGAAACGAAACAACAATAAGAACTACCACCACCCCGATGTAGCAAAGGAGGCAACGGGCCACCTCGGGCAACCAGAACATCCTCAAACCGACCAAGCTGATCCAGGATCTCAGTAAGTAAGCCGAGTATGCGAGCCGACTGATCGGGAGGTAGTGGAGAAGGGTTCACTGAAGCAGACGAATCAGGAACAAGAGGCACAGTAGAAGTAGAGGTAGACGACACCCAAGCTTGTTTACCCTAACGTTGTCCCCGGCTCTGTTTCAAAGTAATATCAGAAATCTCACCCTGGGGAGCGCGAGACTGAATATCAACAGGGACACCCTTAGACAGAAGAAAGTTGGAAATCAACATCCCAAAAGGGAGTCCAATCGACACATTAGTGACAGTCGTAGCCTGGAACACAAGCTTAACAATCAGAGAGGGCAAGTCCACTGTACCACCAGTACCCAGAGCATAAAGGAAGCGAGCACGCTCAACCGTGACATCGGACTGATGAGTGGTCAGAAATATAGTATTGCACACAACTTTGTGTAGCACCTGATAATTCTCCGTCATCAAACTAGCCCGCAGAGCACCGTGTACCTCCACAGTGTGACCACACAAGGTATTATAGATCAGAGAAATGGCCGGAGTCTGAGTAACCTTGTCATTCGGAATATCAGGAGCAGGAACCCGGCGTAAACCCAGAAAAGTGGCAACAGACTGAGTAGAAAAGATCACATCCACACCCAAAACACGAGACTGAAGCACCCAAGTGTCAGTATTCTGGTGAAACATGTTGGCATAAAATAGCTGAACCAATCGAAAATAAACACGGCCCCTCAAATTCAGGATAGGACGCCAATGACGCTGCTGAAAAATCATTTTGACGAAACCATTGCCAATCCCATCAAGGTTAACAACACGCTCACCCAAAACCAGCCGCTTGGAGTACAGAGAGAGATAGGATTGCTTGTGATCAGCAGAGCGCCACCAGGACTCAACAACTGACGTATCCAAAACCAGGTCAGCAAGAACATCAGTCCCGGGACCAACAGAGGTGGAGCACCGTAATCAGGCTCATCGACAAAAAAATCACCATCAGCAGATGAGGGCTTAAGTTCCTCCTCACTATACGCACTAGAACTCTCAGATGTATCAGAAGGAGTGGGAAAGCGAGTAGGATGTTTCCGTGTCCGGGGTCTGACAGCCACGGCCTTCCCTTTGCCTTTGGCGGAGGCAGGGATCTGTCCACAGCCACGTCCACGACCAGAACTAGCAGAATCATCAATGACAATCCCCTTGGCCCGTCCACGACCACGGCCAACACCACCAGCCATCAGCACAGCCAACATAAAACCAAGTTCAAGCAACATGGGAACACAATGCAGAGAACTAATCTATCAAGACACCACAGGCACCAATTCAAACCAATCATCGCAGGAAAATCCCCCACACCAAGCAACAAAACGCCAGCAAATGCAAACCCAGTTACGAAAGATGCCAAACACAAACTAAGTACCCCAGCAGAACCAAGTCACCACTATCAGATTAGTAAGGGTCAAAGCAATACAAGGAAGGAGGAACCCAAGCAAAACCATACAAAGCCTTGGCAGCAATCCAAAAACATAGGACACCACTGCCAATCCAAGCAATAGGAACCAAAGCCAGCAAGAAAAAAATTGCAAGGGCCTGAGCAAGACAGGGAAGGGGGAAGGCCCAACTCAAAAAGCAACCCAAGTCCGTAACAGCAAACCAAAAGCAACAGGCAACCACACAGTGACAAAGGACTCAACACAAGACCAAACAGAAATGAACCAAACACCACCAGGAAAGCAGGGAGTATAATTGCGAGGGCCACAACAACACAGGGAAAGGGGGGGCCCAAGCAAAATCATACTACAATAGCACACACACCTATCCCCAACACCGAAACCCCAATCACAGCTACACATGCCCTCAGACAGTTTAACCAACCCACAACCCATCTTCGAAAAACACAGTTCAACAAAGAGAGGGCCAGGAGAAGAAGAAAGAAAAAAAATAAGAACATAAACCACGAGAGAGGTGGTAGGACTTACCAATTTGGGAGGATGACAACACACGCACACGGCACACGGCACACGGCACATGACACACGGCACACGGCACACGGCAGGAAGGGGAGAATCACCGGAAATGGAGAAGCGACGGGAAGAAGGGCTGTTGGAGAAGGAAGATGACAGCACACCGACGACGAGACGAACCAGAAAAACCATCACAGCACCGGCGATGGAGAATCAACGGCAGGATAAGACCGAGGTAGAGCAAAAGCACGAGAAGGGAGAAAAAAAATTGTTGAGGGGGGACACCAGCATGAGTCGCCGGAGATGGAGAAAGGTGCCAAGAGAGTCATCGGAAAAAAAATGCTAGGGCTCCAATTTTGGTCGACGGGAAAAAGGAAAGGGGAAAGTGAATAGGAAAGGGGGAAAAAAATGGGTTCAAATCCAAGGAAAGAACCCGGGTAAACAGGGAACCCAAACCCGAAAATAAAAAAAACAAAGGAAGGGATACCCGAAACAAAATGGGTGGAACCTAACCCCAAACAAAAAAATAAAAAATAAAAAAAAAAATAAAGAAAACTCAAATAGGAAAAAAAAAAAATTCTTCCGAATAAGGAAAAAAAACAAAAAAAAATTAAAACCAAAAACACAAAACAAAGGCAAATTTTTGTTTTTTGTTCTTTTTTTTTTTTTTTTTAAAGAAAAAAATATGTATATATATACTCCCCCTAAAAACAAGACAAAAAAAAATAAAAAAAAATGAAGCTCCCCCTTAAACAAAAACAAAAAAAATCCACTAACCATGACCAACAACAAATATACACTACAAGTCAAGAACTAAGAGATCAGGATATAAAAATAAACATTAAATTTAGAGACGAAACCCATGATATGAAATTGTGCAGCAAAAACAGTGTCAATTGAACAATTTCGTCTGGCAACTGAGGCACAAGTAGTAGAATATAGCAAGAAGATTTACATGCCAAGTGAATGAAATGCACTATCAATGCCCAGGGAGAAATGAACTCAAACCAAGCATGATAATCTATGAATTGCAGTTCTGAGAAATTAAGAAAAGGAGTCAAACCATGTTACGTACGAAAAGATTGCTTTTCACCCTTTTTAATTTTTTCTTTTGCTTTTGCAATGAGCTGTGGAAATTATTGTGTAGGTATCAAGAGTTTGTACCTTTAATTTCTTTTAGAATCTCTTTCGGTATTAACACTCAACATCAATATATCTTTCTTTTTAACATGACGGCTTTCACACTTTCACGCAGCCAGCCCTCTTCATGAATTACCTCACGTTAGCTTCAGACAACGCAAAGGTAGCCCTTTTCATGAGATATAGGGATAGACATAACATAAAGGTCAATCAAATTCACTAGTCCCTAGGAATTTTAAAACAAAGAGTAACACGCCATGGCTTTAGTTGAACAACCCCAAAACAAAGAATAGTGGTGCAGTGTAAAGTGCAGGCATGAAAACCATTGAAATATTCCACTAACTCTGCGTAAGAGAACAAGTCGAAATATGAAACAATTTATCTTGGTAATCGCAGCACAATATGATAGTCAAGAATGAATCGTCTCAAAAGATAGTGCAAATCATATATGACTGACAACATTCAGAACAAGAAATACAAGAACTCACAGAAAAATATTTTTGTGTTTTCTAAAAAAATAAAAAAAAAATAGAATAAAATAAAAAACAACAACAAAAAAAAACTCACTCGAAAGCACTAAATCCTAAACTATCCCATAAACCCAGAATAAGATGAACCATGAGAGGACATAGGGATATGGTGAAACACACACACAAACTCAGTCAACAGAAAAAACACCTATAGATTTCCGAAGGGATTCAAACCTAAGAGAATCTAGAGGTTTAGTGAAGAGATCCGCTAACTGACTCTCAGTAGGAACAAACTCTAATGAAATCACTTTTTCTTCAACCAAGTCGCGAATAAAGTGATGACGAATATCAATGTGTTTAGTCCTAGAGTGCTGAACAGGATTCTTAGAGATATTAATGGCACTAGTATTATCACAATGAACAACCATAGTACCCTGCTCAATCCCGTAATCCAGTAACATCTGCTTCATCCACATGAGTTGAGTGTAGCAACTCCCAGCGGCTATGTACTCGGCTTCAGCAGTAGATAGAGATATACAATTCTGTTTCTTGCTAAGCCAAGATACTAAACAATTACCCACATAGAAACAGCCACCTGTAGTACTCTTTCTATCATCCACATTTCCGGCCCAGTCAGCATCGGAATATCCAGCAACTTTGAAATTCGTATCAAACGAATACCAAAGGCCAAAATCAAGTGTACCACTCACATATCGGATGATACGCTTCACTGCTTCCACATGAGACTTCTTTGGAGCAGCCTAATAGCGAGCACATGCACCCACACTAAATGAAATATCAGGATGACTAGTAGTCAAGTACAACAAGCTACCAATCATACTTCTATACATAGTGTGATCTACATCCTCACCAGAAACATCCTTACTAAGCTTCAAAGTCGTACTCATAGGAATACGAGCATGCTTAGCATTCTCTAAACCGAACTTCTTAACCAAATCCTTAGTATACTTGCTTTGAGATATAAAAATCCCATCACTAAGTTGCTTAACTTGAAGACCTAAGAAGTAATTCAGCTCACCCACCATACTCATTTTAAACTCTCTTTTCATCTCATCAGCAAATTTATGAGCAAGTGGGTCAGATGTGGAACCAAACACTATATCATCTACATATATCTGTGCAATGACAATCACACTCCCAACCTTCCTAATGAATAAGGTCCTATCAACTCCCCCTCGCGAAAAGCCTCTAGCAAGCAGATAAGTAGTTAACCGCTCATACCAAGCACGAGGGGCTTGTTTCAAACCATATAGGGCCTTTTTCAATCTAAGCACATGGTTGGGGTGATGAGGATCTTCAAATCCCTTAGGTTGTTCCACATAGACTTCCTCTTGAAGAATGCTATTCAGGAAGGCACTCTTCACATCCATCTGATATAGAGTAAACCTAAGATAGCAAGCTATGGCAAGAAGAAGACGAATGGACTCAAGTCTAGCCACATGAGCAAATGTCTCATCAAAGTCAATGCCCTCTACTTGAGTGTAACCCTGAGTAACTAACCTAGCCTTATTTCTAACAATGGTACCACTTTCATCAGATTTATTCTTAAATATCCACTTGGTACCAATGATGTTAACATTTTTAGGTCTAGACACAAGATACCACACATCATTTCTAACAAATTAACTGAGCTCTTCATGCATGGCAGCAATCCAATACTCATTCTTTAAAGCTTCAATCACATTTTTTGGCTCTATGGTGGAAATGTAGCACAAATGACTAACCTCATTCCTCACCTGTCTACGGGTCTTCATCCTATCAGTCACTTCACCTATAACAAGACTAGGTGGATGATTAAGCTTGACCCTAACTGATGGTTCTAGAATAGATGATGGTTCTTGGGAGATCGGAACTATCTCACTGACAGAATTAGATTCATCTTTTTCCAAAGTGGAAGAAGGAGAATCCTCCGACTCAACACTAAGCTCATCCTCATCCTCTTCTATAGACTCAACATTCACAGGATCAGCGGAAGCATCATCAACGACAACATTGACAGACTCCATGACAGTAGACGTCCTAAGATTATAAACCCTATACGCCTTACTGTTATTAGAATAGCCTAGGAAGATACCCTCATCACTCCTAGAATCAAACTTTCCTAAGCTTTCTCTATCACGGAGGATGTAACACTTACTCCCAAACACATGGAAGTACTTAAGGTTAGGCTTCTTACCTTTCCAAAGCTCATAGCCGGTCTGTCTAGTCCTAGGTCTCAGATAGACTCTGTTTATCGTATGATAAGCTGTATTGACAGCTTCTCCCCAAAATTTCTTAGGCAAATTCTTGCCATGGAGCATCACACAAGCCATCTCCTGAATAACCCTATTTTTTCTTTCTACAACTTCGTTCATCTGAGGGGTTTTAAGAAGTGAAAACTCATGCATAATGCCACGCTCATCACAATAGGCCTCAAACTCGGAATAATCGAACTCACGACCATGATCACTTCTTATCCGAGTTATGAGATACCCTTTCTCATTTTGAACACGTTGGCATATAGTTTTGAAGCATCCAAATGCTTCGGTCTTATCTCTCAACAAAGTAATCCAAGTATATCTAGAAAAATCATCAACCATCACAAGGATATGTTTCCTGCCACCTATGGTCTCTGTCCTAGAAGGACCCATGAGATCTATATGAATCAGCTCAAGACACCTAGTGGTAACAATCTCATTTATCTTCCTATGGGAACACCTAATCTGTTTCCCTAGCTGACAAGGACCACAAACACTTTTAGGAGACTTACCTAGTTTGGGTACACCTCTAACACACTCTCTTCTAATAAGATGAGTAAGATCTTTATAGTTTAAGTGTCCCAACCTACGATGCCACAACTCAGTATCATCAACTCTAGCACTGTTGCAGACTATGTTAGATGTAGGAGAAATACCATAACAGTTATCACTAATCCACACACCTTCCATAACACATACACCCTTATCATTAAGAATAGAACATTTGTTACGAGTGAATTGTACGGAGTGGTGTTCATCACACATTTGACTGATACTGAGAAGATTGGCCTTAAGTCCCTTTACAAACAACACATTGTCAAGCTTAGGAAAACCTGGAGCAGTGATAGTACCCTTACCAACTACTTGAGATTTCTTTCCATCTCCAAACGTCACAGTACCTCCATCACAGTCCTCATAAAAAGCAAACAAGGACTTGTCTCCAGTCATGTGCCTAGAACATCCACTATCTAAGTACCACATGGCAGAACTATGAGCTCTAAGAACAGTGTGGACAACAAGACACCTAAGGTCATTCTTGACAATCCACTCAATCTTTACTTTCGGAATGTTGACCTTCATGGAAGAGTTGACTCTATTGACTCTAGAGTGGCTTCTCCTAGACACACTAGAGGAGGTATCAAAACCTCTATGAGCCATCTGTCTCAGATCAGAAACCTCTAAACACAACCTCTGGAGACACTCCCCAACACTATCCATACTCAAAACAGGATTTCTAGAAGACCTAGACATTCTATCCCTAAGTTGGAAGTAATTTGGACGGATATGACCAACCTCACCACAATGATGACAAACAGGAGGAGTTCTAGGTGAAGGTCTGTCCCAAGCATAAGAGATGTCAAAATCATTAGGTCTACTCACTTGCCTATGATAATGCTCTTCTACCCTCCTAGGTTGACTTTTCTTAAGGATAGGACATTTAGGTCTAATGTAACCCTTATTCCCACAATGGACACAGGTAGGAACTTTCTTAGGAGGAACAATAGGTGGAGGAGCTGTAGACTTAACAACATGAGACTCTTGAGCCTTAACAAACTGGGTTTTAGAAGGGCTAGGTGTGGCCTTCTCATTCACAAACCCCAAACCTCGTCTATCACTCGAGCTCTGTCCTACACCTAACAGCTTATCTAAGGTCTCCTTTCCTTTAGACAATTTTTCTAGATCAGCTACTTTAGAGTTTAAGTCTTTTTCAAGACTCAAGACTCTCAGCTCAAGACATTTCCTAGACTCAGTCAACTCAAACTTCTCCTTTTCCAATCGGACAATCTCTTTAGAGAGATGTCCTTTCTGAGTCTTCAATTGACTGACACTAGTAGTAGTTTCAGTCAACTTCAGCTTCAAGCATTCAATCTCTTTCTCATAAGTTTTAGCTTTAATGTAGAGAGATTGTCTAGACTTCTTAGTTTTCAGACATTCTTCAAATAGCTTATCATGAGCAACTTGAAGATCTTCTTCTTCTTCATCAGACACACACATGTCCTCAGAACTCTCAGTAACCACTTCAACCTTATCAAGCTCTTCTTGACTCAGAATCTTACTAGCACACTCAGAAGACTCTCCAGACTCTAAGTGGATAGAAGTAAAAGCCATGAAGTTTGACTCATCTTCTTCACCATGTGAGCTTTCCTCAGAATCGGACTCATGCTCACTATCACTCAGGGTAGTATTATATCCTTTATCTTTTCCCTGACTAGTGTTGTTGGAGTTCTTCTTCCTAGTATTGGCACACTCAAGAGCAATATGACCAAAACCATGACATTCATAGCACTGAGCCCCTTGAGGCTTCCTATTGCTAGATCTCTCCCCCTGAACACTAGACTGGGATTGGGACCTATCACTATCCTTTCTATTTCTACCTGAATTAGACCCATTGCCTTTGTAAGACCCTGAACTATTACTTCTGTTAGAGTTAGAACCTCTACTCTTATTGAAGCTAAAACCACCATTTCTGCTAGAACTAGAATGAATGTAATTCCTTGAGTTAGAGGAACTATTTCCAGAAGGTCTAAACAATTTCCTAAAGTTCTTCACAAAGAAGGCAATATCCTCATCACAGACTTCAATAGTAGAGTCAGATCCAGAATCAGGTTTACTAGACTCTTCAGTTATGGTTTTCAAAGCTATTCCTTTATTTTTAGGCTCTTTCTTACAAAATTTCATTTCATAGTTTTGAATTTCCCCAACTAAATCTTCCTTTTTCATGGTGTCAAGATCTTTATTGTCTTCAATAGAAGTAATCTTAGGCAGAAACCTGAGAGGTAAAGACCTAAGAATTTTCCTATTAATAGTAGCATCAGACAACTCATCACCTAAGGAAAATCTAGAGTTAACAATATCACTCAGCCTAGCATTAAAATCATCAAACACTTCATCTTCTTTCATAGTTTCTTTTTCATACATAGAAGTAAGCATTTGAATTTTGTATTTTTCACAGATATGGTTCGTTCATGAGTTTTCTCAAGGATATTCCAAGCTTCTTTTGCATATTCACAATAGGCTACCCTACGAAATTCATCGCGGGATATTCCACTGAAAATAGCGTTAATTTCTTTGGAATTCCATTTGAGTTCTTCATAATCCTCTTTAGTCCATTGAACCCTAGGCTTGTCAACAGATACACCTTCCACAACCATCTTGGGTGGAGTGTATCCATCAATCACAGCAAGCCATACTCTCTCATCAATTGATTTAAGATAGGCTCGCATGAGGGCTTTCCAATACCCATAGTCCTTACCATTAAAGAATGGTATAGAAGGTTTCACAGGGTCCATACTACCAGAGAACAAAAACAAGGATCAGCACTCAGGCTGTTAAACCTTACGAGTGAACCTTGCTCTGATACCAATTTAAATTCCGGTTGAATTAACCCTAGAATACCTAGAAGGGGGGTTGAATAGGTATTACTTTAATCCTTACCCAATTTTAATTATGAACACTCAAAAAACCAATTATCACTATTAATCCAATCGCATAGCCAGTATGAAAGCATGTAAAAAGATGCACACAAGATTTTTACGTGGAAAACCCTAGATGGGAAAAACCACGGGACCTAGTCCAGTTGAAGCAAATCCACTATGAACTAAATGAGTACAAGACACACTTACAGACCAAAAGGACTTAAGCAAAAGTCTTCACTCCCACGACCGCATACGATCGATCTCCGTCTTCACGGCTTTGGTCGCAACCAACCTCTTCACAGCGATTCCTTCTTCCACGAACTCGCAAGCTCGATCACCATCGCAACAGACTCACAAACATTCAAGGATGTGAAAAATATTGTGTGGTTTGAAGGTCTCTAGAGCATGAAAGAGAAAAACCTAGGTTAAAGAGCTCTAGAGAAGTTTTGAGAAGATAGGCTTTTGAAAACCTAATTGGGAGAGGCTTACTTGCCTCTCTCTATCAAAACAAAACCTATTTAAAGAGTCTAAGAAACCCCAAAAGACTGGGATACGAAATAAGGACAAATAGGTAATGTTTTCATATTTTAAAAACTGTTTTTTACGAGCAAGGATCGATCCTCCAGGACCCTAGGATCGATCCTAGAAAACAGAAGCTAAAAAACCATTTCAGAGCACCTAGGATCGATCCTCCAAACCCTAGGATCGATCCTAGAAAACAGTAGCTAAACTGAGTTTCCAGGACACCCTAGGATCGATCCTCCAATGCCTACGATCGATCCTAGCATCTGAAAATTACAAAAATGTTTTGAAATCATTTTCAAAAACTTTTTCGCTTAATTCAAAACTCATATCAAGATTTAAAATGAATTGAATTGTTTTAAAAACAGGCTTCTAAAGACACTTACCTGACCTAACAATGAGTGTGAGTCGCATTGCCTTGAAGTCTGCACTCGAGTCAAATGTAGAAGCTTTTACTTTTGCCACGGAATATGCCAATCTAAGAAAATGGACTGTCCGAGAGTTTCCCTTAGCTCTAGGTAACCTAACCTTCGTACGATGAGGGCCTTCGTTTGAATGCTGCATCAAGTGGGAAAATCTTTTAGATCCAAAAAAATAAACTTTTTTTTGTGGATCATTTCCCATCTTTTCAACCCTAAGCATAAATAGAACGTGTTGAACCACTCTTAGGGCAACCAACAGAAAGTAAGCAACCAAACAAGAAAAAAAGGCACTCTTGAGAGCTCACCTCCTTGAGCAAAACCATTGCCTCCTAAAAGACACCAAACTTGCATTTTATATTCACGGTAGATCTCTTCTAGATCTATTAGTAAACACCCACTTTCCTTCCTCACAAAGGTTCTTGGTGAGAATTGTTTGTTTCACCACTTCATTGAATAGAAAAATATTAGCTAAGTAAATGATTTTATCTGCGTACACAATATATGGTCTCAATGTTTTATTAAACAAACTTCATTAGTTTCTTTAGTTTGTAATGTTTTATTTCTTATATCTATTTTTTGTTGTTCAATTTAACATATTTACGTATACATAGAGTCAAAATCTATGAAGATGTTATTGATTATAATTGCTAAAAATAGTTTGCTATTTCATCTATATATCTATATATATATATATATATATACACCAAAAGTCCAATGAGGAAACAAGTGACACTCCATTGTTTAAGACGTACTCAATTTGGATATCAAAAAATTGGAGAGAAAGGAAAGGAAATACTTGAAATTGCTTATAAATTGTTTCCTGTTTTAAGCAATTTTGGTCATTTTCCTTTCCTTTCTTTCCAACTTTCCAAAAACCAAACAGCAACAAAGAGAAAATTAGAAAAACACATATCCTTCAACAAAACCATGAGAACAAGGAAAAATTACAAGAAGCTTATCAGGCTGAAGCAGTGGTGTGAAGTGCTACTAAGGAGGCATAAACACCATCTTGGACATTGATGAGAGTTTCATGCTTTCCTTTCTCAACTATAGCTCCATTTTTAACCACTGCAATAACATCCACATTCTTGATTGTAGATAATCGATGGGCCACCACGACTGTAGTCCGGTTCACCATGATTCGGTCCAATGCATCTTGAACCACTCGCTCGGATTCAGCATCCAATGCACTGGTAGCCTCATCTAGTAGTAATATCTTCGGACTCTTCAATATAGCACGTGCAATGGCTACCCGTTGCTTTTGGCCTCCAGACAATTGGACTCCTCGCTCTCCAACAGAGGTATCATATCCCTGCATTTTCATGGTTGGACAGAGAGAAAAAAAGTGAGAGGATTTCAATTTTGATCTGGAAAGCTCACAAGAAAGTAATCGATGGTGCTTAATTTAGTGATTTAGTCACTTTTTTTTTTTCTTTCTTTTTTTATTTTGGACTAAGTGAAAAAGGGTAGATGAGAAACCAATCATAGCGATCCTACCTGGGCATGACCATAGTAAGTAGCCCATTAGCCCCTAATGATCAATAACCATGGATTTTAATGACGATCTGTTATCTATTGCTAATTCCTGCCCCCTACTCACGATTAAATATCTGTGGCCAAGTTTTTGTTTATCTGAGACGCTAAGGTTGGCGACGAATCAAATATCCATCACTAATCTAAGTTAGCAAAGGATAAGCTCCATCTTAAGTGCTATCTTAACCTTAGCCCGCAAAAATAAATAAATAAATCCTTTGGGGAATCAATTATACGAGAGACCTAGACGGGCTCACCAAAGGAGAACGACAAACGCTCTATCAAGCCGGTTGAGTCATAGCCTAACATCATTCCCACTAAGGGTTAGTAGATCCAACATATGAGTTAGACTAGCAAGGACAAGAACACATCACTTTATTGTCTGGAGACTCAAACCCTTGACTGACTGGCCTCTTAGATCCATATAGCGGTAAGAAATGTCCCTATTGATGGATATTTGGTTGTAAACTACTTCACAGTCAGTTCTCTAACCTGTTGTAACCCACTTATGAACTTGTGGGCATTTGCCAACTCTGATGCAGCAAATATTTCTGCCTCGGTTGCATTTCCTTCCTTTCCATATGCAATGTTGGCACGAATTGTGTCATTGAATAAAACAGGTTCTTGGCTCACAAGACCCATCTGTTGCCTCAACCACTTCAACTGGAGCTTTTGAATTTCAGTTCCATCGAGTGTAATGCATCCTGAATTAGGATCGTAAAATCTCTGCAACAAAGAGATCACGGTCGATTTCCCACTCCCACTTTCTCCAACCAGAGCAAGCGACTTCAAAAAATAATAAATAAATAAATAAGTTGGATTCAAAAAAATAAAACTTGGACTGGATCGGATTAATAAAAGTAGTAACATGGAAATGCCATATGTTGTTTGTTGAAAGGAAAATGCTATTTGTACCAACTCCCTAAACCTAGTTACATGGCATATGAGATGTTGTCAGATGGTTTGTTATTTCTTCAATTAAGTCAATGTCACATCATCAGTCACGTCGGTTGATGCAGAGAGTTGGTATAGAGAGTTGATGCATATAGCACTAACTACTCCAAAAATAACAGAAGTTAAAAAAACGATTGGAACAAAAAATTTGTGTACCTTGCCTGAGCGAATTGTTAAGCAAAGGTCTTGGAAAATGTGAATATCTGGCCTAGTCGGATACTTAAAGCTTACATGCCGAAGTTCAATCTCTCCCTTCACATTTTCTAACGTAATCCCAGACTCGTCACTTGGGTCTATCTTTGATTCCTGGTCAAGAATTGCAAATATGGAAGCAGCAGCAATCTTGGCTTTGATAAAATCAGGACCCAAGGAACTCGATTGAGAAATTCCAAGAGCTGCCATGGTCAGAGCAAAGAAAACCTGCGAACAGCTCATGCAAAATGACAAGGATAAATAACTAGCTTCAAATACTTTAGTTTTGCTTAGCTGAGTACGTTTCAAATATTATTAAGTTTCCAACCCGAAAGCCTACATTGTTAGAAGGATAGCTCAAACAACTACATGAAGCCATATCAAAACTCAATAATTAAACGTTGTTGGGTGTGGGACTTTATTAACGATGTGGGATGTAGAACTTCCTAACATTCCTCTTCATTCACAAGCCTAACAAAACAATAATGGACATGTCGATCATGTGGATAACAAAGAGGCTCTTAGAAACTGAACAAGCCCAAAAAATGATGACGACTTGCTCTTATACCATGTTAAAAGAACCGAAAAGTCTAAATTGTAGGCTGGATGGCCCAAACAGGTATACAAATTCAAATTAAACTCAATACTCACACGGAAAACATCTGAGAATGTTGTTTTTCCATTCTGAACGAGCTGTGCTCCTGCATAGAAGGTGGTTGCATAGACAAAAAATAGCAAGGCCACAGATACCCCAAAACCCATCCCATTGATCAACCCTTGCCGTATCCCTGTTTTCATAGGGCCTTCACATTTATTTTTGTATAGTTGCATCACCTTCTCTTCAACACAGAAAGAAGAAACTGTTCTTATACTCCCCACAGCATCATTTGCAACTTGGCTTGCTTCCTCATACATCATCTGCAACCATATTGACCGACATTAGACAGTTTCTTTGGTGATTCAAATAGATAACTTCACTTTAAAATTAGATGATGTGTTTAGCATATTTTCAGCCATAAAAACAAACCTTTGCATCTGAACTGAATCCTTTCACAAACTTTGTTTGAACATATCCATTGACTCCTATAAGAGGCAGCAAAAGAAGGATAACGATTGCCAACTGCCAACTTGCCGCAAAGGCGATGACCAAACCTACAGCTGCCGATGCAGAGTTCTGAACAAGCAGACCAAGTGTATCTCCAACTAGAGTGCGAACACTCGCTGCATCAGCAGACAGCCTGGCACCAATTGCTCCACTCGAGTGTTCAGGATCATCGAACCAACCCACCTCCATGTGAATTACCTTCTCAAAGCACATCGATCTAATACGTTTTATTAACTTACACCCAGCCACAGAAAATAAATACGCCCGCAATGGAAGCACCAGCAAACATGCCAGCCCAAGGGCCAAAAAAATCAGTGCCCAAAACTTTGAATCCTTTCTTAGTACATGTGGGGGCTCATAAAATATTTTTATTATACTTGAAATCAGTAAACTAGAAATTGGAAGTATTGAGCCAGTAACAATTGCAGATATGGTTCCCAGTAGCAAAATTGGAATCTCTGGCTTGTTCAGATAGGCAAGGCGGCGGATTGAGACTTGCAGAGGCTTTTGTGATGGAATCTGGGGAGGGGCTTCAGCATTTGCAAATGGACTTTCCTGAATGTTGAGTCCTGTCGGTAGGCCAAAAGAGACTGACAATGAGTGGGGGCTGTTGTTTCCTACTGATGATCCACGACTTATGGATCGTATGTGCGACATTTTTTGACTTGACTGTTCGCCAAATTCCATACTAAATTCTGACAATGAGTGGGGGCTGTTGTTTCCTACTGATGATCCACGACTTATGGATCGTACGTACGACATTTTTTTACTTGACTGTTTGCCAAATTCCATACTAAATTCTGATCTGTCTTGGTTATCTCGTTGTCGTTCTGACTCTTCATTCACTTCTTGCAAATGTACAAGCTGAGAGTATGCTCCGTCAGGATCCTTGAGCAGTTCTGAGTGAGAGCCTGATCAAATTGACAATAACGCAATCATATGTATCGTGCTTTCTAGCTGTTTCCCAGCCACGGTAAAGAATTTTGGAATCAAGAGGTATATGTTGTTTGGGATGTTTCAAGATTTCCAGAGAAAATATGAATTTTCCCAACACCATGAATTTTCCCATAAAAAAAAATAAATAAATAAATAAATTCCCCTAGGTGGGTTATATTATGATCGGCTTTACTGGTATTCAGCAATAATTATAAGATACCTTTTTCTATCATCTTTCCTTGATGAATGACAGCAATCATGTCGGCATTCCTCACTGTGCTCAAACGATGAGCAACAACGACAGTAGTTCGGTTGACCATAATCCTGTCCAACGCCTCTTGCACAATCCTTTCTGATCCTGCATCAAGCGCACTTGTAGCTTCATCTAGAAGAAGAATTCGCGGGTCTTTCAAAATTGCTCTTGCAATAGCAACTCTCTGCTTCTGTCCTCCAGACAACTGAGTTCCATGCTCACCAACTAAGGTATCTAGTCCCTGAATTTAATTTATTTTTTTAAAAAAATAAAAAATAAAAATTTTTGGGTAAAATGACAATTTTAATTCACGTGTTTATAAAAGTGAAGATAATAGACAAAAGAAGAACCAAATGGGAAAAGAAGTTAGAACCTGCGGCAGTTTATCAATAAACTTTGCAGCATTAGCAAGCTCAGCTGCAGCTCTAATCTCTTCAATACTTGCACCATCCTTCCCATATGCAATATTATCCTTAATGCTACATGTAAATAAAATGGGTTCCTGGCTAACAAGACCGATTTTCTCCCTAATCCATTTGAGCTGAAACTCTTTGAGATTAATACCATCTATAAGAACCTCACCAGCTTGAGGATCATAAAATCTCTCTATCAAACTGATCACAGTTGATTTCCCACTTCCACTCTGTCCAACCAAGGCTGCGGTTGTGCCACCAGGGATGGAAAGAGAGAACCCATCAAATATTTGCTCATCCAGTCTAGCGGGATAACTAAAATAAACATCCCTCAAATCGATATCTCCACGAATCTCATCCAACACCGTTCCCTTGGTGTCATAAGCATCTATTTCCGGCTTCCTATTGATTGTCTCAAACATCTTGAATGCTGCAGCTTGACCAGCAGCAAATGCACTCATGCAAGGAGATGCCTGCCCTAGAGCCCTGATTCATCCATGTTTCCAAAAAAGTTATAGATAAATAAAAGGGTTACATCTTGCAAGAGGTAAATTTAGAAATTTAGGCAGGAAGGGCTAGGTATTTTCAGTTTATGGGAAGAATTAAAACTACAACATGATTTAGGATGTAAATAAGATTTCGGAAGCTGAAGAAAATTTGAATCACAACTCACACGGAACCAGTCAACACGGCAAAAATTACGTTGATCACGTCACCCCCATTGTAACCTCTTTCGATTATCAGCTTTGAGCCAAAATATACCGACAAACTATAGGTGCCGTAAACGATAAACATCACTGAGCCACCACCGAACCCAGAAACCAATCCTTCATCGACACCTGACTTGTAGGCTTCTACTAGAGAGTTGTTAAAATTAATTATAGCTTGTTTCTCCCCAGTAAATGACGCAACCTAGAGTGTGCAGCAAAACAAACACACTTTTATTTAAGTACAGAAGTCTATTAGTCCACATGCATGTATATGTAGTTCTAGCTAATTGACATACAGTTCTAATTGAGCCAATCGTTTGTTCTGCTATATTTGCTGCTTTTGCATAGGCACTTTGTCCACGGCTTGCCATCTTGGATACGGAGAAAGCCACAACTCCACCAGCAGTCGCAAGAAGAGGAATGGAGGTTAAAATAACCAGGGTGAGAAGCCACCCTTTGATAAATGCTATTACAAATCCTCCGATAAATGTTGATATCAGCTGTACAAATTTTCCAACCTGCATAAAAAAATCGAAAATCAAAAATCAAATTTAAGCTACCTCTTTTTTCCGCATTGTTTACGGGTTGATGTACTAGTAGTACCTTCTCGCCCACGGCATCTTGTATGAGAACAGTGTCACCAGACATCCTCCCAACAACTTCTCCCGTATTTGTTTCCTTATCAAAAAATGTGATATCTTGTCTCAATATAGTTTTCAAATACATATTCCTTATCCGTGCAGTCTGTCTCTCCCCTGTGACCATCCAGCAAGCCACCTCTGTTTTTTTTTTTATAAAAAAAAACACGTACAATTTTATCAATTCTCAATCACTAATCAAATAGTTCTAACACATTTCTCTGAGCGACTAAGCGTAGAATTTTGTATTAACTTTCAGTTTTGAGATGTGCTTACGGAGGAATGATGCAACACCAGAACCGACGGCCAAGTAGACAAATTTCAGACATACCTAAAAATTTAGTCCAGTAACCTATTAATAACAAATTTAATTCAACATGAATTTTACATAGCAAGATAAATAATACATGTGTGTGTGTGTGTGTATTTATATGTATACAGAGAGCATTTTTACTGCCATGATAGAGAATTGAAACTAAATGGAATTTTTTTTATAAGGGAAACTAAATGGAATTTAAGGCTTATGCAGAAAATTTTTTACCTTGGAAACTACATCAACCACGTTTTGAGTTGGATTTTGTCCAAAAGAATTAACCAGTTCCCCAAAAATTACTGACATAAGGGGCTGACATATTCCATTCCCAATAGCACCCATTGTGCCAACGATCATCAACAAGAAATCGGTTGAATCTGCAAATGAGAACAGCTTGAGAAATGGAACTGTGTTGGTTTTCTCCACCTTCTTGTTCTCCACTTCTTGATCTCCATTTACACCAGAGTGTTTCTCAACCTCTAACACTGACGCATGGCTTGTTGATGTGGTGGCCTCCTGCATATTTGTACCACCGTCCAAGCCATTCTCTCCAGCCATATCGCAAACTAGCTTAAAGGTTTTAATCCAATTTTCAATTACTTTTTTAGGATTATAAGGTACTTATATTACTTCTGCAAGGCCATAAATAAATGAATGACTGAAATCAGGAACTTGTATGTCAAACCAGAAATATGAACTAGTGGGCAAATGTAAATATAGGTAAATCTAAGGACCAAACACCAACAAAATGATTATACAAAAGATTTTGTTTAAGCATTTGAGGGGAAGAGGGTGGGTTTCAATTAATAAGCAGTTCAAAAATGTAATTGCATGACATGCATCTGTTTCGTGAATAGAATTAAAATGAATCTTGTTTTTTAAAATAAAAATTATTTTTCCTTCTTTCTGAAATTATAAAATGGACTACTCTGGTGTATCTTGGTTCATGTAACCCATCAAATTCCAGGCCCTTGTTCATGACCTGAGTACCTATAGATTCAACATAAAATGAACCAAACAAATGAATCTTGATTCATATAACCCATCAAATTCAATGATCCTTGCGCAAATTCCATTACCCGAAAATTCAACAAGAATCATTTTTTACTCTAGTATGTAAAAGATTTCAACAAACAGAGAGAAGCCAACAGAAACAGCTCAAATGTTGCAAAATCTGATTATACCTGGAGATGCTATTTAAAAGTAAACACAAACAGAACCTGTTAAGAAACTAAGGATGGAATTTCTATAAATTTAGCAACACGACGAGATTACAAATGACAACTACCAAATTCGATAATATAACCCGGGCCCATTTGGATGTCTATATGGAAATTAAACAATTTTAGTGCACTTTACATGGTATCAAAGGCACAAATCATCTTGAATAAGAATATTTTAAAAAGTTGAGTTATTACTATAGTTAATGTTATAGGATCAATTTCTAGAAATTCATGAAATGCAATATTATGTTAAATTTTCTCTCTCATTTCTGATAATGGCCATCAAGAAATATATGAAGTAATATGTAAAGAAGTCAAAATATATAAGAAATATGGAAGAATGGTAAAGAAAAAACTTCTTGTTCAAGTGGACTTTTTGGTCAAAAATGAAACAAAGATGGTAAATTACCAAAAAGTTAGCTTAAATTTTCAAAAAACTTTATTCTGCAAACTTGTTCAAAATGATGTTTTTTAGTGGACAACATGACTAATTTTCGTAAAACCTTTTATATTTTTCATAAAACCTTAAGAAATTAAAATCAGTGGGGGTGGAATTAAAGTTCAGGGGTGGCAATAGCTGCCCCTCTTTGCAAATCCACACCCTTCCATGGCTTTTTGCTAATCCACACTCTTTCATTGGCTTAATGAAATGGTGTGGATTAACAAAAAAAAAAAAAAATGATTAATCCGTGAAAAAAAGGGTATGGAAATAGGTCCACCCAATATATATTGAAAAAAATGAAACAAAAAATAATTATTCCCCAATTATAAAGTATGAAAGGTAAAAAAAATAAAATTTTAAATCAAAATCTAATGATCTCCTAACATAGTTTAAATTTTAAAAAATATATATCTAATGAGCATTTTTACAATACCTTACAGGTTTGAACCTACATTTATCATCAACAAGTTTTTGTCCGAAGGGGCCATAATAAACCAAGTCTTGAACCAGGTCCTTGAACTCAAACTTCCCATCTCTGCTCTCCTCGTCTAAACTCTCCACGGCTTTGTATGCTATGGCGTTAACTATGGTGCCTTGGCCAACAACCTCGAGATTCACCACTTTGAAGAGACAAATTCCCAAAAAAAGCTTCATATATAGTCTTCACATGGGTCATGATCAAAAGGTATGTTTATATTGAGGTTTTGGAGGTATAATTATTCTAGTAAGAAATAAAAAATGTGTGTGAATGCACGAAGAAGACAACGATGGCCTAGAAGCGAATAATGGTTCAGAAGGCAACAATGGCGGTGTAGAAGACGCCATTGTTGTGGGTCGACCAAAAGAAGATGTACCACTCATGGCTAAACCCTTCAATTCTGCATATGTACCACCACCCACCATTACTCTGTAGTGTCCACCGTCCACTGTCCAATAGAGCAAATGCAGAGCTTATTGGTGTTAGACAGACTAAAAATAGGACAGAAAACTACGTAAGAGAGAAAGAAGAACACCATGAATGGGGATGGGAAATGGTCGGCGAGAGACTGAGAAGGAAGGGGTTTTCGGGTTCATACGGGAAGGTTTTAACTGCTTGCGGATCGCGGACAAAGTGTACGAGGAAAATCTTGAAAGAGTGAAAACTCTGGTGGTGGAGGTTCCTCTCTATGCTATTTTGCCATGAATTTTTATCGGTGGAATCTATCCAATGAAAAAGTACTATATCCAATAGTGTATGCGTTATCTTAAAATTTATATATTAATTCTTGAAATGGAAAGAGAACCATTGAAATTTACACACCATGAATTTTTTTTTTATTTTTTTTTTTTTTATGTTTAGTAACTAAAAAACTTGAGAAATTTTGTTGATAAATAATAACAACAATCATGCCGATAAGCCACATATGTTTCAATTTAACTAAAAATCACACATTCTAAGCAAGAAATTAGAATTTAAAGGTTAAAAACCTAAATGACTAGTTATTTTTAAGATATATATATACATATTAAATTGACATTAAATTATACGTTACTTCAAGACCCAAATAGGATTCAATTAATATTACAACACTTATAATTTTCGTGTATTATAAACTTAACATAAAACCTCAACTAGAGGACAAGTCACTACAAAAGTAATTCTTTTCTACATTATAGCTATGTTTGTTTAATTAAAATGAAATGAATAGAATGGAATTATATTCCAATTCATCCCAAACTGCATGTTTGAATGAACTAATTTAAATAAGAATGAAATTAACAGCGTGTTTTGACACTCATTTCAAATATCTTTCAATTTCATATTACTTCAAACATAAAATCAGATTTCACTCCCATCCATTCTATACTAGATGAACTAAAATAGCCTATAATGTATTAATTGTTCATGAAATTTGAGCTGATCTAATCAAGGAATGGCCAACACCTAGTTCTAACAAATCTGAGAGCTTCGGCTATGCTTTTAAGGTCCAGGTTAACTATGGCCCAACCAACTAACAGTCCCAAAAATGGCAAAAGTCCTTAGGAAGTAGATCTACGAAAGTTTCTCAAGTTATCACAACTAGTCTAACTTTGGCTGCAAAATCTGAAATCTTGGTATCGAACAATGATAAGGAAGCTCTCCAATATATCTTCCATCGTACATAAATATATACCCAAAAAAAAAAAAAAAAAAATCATCAAATAATAAAATAACTAGACATGATGGGTGGGGGTGCTACACATTGTAGCAACTCCTCCGGGGGGTCATACCAACCAACAGACACAAAATGGTAAAACACCATATGGGTAATATAAGCTACCTTTTTCATGTAACCCCCGTAAAGAAAAAACTGATTGCAATGTTCCCCTATACAATTTACACATTTTGGTAATTAGCATCACCGTTAAATGAAGTTCATGACTAAAGGTGCTCACGTGATGTTTATCTATCTATTCAAGGTACGGTGATTAACGGAGGCGCCCAATGAGTATGATAAGCTGTAAAACGCCGAGTATGTTAAAGAAACCAAAAAAAATTGCCCAAATTGAACTTACCAAATACCAAAAAAATCAACATAGTATTATCATCCAAACAAGAAATGAAAACAAAACCCATGTGCCCAAAAAAAAGAATAAAAAGAAAAAGGGGAAGCAAATTAGCTGAAGATGAAACATATTTGAATCATTAGTTTGAGAAACACCAACTCACCGAAGCATCAAAAGGGTAGTTGAAAGGACCATCCCTTTTCTCAAAAAGTTTTCCTCTGTTGTTGCCTAGAGTACCTGCAAGCCTCCGTCTACCATTTATATAAAACCAACCCAAAGAATTGCACTTGACCAACTCAACAAGTGATCGAACTCAACCCAAAGAACTACACTTGTCTGCCGTTTTGCCCATGAGGGAGCACACGGTAGACATTTGGAAGATTTTCCAACTCTTTTATCATTCCTTCTGTTTGTTACTTTGTAGTTTTGTTGTCTTTACGTCTTTATTCTCTTGTGGAAAATCTTCTTATGGTGGTTATGTTTTTTCGCAGCCAACTCTTTTGCGATATGGTTCGGAACAACCGAACAAGTGCTATTGCTATAGACAGAGGTGGCTCAACCACTAGACAACTTAGGCAGTCGTCGAAGGCACCAAAAAAAATATAGAAGATCCCTAAGAGTAGTGAAAACTACCTCACTTTTTTAAGTAGAAATTTTTATTATTTTATCTATTCTCGATTAATATTATTTATATTATTGCATTAAATATTTAGGTTTCATTTTAAAAGTTTTGCCCTGGGCCTCTAGAACAGTCAAAATGAGGGAGCTAGAATTTCAGAAGACCGATTCACATATGTAATGTTAATGGTAAGACGGTGAGATGATTGGTAAGACTCCTTCAACAATAGATTTGAAGGAATATAGTGTTGTGGCATTTTGGATTATATGATGGGAGTATTGCTTTGTAAGGCCAAAAGATAATGTATCAATTGTTGGGTTCACATCCGTGACTTATTCTAATTTATGCGGCCTCATATGTATCAATTGTTGGGTATGCATGACCTACTTGAGAAAATTTATATTTTTTAATCATGCAAGTTAAAAATTCAAGTTGATTTGAGATTAAGAGTTACTTAGTAAATAATCTCGAATCAACTTGATTTTTGGCATAGATCGCTTATATGAGAAGGTTATCTAATCTAACAATTAGTTTCAAAAAACATGAGTCGGGGGTAAGAGTTTTGAAGAACACTTGATATTAAAAAGATTCCATATATATATATATATAGGATGATGATCATGTGAAGATGTGCTAATATAACTTATATTAAACTATATATATATATATATATCAAGACCTATACTTATTAAATTTTTTGAACCATTTTCTTAGTCAAATTCCTCCCTCCTCACAAGAAAATGTACAAAAGAAAAATTATTCTATTTGATTACTATTTTAAATATAATTAATCTGTTAACAATAGTTTATAAAAATTTTAAAATTATTTTAAATAATATTAAAAACGAAACTAATCTTAAATACAAGTTAGTTCTTAAGTTACTTGGCTCCTTAATACTAAAAGTTAGTTTTTTAGTGACTAAATTCCAACAATGGCCTTCACATCTAAAAGCATGTCTCACCCCAATAAGGGCGTTCGGTTTGCAGAGGTTTTGATGTGTGTGTATAAGTGCGTATATTTACTCCTATTGTTCAGCACACAAAAAAATAAAAATAAAAAATAAAAAGTTCCCTAAGTTCCAAAATGCAAATTTTCACCTACACCCCCTATCTCTATATAGTAAAACATTTTTAAAATATTAAAACTGATAAAAGAATATTTAAAAACATATATATAGTTTTAGAGTGTACTTGATGCATCTCTATCTCTCTCTCTCTCTCTCTCTCGCTCTATATATATATATATATAGATATATATTTTTTCTTTTTTTGGGTACCATGTTTTGTGAATCTGTAAAATTTCAAGATGACGACACTTGAAGGCTAACTTACTTTCTCACCAACACACTTCCTGCTATCGCCTCTGATTGGATATTTTTAAAAAAATTAGAGGTAAAGGAAAGGAAAAGTTTAAAGAAATGCTTTGAAAAAGGAATCCATTTTTCCCCATTTTCCTTTCCTTTCCCTTACTCATTCTGATATCCAAACAGAGCATAGAAATTTGCTTTCCGGGAAATGTCCCCAGGTACTCTCAATAAAGGGACAATTCCATATGGAGGGTACAACCATAAAAGGCAAGTAATGGTGTGCTGTGATTATAAGCCTGCATGAAAGAATCATGTAAGTTAAAACTACATGAAACAATAATAATTAGGATCTTGCTTTTCCACTCCCTAATTTTCTTTTCCTCTGTTTCTTAAACCCAGGACTAGTCCAGGAAACCATGAAAAAAAACATTGTCAAACTAAATCAACAAAATAGCACTGCAAAAAGAACTTCTAAAAGCCCTAATTTGAGACCACTTTGGGAAAACATGAATGTAAATTGCTGTTAAAGCAATAAAATCGAACATGAACCCAAAAGGCTAAAACAATGGCAAGATGTTATAATTACCAAAAAAATTATAGTCGTGAATGATTTTTCAACAGTAAACAATAACCAAATAGCAAATTAATATCATATAATATACACATTTGCCCCTTGAACCTCTCGGTAACCATAGCATTAATGGTGATTTAATGGAACAACTTCTTCCTATTAGGAAATAAACCCTACAACAAACCTCCTTTCCAACAGAATTTATATGATACAGCTGAAGGCAACAAACAATCGTCAACACCTCATGAAACAAGAATACATATGCACATTTTTTTATTATGGTTTCAACGTTCTGTACGAAATGAATTTAGTAATGTCAACTCCTTGGGAGGAGGAATTTTGTAATAACAAGATTGTGGGTTGATAACTCTTCAAGATTGTACTATAAGTAAAATTAGGACTAGGAAGTGTTCTTACATTTCAGGATGGGAAACTGGATGGTGCTGTGGTGGTAAACCATCTCCACCGGCCAGAAGTACTATCCAATTCATACTGCGGAGCACCCAAATTAGCAGCACCACCAGGGTGGGTACCAGCAAAACCAGACTGCCTGGCACCCCCATTGGTACCAATATCCGATCCAAACAGCCAGGATGAGAAACTAATATGCGGCGGTTTAATAATATAAGGGGTGGGTGTCAGTGCATGGGGTCCATGTAATGAGCTCATATGTGGGGAAAGGGGCCCCCTTTGTCCAGCTGATGTCCTTGAGTATTTTGCACCTGGATTCATTAACCCTGCTGGATGCCAAGAAGGCGGTTGCATCAAGTGAATGGCAGAAGCACTACCAACATTAGCATTGGGGGCATCTTGCGCTGATACAACTGTCCAGGGACGCAGTATATACAAGATTGAATAAAAATCTGACTTGAGAGAGACAACATGTTAGATGAAACCCAATTTCCAGAAAATTTACCAGGTATCGCAAAACCAAGGGCTCGACATAAGTTCGGGGTCTGTCTATGATGAGCAGCAATTACGAGAAGTTTTAAAATCTCATCTCCATTAAAATCAGTAACCAATCCATATGCAGCCAAAATCTGCAAAAAAACAAAAACCTCTAAAGAATTCTCGGTCTCCACTCTCATCTTTGCTTTCCACTCGACCGCCAGTTTCATTGCTTGTTCTTTCACATGAGGATCTATCTCTGGGGAGATGCTCATAAGCTGCTCCAACAAAAGAATGCATTTCCATAAAGCACTTGATCTGAAATCCGGGACTCCCTTCTTCAAAAGCGGAGCATAAAACCCTTGCAATGCATCCAAAACTTCCTTTGCAGGGTCCAATGACATTTGAAGAGTTTCCAAATCTTCCCCATATTCTAAAATGTGCTCACCCAAATGGTCATTAAGAACCAATTGCCTATTAGTTCCATCCATGGTATCACAGAACTGAACATTCGCATATGAAGAACCAATTGGATTATTGGCAGGTACATACTCCGGTTGGATATTCGCACATGAAGAACCAATTGAATTATTGGCTGGTACATATTCTGGTTGAACATCGGCATATGAAGAAGCAATTGGATTATTGGCTGGTACATATTCTGGTCGCTCAATCTTTACTTGAGAATGAAGAATGTGGACTGCTATAAATGAGGAAGATGAAACAATCAATTAGCACAAGATAAAAATATCATGTGAATTACGAGCATAATTTCTATACTACATATGAGAAGGCGATGAACTATGAAACCATTCACTGATGGAAGAGCTCCCATAAGAAAGGACCCTAGAGATCTCTGAGCTTTTCCCTAAGATACTTACAAAGGGATCTAGAAACAAAATTTGTTATCTCCTATAAATTAAGGATTTAAAAGCCCCCAGCATTACAAAATATCAAAAAGCATCAAGATAGATTGCCAATATAAGAGTCATCAAATAGACTGGGAAAGAGAAGGGGAAAATATCAAAATTGCCGATATGAGTTCCTGCAAAGGAGCTTATGAACCTCAATACTCAGAAAACTTACCAGGGATCTTATCTGCAAGAGCAAGGACCCGACGTAACTCAGGGGCCTTTCTATGCTGGGCAACAGTGCCCAAAAGATGCAGGAGATCATGAGCATCAAAGGCAGAGGCCACTCCATACGTTGCTAAAAGCTGCAAAAATCCCAAAACCTCCCAAGAATTGTGAGTCTCCACTCTCATTTTCGCTCTCCATTCACCCGCCAGTTTCACAGCTTCTTCTTTCACATTGGGATTAATCTGTGGTGCGACACTCATTAACTGCTCCAACAAAAGAATGCAACTCCTTCTGATAACACTTGCTTTAAATTCCACATCTCCCTCCTTTGAATGAGGAGGGTAAAACCCCTGCATTGCATCTAAAACAAGCTTTGGTGGGTCTGATGACATTCGAAGAGCAGAGGAAACCCCACTGCGCATTGATTCATGCTCATTCAAACGCTTGTTTAGGAACAACTGCAGACTCTTTCCATTCATGGTGACGCAGACTCGAAGATCACCAGACGAAGAACAATCCACTGCATTGTGGACTGGCAAATCTTCCAATGGCTTGCTCATCACTTGAGACTGAGTGTTGTTGGAGCCTTGTTCAATAGAATTTTGGATGGAAGCCACCTCCTTCTCTTTCTGTTTGAGTTCTTTATCGCATTCTTCAATTGATTTTTGGATGGACTCAAACTGCTTCTCTTTCAATTCAAGATCTTTGGAGCGTTCTTCAAACAATTTTTGGATTGATTCAAGGTGCTTCTCTTTCAACTTCAGTTCTTTCAAGCAATCTTCAATTGATTTTTCGACCGAATCAAATTGCTTCTCTTTCAATTCAAGCTCCCCCTGGCATTCTTCCGTTCTTTCTCGGATTAATTTGAGTTCCCTCTCTTTCAGTTCAAGTTCTTTGGAATTTTCTTTAACTGAAAATTGGATTGACTTGCTGCATGGTTTCTCTTGCAATCTGAGCTCTTCGACACCTTCTGTGATTGAATCGGGTTGTCTCTCTTTCGTTGTAAATTCTTCAGAGCATTCTTCAATCAAATTTTGGATTGAATTGAGTTGCTTCTCCTTCAATTCAACTTCTATGCAGCCTTCTTCAATCGATTTTTCAATTGTGGACACTTCCATTGAATTGAATTCCTTTCCTTTCAAATAGAGTTTTTCGGAGCAATTTTCAACCGATTTTTGCATCGCATCAATTTGCTTCTCTTGCATTCCGAGTTCTTGGCATCGTTCTTCATTCGATTTTTTGTTCATACCAAGTCGCTCATCTTTCAATTCAACTTCCTTTAAGCGTTCTTCAATGGATTTTCGAATTGAATCCAAACTCTTCTCTTTCAATTCAACTTCTTTGGAACGCTCTTCAATCAAATTTTGTATTGAATCGAGCCGCTTCGCTTTCGATTCAACTTCTTCAGACCTTTCTTCCACCAACCTCCGAAATGTCTCAAATTTCTCCTCTTTCCATTCCAGTTCTCTGCAACGTTCCTCAACTGACTTCTGAACTGAATCTACCCTCTTCTCTTTCAATTTAACTTCATGACATCGCTCTTGCAGTGATCTTCGAAATAACTCAAATTTCTTCTCCTTGAATTCAAGCGCCTGTACGCCTTCTTGGATGGTCTTTTGCTCTAACTCAAACCGATTCTTCTTCGATTGAAGCTCCTCCGACCCTTTTTCAATCGATTTTTGCCTCAAATCAAGTTGCTTCTCTTTCAGTTCCACTCCTTCCATCCATTTCCGGACCGAATCCGACAATTCTTCCACCAATTTTCGTTTCGATTCCAATTCCTTCTCTTTCAATTCAACTTCCTTGGAGAAATCTTCAATCCATTTTCGAACCAAATCCAAAGCTTTCACTTTCGTTTCGACTTCTTGAGACCGCTCTTCTAGCGACCTTTGCAATAACTCAAACTTCTTCTCCTTCAACTCAAGCTCCCGTACACTCTCTAGGACCGTCTTTCGCTCTAACTCGAGCTGACTCGTCTTCGATTCAACCTCCTCAGACCGTTTTTCGACAGATTTCCGCATCGAATCGAGTCGCTTCTCCTCTGCTTCCACTACTTCCGCCCGTTCTTCCTTCCATTTTCGGACCGAATCAGACTGCTCTTCCACCCATTTTCGTACCGATTCCAACTTCTCCTCCTTCAATTCAACTTCTCTGGAGCGTTCGTCGACCGATTTACGGACCAAATCGAAATGCTTCTCTTTGGATTTGAATTCCTCCGAGTGTTGCTAGATCAACTTCTCGATCGAATTGAAGTGATCTTGAAGGTCTTTCCACTGAACTGTGAGTCGGAGGAGTGAAGAAGACTGAGATTGGAGGGTGTCTAGGGTTTTGCGGAGGTTGTCTTTCTTCAACTCAGCAAGTTTCAGCTCAGCTGAGACATTCTCCATTGAAGCCACTTCTGCATACACATTAACATACGTATAAAACCCTAGGTGAGCCCTAAAACCCTAGTAGAGAGACAGAGAGAGAGAAGAGAGATTGGGAAAGTCACATAATAAACCCTAGACAAAATCCCAATAGCCTATATTGTCACGCCCCGACTCGGAGAGTCGACACGTGGATAAAAGTCAAAGTAAAAAGGTGTACACGTGGATAAGTCAGAGTATAAAAGTTGCGGAAGACTTAGTCAAATCCACGTGTATTTTTTTTTTTTTAATATTTTTAATAATAATGGTGCCAGCTCATCAATAATACCCAAATAATTAATAAAAAATGTTATGCTCACACATCATGCCCATAATAATATATGGTCCCAAAATAATGCCAACATCCCTAGCACATAGGTTGGATTCAAACTATTCAAGGTTCATTAAGTAATAATGGTAATAACAATAATAATAATAGAAATGTCCATACATCAAAATAACATAGTCTCTACGTAATGCACGTGCATCTATCCTCATCCATGACTATGTTAGTATGCCACCTTCAAGTTCCAACTTCAGATTATGCCACTAGGCATCTGCCATCGGCAAACCCTCACTCATCACCTGATCATCTGAAATAATAATAGGATGAGCTGCAAAGCCCAATAGGAAATATGTGTGGATTCTATACAATTAATATATGTGCAGATACATGGTATATGAATTAAAATTATTTAATAACTCAAAATCAAATATCAGTCACAAATCAATACTTTATGTGGGTTTTGAGTTAATTTCCCAAAATTCTCATAGTATCTCCAATTCCCAAGACTATGGGATCAAACCATGCATCAACCGTCGCTAATCACAGGTTACGTCGTCACGTCAACCCCCGGCTCAGCCAAGCACGAAAATAACCAACACCTACGCGGTGTTCTTCCTCGAGGGCTTCAGGGTCTTTCACCCAAGGGCACTTTACCCTACTTGCTATTCGCGGAGTATTCTCAACGCAGGACACCACTTCATTGTGATGCCCCCCACCCGTTTGATGCATACCAAGACCCAAGGTCCATATATCCAAAGCATTTTCCATCATTCAAATAAATATCCGAGTGTCCAAAAGTATCCATAAACATGTTTGATAAATTTCTAGAATTTCAGTAACATTTCTAAAGCATTTCCAAGTAACCAACATTTATAAAGCATTTTTCCAAGATCCAAGTATCATGAAAATTCCACATATTTAACAGATATTTCACAATAACATTTAAACGAGTATATAACCATGTGTCTTTAAGGAACAATAGAAAACAGTCGTATCAAATGATATATTGAAGGATTCCATAAATTTTGAACAAGTAATAAAATATTTGGTTATAAATCAGTGGGAAAATCCAAAAATATCATTAAGGCATTTAAAATCACATTTATAGAACAACACCATATTAAATGTAAAGAAGCCACATTTCCTACCTCAATTGCGAGCAATACCAACCCAAAACCACGTGATAGACACTGACAATGCGAATGCAGCGTTAATGCTCCCTAGGGTCCTCCCGAGGACCGATAAAATCTGATAATTATGCATACGTAATCTTTAGGTAAATTTCAAAATAAATATAACGCACTCAAAAATTACTATTGGCCTTCTAACAGTAAACTATGGTCCCAAAATCATCAAAATAATTTTTAAAACACTCTCTATAATTTCTGGGAATTTTCTGTAATTTTTGGAATTTTCTGATATTTTCTGGAATTTTTAATAAATATTAATTTGGCCAAAAAGTCAAACTACAGTCAAACTTGGTCAAAATGATCAACTAAGGGTCCCACATGGTAGGGCCCTCCAAGACGAGTCCAACGGTCAAATTTGGGGTTCATATGATTATCGTATGGCTTTTAAATGCGTGAGAACACGGTAAGGTACACAGATGCACCCACACAGGATCATAGACCTATGGGGTCATCTTCAACCTCCCGCGGGTTGAATTGTGTAACCGGGTTACACCGTGTGTTCAACGGGCCAACTTCGACGATTAATATCTCCCTTGTTTCTTAACCGTTTTCAGTGATTCAAGTGTCGAATCGAAGCTCATGCAGAGTACTACGTGCGACTATAAATTGTTCATTCAGAATCTTATAAAATCATATTCGTTTTTAAGCCTAAAGTTTCGGGTTTTCATGATCCAAAATTCTAAAATTTCTAAAACTTCAACCTACAGTCAATTTCTCTAAAATTTGACACTACCATGGTGTTCCTTGGTCCCAAAAACATAAAATATGATCATCCTTTCTAAGAATAACATAAGAAAATAAAATTGCATATACATATATATATATATACACAGTACGTGATATTTATATATATATATATATATATATATAGATATATATATATATATATATATATATATATATATGAAATCAACGATAGAGGAGGTGAGGATTTTACCTCACTAAGAGAGCTCCACGAACTCAGCCAAAAACCTCTACCAGACCACTCTGTTTTTTTCTCCTCTGTTCTTCCTCAATTTCTCTCTCTCTGTTGCTCTTTCTCTAACTCTCTGTCTCGATCCCTCTATACATATAAATATAACCAAAGCAGATGCCAGTGGTAGGTGCAGCTAATGATTCCTCTATACATATATATATATATCCAAAGCAAACGCAAGTGGTGGGTGCGGCTATGGGTGCGGCTAATGATCCCTCTATACATATATATATATCTGAAGTAAATGCAAGTGGTGGGTTCAGCTAATGATCCCTCTATATATATAAATAATTCAGGTCATCACATTCTACCCCTCTAAAAAGAAATTTCGTCCTCGAAATTTGTACTAACCTCCCGAATCGAAAAGATGCGGATATTTTCCTCTAACATCTGACTCTAATTCCCAAGTTGCTTCCTCGATGCCGTGATGTTGCCAAAGAACCTTTACAAGAGAGATGACTTTATTCCTCAACACTTGTTCCTTGACGTCCAAAATCTGAATTGGTCGCTCTTCATATGTAACATTTTCTTGGAGCTGGATATCTGGTATAGATAGAACATGAGATGGATCTGGCTCGTATTTCCTAAGCATTGAGACATGAAAAACATCATGTACATTCCCCAACTGTGAAGGTAAAGCCAACTGGTAGGCCACTTCACCCTTCTTATCAATAATCTCGAAAGGACCAACATATCTCGGTGCTAGCTTGCCCTTCTTCCCAAATCGAAAAACGCCTTTCCTAGGTGATACCTTTAAAAACACGAAGTCCCCAACTTGAAACTTCAAATCTGTCCTACGCTTGTCTGCATAACTCTTCTGTCTACTTTGTGCAGTGCGTAAACGATCACGAATGATCTGAATCTTTTCTGTTGTTTCTTTCACTAACTCTGGTCCAAGAAGACTGCTTTCTCCAACTTCTGTCCAACATACAGGAGATCGACACGGTCTCCCATATAATGCCTCGAATGGTGCCATGCCAATGCTAGCCTGATAACTGTTATTGTAGGCGAATTCTGCTAAGGCCAAATGTTTACTCCAACTACCTCTGAAGTCCAAGACACAAGCACGCAACATATCCTCGAGAATCTGAATGGTACGCTCTGATTGTCCATCTGTTTCTGGATGATGAGCCGTACTGTGATGAAGTTGTGTTCCTAAAGCTTTATGTAACGTACGCCAAAACTCGGCGACAAAACGAGGATCTCTGTCGGATACAATAGAAACTGGGGTTCCATGGAGTCTAACGATCTCATTAATGTACAACTGGCTTAAGGTACTCAATGAATCTCCGACCCGAATAGGCAAGAAATGTGCTGACTTCGTCAACCGATCGACGATCACCCAAACTGCATCATGACCCTGTCGTGTACAAGGTAACCCTGTGACAAAATCCATCGTGATGTACTCCCACTTCCATTCTGGCACTGGTAATGGTTGTAGTAAACCTGCTGGTCTCTTATGCTCCGCTTTCACTTGTTGGCACGTGAGACACCGTGAAACAAATCTTGCGACGTCCTTCTTCATACCGCTCCACCAAAATTGTCGTTTCAGATCCTGATACATCTTCGTACCGCCTGGATGAATAGAGAACTTAGAACGATGAGTCTCACTAAGAACATCTTCACGAATCTGACCAGTAGGAACGTAAATCCTGCCCATGAATCGTACACTGCCATCACTAGAAACTAACCAACCTTCTGGTGCAGTACCCTGAGTTATCGAATTACGAATGGATATGCACTCTGGATCGTTTTGTTGTGCCTCTATCACTCTGGTGATGAGATCAGGTTGTGCAACTAGATTGCTCAGATGAGTTGTGAAAGCGTCTTTATTGGGGTGTAATTCAAAATCCTTGAATGCAACCCACATCTTCCACCGTTGAACTGCTAAACAGCTCATCATTGCTTGTGACTTCCTGCTCAAGGCGTCTGCTACAACATTCGCTTTACCCGGATGATAATGAAGTGAAAAATCATAATCATCAAGGTATTCCATCCATCTACGTTGCCTCATATTCAATTCTTTCTGTGTAAATATATACTTCAAACTCTTATGATCAGAGTATACATCAAATTTCTCACCATACAAATAGCATCTCCAAATCTTCAATGCAAAGACCACTGCTGCTAACTCCAAGTCGTGTGTTGGATAGTTCACCTCATGCGGTTTCAACTGTCGAGAACCGTATGCCACAACACGCCCGTGATGCATAAGAACGCATCCTAACCCTCGATACGAGGCATCACAATATACATCGTAACCCTCACCACTAGTAGGAACAATAAGAACTGGAGCAGTAGTCAACCTCTTCTGCAACTCCTTGAAAGCTTCCTCACAAGCATCATCCCAAATAAATTTCACGCCCTTCTTTGTCAATTTCGTCAACAGTGCAGCAATGCGAGAGAAATTATCGACGAAACGACGATAATAACCAGCTAATCCCAGAAAACTGCGAATCTCTGTAGCATTGGTCGGTCTTCCCCAATTAAGTATTGCCTCCACCTTTGCTGGATCTACTGAGATGCCTTCCTCAGTAATCACGTGGCCTAGAAACTTCACTTCATGAAGCCAAAATTCACATTTCTCTCTCTTTCCATATAACTGATGCTCCCTCAATATTTGCAACACTTTCCTAAGGTGCCTCTCATGCTCTTCTTGCGTCTTTGAGTATATGAGAATGTCGTCCACAAACACCACGACAAACTGATCCAAGAATGGTTTAAACACCCGGTTCATCAGGTCCATGAATGCTGCTGGTGCATTCGTCAAACCGAACGGCATCACCAAAAACTCGTAGTGCCCGTAGCGAGTTGCAAAAGCTGTCTTTTGGATGTCTTCCTCTCTGACTCGAAGCTGATAATAGCCAGAGCGCAAATCAATCTTTGAAAAGAAATGCGACCCCCTTAACTGGTCAAATAAATCATCAATGCAGGGCAAAGGATAACGATTCCTAATTGTAGCTCTGTCTAGCTTCCTATAGTCTACGCACAATCTAAAAGAACCGTCTTTCTTCTTAACGAACAACACTGGTGCACCCCATGGCGAAGTGCTAGGACGAATAAAACCTTTACTCTCCAACTCTGAGAGCTGCTTTTTCAACTCTGCTTGCTCTGCAGGAGCCATCCTGTATGGAGCAATAAAAATAGGAGATGTGCCTGGATATACCTCAATGGTAAAGTCTAACTCTCTTTTAGGAGGTAGACCTGGCAACTCTTCTGGAAAGACATCTGGAAATTCCCGTACAACAGGAATATTTTCCAATTTAAGTTCAACATGTTCCTCCAACTCCAAGGCTGCCAATGAGCTAAGCAGACCTGCAATTTGAATACGGCGAGCAATCTTCTTCGATTGAGGAAAAGGAAGAGAAACACTTCTTTCTCCGTAGAAGTGTAAAATAGACCCATCTATTTTATGGAGAGTCACCTTTTTCTGGAAGCAATCAATAATTGCATGGTACGACGATAACCAATCCATGCCTAAAATCACATCATAACCAGAAATACCTAGAGCAATGAGATCTACCGTTAACTCCTGATCACCAATTCGAATGAAGCAGGAACGACAAATCACACTTGTTTGGATACCCACACCCATTGGTGAGTCAACACTGAGCACGTGTCCCAATGGCTCAAATGTCAAACCCAAACGAGAAGCACAAGAAACATCTATAAAGGAATGTGTGGCACCCGTATCAATCAATACTCGAACCCATGAACTATAAAGAAAAAATGTACCTTCCACGACTGCATTTGATGTCCCAACACCTGGTGGGATCAAAGCGAACACTCTGCCTGTAGTATTTGCACTATGCCCTCCTCCTCTAGGTTGTTGGGTCTGAATTGGGCGAGTAATCGAGGCTTGCTGAGATCCTTGTGATCGAGAGAACTGGCGCTGGTTTTGTTGTTGTTTCTGCTGTTGTTGTAAGCCAGATTGCATTGTGTGTGGAGGGGATCGTTGGTTCCCAAAAGATGGGCAGTCAATCTTAATGTGTCTTGGTTGTCCGCGCTGATAACAAATGATTTGTCCACTAGAATTCCTCCCAGGCAGAGTAGGAGGTTGATAAGGGTAACTCCTTTGTCGCCCATCTGAGGACCCATAACTAAAACTACCACCGCTACCCTGACCTCGATTTACGCGCCGTCCTCCTGAGTGATACCCATCAGATTGCTGACTCTTACCCTGCTTCTGGCTAAAGCTCTGATCTTTCTGGTCCCCACTTCTAATTCTCTGTTTGTCCCTTATCTTCTTGGAGTCTTCTAAAGTCGCCTCCACTTCCGTGGCGCTGTCAACTAGCTCTGTATAATTTCGAATCCTACTTCCTGCAACAAGGTCTCGAATCTGAGGCCTCAATCCCCATTGGAACCTTTTTGCTTTGTCAGCTTCCGTTGCCACGATAGATGTAGCATAACGAGAAAGTTCTGTGAAGCGTGCATCATACTCTGCCACCGAAAGATTCCTTTGTACCAGGTTTAGAAACTCTTGTAACTTCTTATCTCGATATGATTCTCTGAGATATTGGTTTAGAAACACACCCTCAAACTGTATCCAGGTCATGGCTCCCACATCTTGAGAACGCACCACCTGCTGCCACCAAAAGTCACCATCACCCCGTAGGTAATGAGAAGCAAACTCTACCTTATACTCCTCGGGTATACCAACAATCTTAAGTAACTTGTGGACCTCTAGAAGCCAAATTTCAGCTTCCTGCGGATTTGTCTCACCACGAAAAGTAGGAGGATCCATCCGCCGAAAATTCTGAAAATGTGTAGCCTTGGTTAATTGTGTGTCAGGAACTGCAGCTCTAAGAGTAGGCTGCTGAAGTATCTCATTCTGACGTTGCAATAGGGTAGTCAACTCCCGTATAGCATCAGTCATATCGCCCCTTTCTTCAGTATGAGGAGCGGAAACTCCACCTCTAGTTCTAGCTTGTGAGGTGTGAGAAGGCTCAGGAGAAGATCTATCTCGAGCACGTGGCATCCTATAAAAATCATTCAGTAAATATTCGAAACTATCTATCAAATACTCACGTTTAAAAAAAAAAAAAAAAAACAACTGGGATTGTGTAAGTTACAAAAATCACGTCAAAATGTTAATAAAATCGTAATATTCCTCTAATTTCTTGATGCCTACCCACAAGCATATGTATGATGCATGAGACACTTCTAACTCACCTAACTGCCACATATGAAGTGCATGTAATCCCAATTCAGATCTACTAATGAGCTCTGATACCAAAAATTGTCACGCCCCAACTCGGAGAGTTGACACGTGGATAAAAGTCAAAGTAAAAAGGTGTACACGTGGATAAGTCAGAGTATAAAAGTTGCGGAAGACTTAGTCAAATCCACGTGTATTTTTTTTTAAAAATATTTTTAATAATAATGGTGCCAGCTCATCAATAATACCCAAATAATTAATAAGAAATGTTATGCTCACACATCATGCCCATAATAATATATGGTCCCAAAATAATGCCAACATCCCTGGCACATAGGTTGGATTCAAACTATTCAAGGTTCATTAAGTAATAATGGTAATAACAATAATAATAATAGAAATGTCCATACATCAAAATAACATAGTCTCTACGTAATGCACGTGCATCTATCCTCATCCATGACTATGTTAGTATGCCACCTTCAAGTTCCAACTTCAGATTATGCCACTAGGCATCTGCCATCGGCAAACCCTCACTCATCACCTGATCATCTGAAATAATAATAGGATGAGCTGCAAAGCCCAATAGGAAATATGTGTGGATTCTATACAATTAATATATGTGCAGATACATGGTATATGAATTAAAATTATTTAATAACTCAAAATCAAATATCAGTCACAAATCAATACTTTATGTGGGTTTTGAGTTAATTTCCCAAAATTCTCATAGTATCTCCAATTCCCAAGACTATGGGATCAAACCATGCATCAACCGTCGCTAATCACAGGTTACGTCGTCACGTCAACCCCCGGCTCAGCCAAGCACGAAAATAACCAACACCTACGCGGTGTTCTTCCTCGAGGGCTTCAGGGTCTTTCACCCAAGGGCACTTTACCCTACTTGCTATTCGCGGAGTATTCTCAACGCAGGACACCACTTCATTGTGATGCCCCCCACCCGTTTGATGCATACCAAGACCCAAGGTCCATATATCCAAAGCATTTTCCATCATTCAAATAAATATCCGAGTGTCCAAAAGTATCCATAAACATGTTTGATAAATTTCTAGAATTTCAGTAACATTTCTAAAGCATTTCCAAGTAACCAACATTTATAAAGCATTTTTCCAAGATCCAAGTATCATGAAAATTCCACATATTTAACAGATATTTCACAATAACATTTAAACGAGTATATAACCATGTGTCTTTAAGGAACAATAGAAAACAGTCGTATCAAATGATATATTGAAGGATTCCATAAATTTTGAACAAGTAATAAAATATTTGGTTATAAATCAGTGGGAAAATCCAAAAATATCATTAAGGCATTTAAAATCACATTTATAGAACAACACCATATTAAATGTAAAGAAGCCACATTTCCTACCTCAATTGCGAGCAATACCAACCCAAAACCACGTGATAGACACTGACAATGCGAATGCAGCGTTAATGCTCCCTAGGGTCCTCCCGAGGACCGATAAAATCTGATAATTATGCATACGTAATCTTTAGGTAAATTTCAAAATAAATATAACGCACTCAAAAATTACTATTGGCCTTCTAACAGTAAACTATGGTCCCAAAATCATCAAAATAATTTTTAAAACACTCTCTATAATTTCTGGGAATTTTCTGTAATTTTTGGAATTTTCTGATATTTTCTGGAATTTTTAATAAATATTAATTTGGCCAAAAAGTCAAACTACAGTCAAACTTGGTCAAAATGATCAACTAAGGGTCCCACATGGTAGGGCCCTCCAAGACGAGTCCAACGGTCAAATTTGGGGTTCATATGATTATCGTATGGCTTTTAAATGCGTGAGAACACGGTAAGGTACACAGATGCACCCACACAGGATCATAGACCTATGGGGTCATCTTCAACCTCCCGCGGGTTGAATTGTGTAACCGGGTTACACCGTGTGTTCAACGAGCCAACTTCGACGATTAATATCTCCCTTGTTTCTTAACCGTTTTCAGTGATTCAAGTGTCGAATCGAAGCTCATGCAGAGTACTACGTGCGACTATAAATTGTTCATTCAGAATCTTATAAAATCATATTCGTTTTTAAGCCTAAAGTTTCGGATTTTCATGATCCAAAATTCTAAAATTTCTAAAACTTCAACCTACAGTCAATTTCTCTAAAATTTGACACTACCATGGTATTCCTTGGTCCCAAAAACATAAAATATGATCATCCTTTCTAAGAATAACATAAGAAAATAAAATTGCATATACATATATATATATATATATACAGTACGTGATATTTATATATATATATATATCTATATATATATATATATATATATATATATATGAAATCAACGATAGAGGAGGTGAGGATTTTACCTCACTAAGAGAGCTCCACGAACTCAGCCAAAAACCTCTACCAGACCACTCTGTTTTTTTCTCCTCTGTTCTTCCTCAATTTCTCTCTCTCTGTTGCTCTTTCTCTAACTCTCTGTCTCGATCCCTCTATACATATAAATATAACCAAAGCAGATGCCAGTGGTAGGTACAGCTAATGATTCCTCTATACATATATATATATATATCCAAAGCAAACGCAAGTGGTGGGTGCGGCTATGGGTGCGGCTAATGATCCCTCTATACATATATATATATATATATCTGAAGCAAATGCAAGTGATGGGTTCAGCTAATGATCCCTCTATATATATAAATAATTCAGGTCATCACATATATACCATGGAGAAAGACGGAACACAGAAGGCCGACAATCTACATATGGAAGGATAGCACAGGTCGTACTTCCAGACAGGAGGAGCAACCTGCTCCTGCAAGCTGATGTGGCATGTTCATTAATTAACACCCGTTCACACACGTGATTTAAGACAACAGAAGATAGGATTCTCGACTTTTGGAATTTTTGGGTCTGCCGGTCGGTCAGCCCTTTTTGAAAAATAGGATGTACTTACCAAAATAAATAAATAAATAAATAAACTCTTATGCGGTGGGATGGGGTTGGAAGAAAGGCTCCCTACTCTCTCTCTCTCTCTCTCTCTCTCTCTCTCTCTCTCTCTCTCGTTTGTTAGTCTTGTGTGATCAAAACATTTTTTTTTTATTTTATTATTAGGGGTATTTCAGGTTTTTATTTTCGTTGAGATTTTAGTTCAAACTATTCTCTTAACAACTCGTGTTAGATGTTTTATATCTACACAAATAACGATCTTTGCAAGAAATTAAAATGATGACCTCTGAAAAATACACCTAAAACTTGATCGTTCAACCAACCTCACAAGGGTCTTGTGAGGTCAAAACTAATCAAAAGTATTTTGGAAAGAAATTTCTAAATTTAATCACAATTTGAGAGTCTAAGATTAAGTGAAGAGAGAGAGGAACAATATGTATTTAAGAGAAAAGCGTATTTCAATATAATTTCATTTAGGCATATTTATAGACAAACAGATAAGATTATAGATACCACCAGCCTTGTGGTCTAACAAATTGCAAAGCCTATATATATTTTTATAGAAGTGTAGATGATTGTGTCAAAATCAATAATTTATAGAACGTAAAATTTGAGTATAGTGATAGTATGGGTGTTGTATCTCAGGGATTGTATTGTGATTATTTTAATGTTAAAAATTGATTTCTATAATAATTCACAAAAAATAGTTGTGTTTGAGAAAATAAATTTATATTTATCTAAATAAAAAAAAAAGTACTTAGGATCTCAAATTCACCACTAATCTTGTAAAAATGATCTTATTGCATTATGTTTCAAAAATTCATTATTTGGTATGAGCAAAATTCATTGCAAAACAAGTCCAATGATGTCATCAAAAAATATTCATATATTTGTAAATCGAGTATGAATCATCAAAGATTAGCACGAATCGTCTCACCTACTCTACTCTAAATTGATTTGTGGGCACAATTCGTCTTCTCTGAGCATGAATTATCTTAACCTCCAAATATAGATAAAGAAAACCATTGTATAACCATTAGATTTAAAATTACAGAAATTAAACACAATTTGAAATAGAAACACTAAAACCGATTATATCAAAAGTATAATCCTCCTACTTATACAATCCTTATACATAACATAACTAATCCAAAACACAATAAAATAAAATACATATTACTTAATTAGGCTTTTATCTTTCTTTTTATCTTTTTTTTTTTTCCTGTGAATATCATAAAACCCTAATAAAACCATAGATAAAATTAGGGTTTTAGTTACACTCTAAGACAACGTATATGATAACCATAAAATATGCATTAAAATTACTCCTTAATTTATATCTTTTAGTTAATATTTTCTACTTATTTTGGTGTGTTTAAAATCTTTTAATTTATTACCCGCGGATGATTCCACATCAAAAATTGGGAATTAGGGCACGTATTTTGTCAATGGCCTTTACCATATGTTGAAGGGGAGACACGTGTAGGTGTGATTGCTGCTAGATCTTTATAAAAGTTGAAGAATCTGAAGACTGTGACACTACGTATTCCAATAAAGCTACTTTAACATACATGATTAATTCAGAAGTCGGAACCGTTGGCAGTAATGAGGAGAAATATGAGAAGGGACGGGCTAAGGAGTGTTTTTGGTTCGGTGTTGAGTTAGATTTCAAATCAAATCATATTATAAAAAAAAAAATCAAATAAAAAAATTTTGGTTTGGCTCAGTTGGCTTTCGATTTTAATTTACCAAGTAATAACAAATAATTAAAAATTAAAAATTAAAAAAATGACATATCAAACTATAAATAAAAACATTTTTAATAAAAGCATTATAGTAGCAACTAATAAAATCATTAAACATTGTATCAAAATGAAAATATATTAACATATGTCAATCCAAGTTCAAATTTTCAATTTAATACATGTCAATATCACTAGTCACTTAGTCAATACTCACTATTCAATGGGTTTTGTATTCCAGTAAGTTCAGTACTAATATTTTGAATCTATTACTTATTCTGCCCTTATTAAAATAGGAAATTTACAAACTAAAATTTGATGTATAATATATAAAATTATATATATATTATATATTTTTCGGTTTTTTAAACATGAAAATCAAAACCAAACTAATTTAATTCAGTTTTCTATAATTAGAATCAAAATCAAACCTAATGACAAAAAAACCAATACAAATCAAATCAGCCAATTTGATTTGATTTAATTTGGTTCTCGGTTTTAACCTAAACAACTAACCCCCAAGGGACGGCCAAGTGACCAATTAAAATAAGAAGGAGATGAGGAATAGAAGGTGGGCGGGCCATAAAAAATAAAAATAATAAAATAATAAAAAAAAGGAAGCAAAGAATGAGGAAGAGGATGTGGAACGCAGAAGAGGATGGGTGGAGGCGGCAAGAACAAATGATTTGCTAATGGACAAGTGGGACGGCAATATAAAAAGAAAGAAAAGTAACTCAAGGGGAGATTGTGAGAAGGCATTGGAAAAAGGTGATGGATTGGGAAATTAAAAGAATTAGGGACTGAACACGTCCTGCACGGATGGCCGGATGCCTATGCCCGGCGTTTCAAACCACAAAGCAGTCGGTGTACTAAGAGTTAGAGGGGCGTATAAAGAGGATTCCAACTAATTGGTCAATTATTCTTTGTTTTAGGGTGTAGATAAAGTTTTAATTGAGTAATGTGTATTTTATTTTAGTGTGTTTTGGATTTGTTATTGTGTGTATGAAAATTGCATAACTATGAGAATTGTACGATACAATCGGTTTTAATGTTTTTATCTCAAATTGTATTTAATTTATGTGATTTTAAATACAATGATTATGCAATGATTTTTATTGTACATATATTTAGAGACTAAGATGGTTCATATTTAAACAAGACGAGTCGTGCTTACAAATTAACTTACAGTAGAGTAGATGAGACGGTTTGTGCTATATCTTTGATGAGTCATGCCTAGTTAACAAATATATAAATCTTTCTTGATGACATCATTGGGTTTAGCTGCAATGAGTCCTGTTTATACCAAATAATAAATCTTTGAAACATGTTACAATAAGATCACTTTTACAAAATTAGTAGTGAATCTTTCTAATTTTTTTTGCTTGATAAATAGAGCCTAAGGGAAAAATTAGAGAAAAACACACGCAAAAATCCTTCACCAAAACCCATGAAAAAAAAAAAGGAAAAAAATTAGAAGAAGCTTATGAGGTTGAAGCAGTGGTGTGAAGTGCTACTAAGGAGGCATAAACACCATCTTGGATTCTGATCAGAGTTTCATGCTTTCCTTTCTCAACTATAACTCCATTTTTAACCACCGCAATGACATCCGCATTCTTGATTGTGGATAATCGATGGGCCACCACGATTGTAGTCCGGTTCACCATGACTCGGTCCAGTGCATCTTGAACCACTCGCTCGGATTCAGCATCCAATGCACTGGTAGCCTCGTCTAGCAGTAATATCTTTGGACTTTTCACTATAGCACGTGCAATGGCTACCCTTTGCTTCTGGCCTCCAGACAATTGGAGTCCTCTCTCTCCTACCATGGTACCATATCCCTGCATTATCATGGGAGGACAGATAAAGAAAAAAGTTAAGAGATGATTTCACTTCCCATATATTCCAAGCTCATGAGAAACTAATTGATAGTGCTTACTTTATCATATCCCTGCATTATCATGGGAGGACAGATAAAAAACACTTACTTTCTTTTTTTTCATTTTGTCTCTGGTAGTGTACCCACGGGGAACCGGCTTAGACGGTTCCACTAAAGCGGGAACAACAAGTGTTCCCTCCAGCCGGTTGAATCATAGCCTAACCTACTAAGGGTTCATACGTGGATGGATTTGGAACCTTGGACTAATTGACCACCTACACATGTATAAAAGTAAGGAATGTCCCTATCAATGGATATTTGTTCGTAAACTACTTCACAATCATTCTCTAACCTGTTGTAACCCGCTTATGAACTTGTGGGCATTTGCCAACTCTGCTGCAGCAAATATTTCTGCCTCCGTTGCATTTCCTTCCTTTCCATATGCAATATTGGCCCGAATTGTGTCATTGAACAAAACCGGTTCTTGGCTTACGAGACCCATCTGCTGCCTCAACCACTTCAACTGGAGCTTTTGAATTTCAATTCCATCGAGTGTAATATGTCCCGAATCTGGATCGTAAAATCTCTGCAACAATGAGATCACCGTCGATTTCCCACTCCCACTTTCTCCAACCAAAGCTAGCGACTTTAGGAAAAAAGAAATTAAAATTAATGAGTCGGTGCCACATCATCAACCACTTGAGTTCATGCATATATATAGAACTACTTTGGAAATAACGTAACTTAAAACAACCATATATATTGAACAATAAAAGGTTTATGTACCTTGCCAGAACGAATGGTTAAGCAGAGATCTCGGAAAATCTCAATATCTGGCCTCATGGGATATTTAAAGCTGACATGCCGAAGTTCAATATCTCCCTTCACATTTTCTAATGTAATACCGGACTCATCACTAGGGTCTATCTTCGACTCCCGGTCTAGAATTGCAAATATGGAAGCAGCAGCAATCTTGGCCTTGCGGGAATCAGGACCCAAGGAACTTGTTTGAGAAATTCCAATGGATGCCATGACCAGAGCAAAGAAAACCTGCCAGTAGCTCATGCAGAATGACTTTAAATACTTCCATTTTTCTTAGAGGAATACGTTTCAGATATTATCAAACTCAATACTTACACGGAAAACATCTGAGAAAGTTGTTTTGCCATCCTGAACGAACCGTGCTCCTGCATAAAAGCTGGTTGCGTAGACCAAATACAGCAAGGCCAAGGACACCCCAAATCCTACCCCACTGATCAACCCTTGCCTTACCCCCGTCTTCATAGGGCCTTCACATTTCTTTTTGTATAGTTGCATCACCTTCTCTTCAGCACAGAAAGAAGAAACGGTTCTTATACTCCCCACCGCATCATTCGCAACTTGGCTTGCTTCCTCATACTTCATCTGCAACCATATAGACCAACGTTAAACAGTCTCTTAGGTGCTTTCAAATGGGTAATTTTTCTTTTAAATTAGATGATGTTTTCAGCATATTTGCAGCCATAAAACAAACCTTTGCATCTGAACTGAATCCTTCCATAAACTTTACTTGAACAAATCTACTAACTCCCATAAGAGGCAGCAAAAGAAGGATAATGAGCGCCAACTGCCAACTTGCTGCAAAAGCGATGACCAAACCTGCAACTGCCGATGCAGAGTTTTGAACAAGCTGACCAAGTGCATCTCCAACTAAAGCGCGAATACTTGCTGCATCAGCAGAGAGCCTGGCACCAATTGCTCCACTTGAGTGCTTAGGATCATCAAACCAACCCACCTCCATGTGAATCGCCTTCTCAAAGCACATCGATCTTATCCGTTTTATTAACTTACACCCAGCCACAGAAAATAAATATGACTGCGTTGGAACCACCAGGAAAGATGCCAGGCCAAGGGCCACAAATATCAGCGCCCAAAACTTTGAATCCTTTCTTAGTTCATGTGGGGGCTCAAAAAATATTTTGATTATGCTAGAAAGTAGTATACCAGAAATTGGAAGTATTGATCCATTAACAATTGCGGATATGGCTCCCAGTAGCAACACTGGAATCTCTGGCTTGTTCAGATAGGCAATGCGGCGGATTGGGACTTTTGGAGCCTCTTGTGACGGAAGCTGGTGAGGGGCTTCAGCATCTGCAAATGAACTTTCCTGAATGTTGAGTCCTGTTGGCAGGCCAAACGAGACTGACAATGAGTGGGGGCTGCTGTTTCCTGGCCCTGATGATCCCGGACTTCTGGATTGTACGAATGACATTTGTTTAGTTAACAACTGTTTCCCAAATTCCATACTAATTTCTGGTTTGTCTTGGCTATCTTGCCGTTGTTTTGATTCATTATTCTCTTCCTGCAGACGTATAAGCTGAGAGTATGCCCCATCAGGATCCTTGAGCAGTTCTGAGTGTGAGCCTGATCAAATTGACAATAATACAATCTTATGCATCATACATTCTAGCTCTTTGCCGGCCATGGTAAAGAATTCTCGATTTAAGAGGTCTATGTTTTTTGGAATGTTTCAAAATTTCCAGAGAAAATGTCACAATTTCCATAACACCACAAATTTCCCAGAAAACAAAATAAAAAAACTAGGTGGGTTACATTATGATTTGGCTTTACTGGTGTTAGGTTATAATTATAAGATACCTTTCTCTATCATCTTTCCTCGATGAATGACAGCAATCATGTCGGCATTCCTCACTGTGCTCAAGCGGTGGGCAACAATGACAGTGGTTCGGTTGACCATAATCCTGTCCAACGCCTCTTGCACAATCCTCTCTGATTCTGCGTCAAGCGCACTTGTGGCTTCATCTAGAAGTAGAATTCGGGGGTCTTTCAAAATTGCTCTTGCTATAGCAACTCTCTGCTTCTGTCCCCCAGACAACTGAGTTCCATGCTCCCCAACCAAGGTATCTAGTCCCTGAATTTAATTTAATTTATTAATAAATAAAAAGATAATTTTAATTCTCGTATTGTAAAAGTGAAGATAGTAGATAAAAGAACAACCAAATGGGAAAAGTAGTTGGAACCTGTGGCAGTTTATCAATAAATTTTGCAGCATTTGCAAGCTCAGCGGCAGCTCTTATCTCTTCAATACTTGCACCATCCTTCCCATATGCAATATTATCCTTAATGCTAGATGCAAATAACACGGGTTCCTGGCTAACAAGACCGATTTTCTCCCTAATCCATTTAAGCTGAAACTCCTTGAGATTAATACCATCTATAAGAACCTCACCAGCTTGAGGATCATAAAATCTCTCTATCAAACTGATCACAGTTGATTTCCCACTTCCACTCTGTCCAACCAAGGCTGCAGTTGAGCCACTAGGAATCGAAAGAGAGAACCCATCAAATATTTGCTCATCCAATCTAGCGGGGTAACTAAAATAAACACCCCTCAAATCAATATCTCCATGAATGTCATCCAAGGCCGTTCCCTTGGTGTCATAAGCATCTATTTCTGGCTTCCTATTGATTGTTTCAAACATCTTAAATGCTGCAGCTTGACCAGCAGAAAATGCACTCATGCAAGGAGATGCCTGCCCTAGAGCCCTGACTCATCCATGTTTCCAAAGAAGCTAAAATTAGAAATTTAAGCATGAGGGCTAGGTATTTTCAGTTTATGGGAAGCATGAATACTATAACATGGTTTAGGATGTAAATAAAGTTTTAGAAGCTGAAGAAAATTTGAATCATAACTCACATGGAACCAGTCAACACAGCCAAAATTACGTTAATCACTTCACCCCCATTGTAACCTTTTTCCATTATCATCTTTGCACCAAAATATACTACCAAACCATAGGTGCCGAAAATGATAAATGTCACTGAGCCGATACCTAATCCAGCGGTCAAACCTTCATTGACACCCGACTTGTAGGCATCTACTAGAGAGTTGTTATAATTCATTATAGCTTGTTTCTCCCCAGTAAATGATGCAACCTAGAAAGAGAAGAAAAACAAAACAAATGGCAGTCATACTTCAACTAAAAACTAAAGCGCTCAGCAAAACCAAACACACTTTTATTTTAATACCAAAGTCTATTATTCCACATTCATGTATGCACTTCTAGATAATTGACATACCGTTCTAATTGAGCCAATCGTCTGTTCTACTATATTTGCTGCTTTTGCATAAGCACTTTGTACACGGCTTGCCATCTTGGAACTGAAGATAGCCATAACTCCACCAGCAGTCACAATAAGAGGAATGGAGGCTAACATAATCAGGGTGAGAAGGCATCCTTTGATGAATGCTATTACAAATCCTCCAATAAATGATGATATCAGCTGTAGAAATTTTCCAACCTGCATAAAAAAAATCAAAAATCAAAAATCAAATTTAGACTGCCTTTTTTATCCCCAATTGTTTACGGGTTGATGTACTAGTAGTACCTTCTCACCCATGGCATCTTGTATGAGAACAGTGTCACCGGACATCCTCCCAACAACTTCTCCCGTATTTGTTTCCTTATCAAAGAATGCGATATCTTGTCTCAATATAGTTTTCAAATAAATATTCCTTATCCGTGCAGCCTGCCTCTCCCCTGTGACCATCCAGCAAGCCACCTCTTTTTTTGGTTGGGGGCGGGGGCCAAAAAGAACACATACAATTTTATCAATTCTCAATCACTACTCAAATAGTTCTGACATATTTGTCTAAGCATAAAATTTTGTACTGATTCTAAATTTTGAGATGTGCTTACGGAGGAATGCTGCAACACCAGAATCCGCAGCCAAGTAGACAAATTTCAGAGCTACCTAAAAATGTAGTCCGGTAACTTATAAATAACATTTTTACTGCCATGATAGAGACTGAAACTAATCGGAATTTAAGGCTTATGCTGAAAATTTTTTACCTTGGAAACTACATCAACCATGTTTTGAGTTTGATTTTGTCCAAAAGAATTAACCAGTTCCCCGAAAATTATTGTCATAAGGGGCTCACATATTCCATTCCCAATAGCACCCATTGTGCCACAGATCATCAACAAGAAATCAGTTGAATCTGCAAATGAGAACAGCTTGAGAAATGGAACTGTGCTGGTTTTCTCCTCTTTCTTGTTCTCCACTTTTTGATCTCCATTCACACCAGAGCTTTTCTCGACCTCTAACACTGATGCATGGCTCGTTGATGTGGTGGCCTCCTGCATATTTGTATCACTGTCCAAGCCGTTCTCCCCAGCCATATCACAAACTTCAAGTTTTTAATCCAATTTTCAACTACTTTATTAGGATTATAAGGAACTTATATTTCTTATGCAAGGCCATAAATAAATAATTGACTGAAATCAGGACCTTGTTTGTCAAACCAGAATTATTTGAGCGCTTGCGGTTCACGCTCAAATAGAGTCGTCATGACTAGTTGCGCTCCTTCTACCCTTTTTTATTATCAAAAAAATAAAAATAAATCAAAGTAATAATAAAATAAATTTTAAATCAAAATCTAACAAAACCAAGAGAACAGAGTGATGGTTTCTCATTGACATGTGTAAATATATTTCCACACAGAGAGAGAGAGAGAGAGAGTTTCCCCTTTCTTTTTTCTAGTAAAATGAAAACGAGGGTGCCCAGTTAGTATGTTTGGATCCAAAAAATCTGCTGAACTGAACTTAATACATTATCATTGCACATCATTCAAGAACATAGTAGTATAATTATCATCCAAACAAGAAATGAAACAAAACCCATGTGTGATGTGCCCATAAAGAAGAAAAAAAAAGGGGAAGCAAATTAGCTGAAGATGAAACATGTTTGAATCATCAGTTTGAGAACACTAACCGATCAAAGGGTATTTGAAAGGACCATCCCTTTTTCCTTCCTTTGTTGTTGCCCGACTTCAAGCACCCTCACTGCTTCTCCTCCGACTACTATAATGTACATGACCCTGCTATCACTTTCGTCAAAGGTTTAGAATTCCGACGGAAGCATTTATTGATAATTTGTTATCGATCACTAAACCGATACCAAAATGAATGAATTGCTTGCAGGCCACGCGGTCATCCAAAGATATTTCTTTTGTTTTTGTTTTTTCTACGCATTTTCAAAGCGCGTTTTTCCACTTTAGAAAACAGAATTGACATTGGATTTTGTATAGAGCCAAATATTGTCCTCATCACTAGGAAGCCAAATATGTAGGAGTAGCTAGCAGTGGACCAAGAAAAGTCTTGAAAGGAGACCGGACAAAAAAAAGTCATGAAGGGCGTTCTCCTTTCAAGATTTCTACAAATTCTAAGCCTACCCGATTACGGTGTGTGTGGAACCATGAAGACCGTTCCTTTCTCAAAATATTAATCCTCATCCTATTCAAGTCGTTAAGTTCTTGCGTATGGATTGGGGTGGAACTTGGTTTGGGAAATTCCGAAGACCGGACGGTTCTAAGTAATTCGGTCTAGGACGAGACGAGACGGGACAAATAGTGTTCGGTCTGGGACTCGGGACCATTTTTAAAAACCGAATTTTTTCGGGACGAAACTTGGTTGAAAGGTGTTCAGAACCGTCCCGTACTGAATTCCCAAACCGAATTCCTAAACCGAGGACTGACGATATACAATATTATATATATATTTTTATATGTATAATATAATATATGATATATAATATTTTTATTGTGCTATCACTACTATTTGTAGTTAGCACTATGAATGAATGAATGAATTATAATTAATAATTACTAGTAATCGAGCACACACGATGCGTGTGCAACACATCTTTTCAAATTCATTAGTGTAACTGCTATGTCAGTTTCAAAACTGCATATGTGTGTGGGAGAGATTTAAGGGGAACAGGTTATGATGGGTTTTTCAAAATTAATAAAATTACCAAATCGTCTTTTAACTTTATTAACTTATAAGGATATTTTAGTATTTTCAGGTGCAATCCAACCACAAAGGCAATTGGCTTAATATAGTAGTATAGATGTATTTATGACTTTATGATTTTATGTAACCCATTTGGTAGAAGAGCAGGTATATGTATTATGTAAATTCTTGATGGCCAAGTGTAAATGTACAATGAAGTAGCCCATTTTTGTGGCTAATCAAGCTGACAATATTTGATTGGAAGTATTTATTTTTAATTTTTTACTCAAGGAAAACAAACTAATAAATGCCGAGAACCGAACCGTTCCGGACTGGTATTTTTCAGGATGGGACAATATGCAATTCGGTTCGGTTCTAATACTAATTTTTAAGTCCTGAATTACTTCATGACGGGACAGAAATACCCCTGTCCCTGGACCGTACTGCACCGACCACGTATGGAATTCTAAATGAAAATGATCTTTTTTTCATGATGTCAATCCTCATCCTACTCAGGTCACTAATAAAGCTTACTTAATTTTAATGATGTATTTAGATGGCAAGACCTCTATAATACTGTGATATGTAGACAAGGTTCTGACACGAAGGATAAGAAAAAGTGCAGGTACTTCTAATGTGACACCCCTCCTCGGGGTTTTGGCTCAAAATAAAAAATTTTGATGGTTCGAGGCATTATTCCTTTAAGACAGCAGTTCTGATGGTCGTCTTCTTGTGGGTCTTCTTTTAATTTGCACAATGCTTTTGTTCTGCTTGCAAAATGTAGGGCTCCAAGGAATGACTTGAATAGGGGCATTGCCATTTCGCGCTTAGTGATGCAAAAATTAGTTGAAAATACCATAATTCAACAGGCCTAGTTGGGGGACTTTGGGGAAATCATCCATTCTGACGTATTCGGGGCACCTTTCAATATTAGAACAAGTGCACCATAGTTTCTTTTAAACATCCTTTTGCGCTTGCACACCAAAGCTAAAGAGAAATCTTGCAATCACCATAATCTCAACAGTATCTGCATCATTCATTCATATACAAAGTAACTAAAGTTCCTCCCTCAAAGTTCTGTACTACAATACAACATCAAATATTCTGAAAGAATTGTCGAGAAAACTCTCAAATCAAGTAATTTTTTATGATGAAACAGGAGAAAATGAAAAACACAAATTTTCATTCAGTGAGAAGCAAGTGTCTGAAACCCCAATGTCAATCCCACTTTTCTGGTGAAACCACCAATCATGCTTTTATGCGAACCTGTTGCATCAATTTACAAGAAGCAAGTGAAAATCGCAACAAAGCAAGTCAGGTTTATAGTTCAACCTTGCAGGTTTTTACATATGAAAAACACAAACCAATTATAACGGCATATTCTGAAACAGCCAACGGGTAGTGGCAACACAAATTCCATGGTGAAATGACTTTGTAATTGTCATACACATCCAATTCAGAAAGGTTAATTCTTGTTCTACACACTCGTGCCAAACTTGTCGCAGAAAAAAAATGGGTTTGGGGCAAACTTTGAAGGGTCACACAAGAATCAAGTCAAACTTCAACCAGGTTAATTGACTATCCCAGTTGATTTGACTCATGAATCCTCACTCCTCAGATAAGTGATTTTTATTCAAACACTACTAGCATAAGAAATAACTACGTCATGGCCACGTGAAAGCAACAATTTCTTCCAACTGACCCCTGAACCAATGCCCACTAGATGGGCAACTCAGGTTCAGAGGATGGTTTCTTCACATCTCTATTGTCAACATGTTATTCCCTTCTTCATATATATATATATATATATATATATATATATTGGAGATTAGATATGGAGTCAAGTCCAAAAGTACTTAAAAGCTAGTAACTCACATGCGGGAAGGTTGGATATGTCCGCTGAAACTGCACATGCATGAAACAATAATAATTAGGATCTTGCTTTTCCACTCCCTAATTTTCTTTTCCTCTGTTTCTTAAACCCAGGACTAGTCCAGGAAACCATGCAAAAAAAATTGTCAAACCAAATCAACAAAATAGCACAGCAAAAAGAACTTCTCAAAGCCCTAATTTGAGATCACTTTGGGAAAACATGAATGTAAATTGCTGTTAAAGCAATAAAATCAAACATGAACCTATAAGGCTAAAACAATGGCAAGATGTTATAATTACCAAAAAAAAATATAGTCGCGAATGATTTTCAACAGTAAACAATAACCAAATAGCACATTAATATCACATAATATACACATTTGCCCCTTGAACCTCTCAGTAACCATAGCATTAATGTGATTTAATGGAACAACTTCTTCCTATTAGGAAATAAACCCTACAACAAACCTCCTTTCCAACAGAATTTATATGATAAAGCTGAAGGCAACAAACAATCGTCAACACCTCACGAAACAAGAATACATATGAACATTTTTTTATTATGATTTCAATGTTCTGTACAAAATGAATTTAGTAATGTCTACTCCTTGAGAGGAGGAATTTTGTAATAACAAGATTGTGGGTTGATAACCCTTCAAGATTGTACTCTAAGTAAAATTAGGACTAGAAAGTGTTCTTACATTTCAGGATGGGAAACTGGATGGTGCTTTGGTGGTAAACCATCTCCACCGGCCAGAAGTACTAGCCAATTCATACTGTGGAGCACCCAAATTAGCAGCACCACCAGGGTGGGTACCAGCAAAACCATACTGCCTGGCACCCCCATTGGTACCAATATCCAATCCAAACAGCCAGGATGAGAAACTAATATGCAGCAGTTTAATAATAGAAGGGGTGGGTGTCAGTGCATGGGGTCCATGTAATGAGCTCATATGTGGGGAAAGGGGTCCCCTTTGTCCAGCTGATGTCCTTGAGTATTTTGCACCTGGATTCATTAACCCTGCTGGATGCCAAGAAGGTGGTTGCACCAAGTGAATGGCAGAAGCATTACCAAAATTAGCATTGGGGGCATCTTGCGCTGATACAACTGTCCAGGGACGCTTGTTTCCAATCTGCTGTTGCGGTAGAGCCATCTGGGCAGGAGCTGGTGCAGTACGTCTGCTGTCTGCCTTATGCTTTTCCAGCTGCAAAATGCGAGTCTCAAGGACCACAGGCGAGTATACTGATTCAAGCTTGTAATCTGCAATGCATTTGATTACAGCTCTCAAAACAGGTGATTCTTTTTCTGCAACCTCAGCCTATGAACAAGTTTAATAGAGACGTAAACACAGGATGAGAGCTGGATCTTAGACTAGGAAGTAGACATTGACTTAACAAATCAAAGGACCAAGTACCAGTACAATGTGTGTAGGATTTCCCTTTAAGTATATTTCCTTGGTAACCTCCTTGCAACACTTCAACTGAGCTTCTAGAAGAGGTAGTGGTGGGAACATGTCAACCAGCTCAAATGCAAAACTATATCTAATAGCCTCAAGCCACTGTTGCTTTTCAATAAGAAGTTCGATAACATCTGTAAATGTAGAACAATAATTGCAGATCCATCAGACTGCTCCAAGGGAGGCCAAGAAGCGATGGCACTTAAAATCTAATCTGTATGATTTTCTATTCTCAATTTTCATCGTTTGTGAAACCAATATAATCACCACTCAACTTAAAAGAAAATGAGATCAGCAGTGCTTGGAGAAAAAAGGGGAAAATTTTCTACAAATATTGAAAAAAAGTTTGTATATTTATCTAGCAGTTAGATTAAGCTTCCAGAAAAACAAATCTTCCACTGTTATTATAATAGGTGGATAAACTTGCTTAACCAATCAGATTCTTTGTACATTTCCCATCATCTTCAATTTTTTTCTCTATAGTACTTTACCCATTAGTTTTTTGCTCAAGCTTCTGTTTTGAAAATTGAGGGGACAAGTATAATTATATTAAGTCTGATTCAGATAAGCTCCATGTAATTCTAGAAGTAAGAATAAGGCATATTGCTATAGGCAGTAACAGACCACTCTAACAAAAAGAAATTAAGACTTCTTTCTTCCCTCTTTTGGATTCTCATTCCAAAGATAGTGTTTCAGTAACCAACTAAAACAAAAGATATATGGAAAACAAGAGCAGTAGACACAAATGCTCAGACTGCACAAAAGTATCAGGATGGATCAAAGTCATATAAATATAATAGCTTAGGAGGAACTAGAAATAAAACAAATCTTGTTGAAAATTCTTATTACTTAATATTTAATTAATGGCTCCAAAATAGCTTATTATGCACATACAACCAAAACATACAAAAATATTACATTGAACAGAGAAATACATAAAGGCATACTAAGATTTAAAAGAAAAAAATGCAAGTAGTGGCCCATCCCAAAGCGTAAAGATAGTGATGCAGCTCCTCAGGCAGAGGTAATATACCGGCATCTACAAGAGCTAAGTTGCATGTTAATTTAATTAAAGTAGGGTTTACAAACAAGGAAACTTTTCCTTGTATCAAGGTAGTTAAAAATGCCTGAATGAAGCCATACTTCCCGATTCTAACGAAAACGCAGAAACCAAATTCAGATAAACGTGTAACAGTATTAATATATAGTATATATTGAAATTTAAACATTTCATTAGAGGTCACTGAGGCATGGAAAAACATACATGGAACATCATATACAGATATAATTTAAACGTACTAGAAGTTGACTGATTGATATAAAAGAACACTAATGAAGAATAGATATTCCAGCAAGATAAGCCAAATCAAACTCAAATGTGGTATGCTAAAACTATTGCAAAAGGAAAGAAATCAAGCCATACTTTCCAAGCAAATTAGCACCACACTTGATCACTCCCCGTGCCAACAGAGATGGAATTTTAAAACAAATGGAAAGTGGATATTCTTTGATCCTATTTTTTATAATATTAATTAATGATTATAGAAAGTAGATTAAAGTCATTAAACAACTTCTACACATGAAAGACAGTGATGCCGCTCATAAAGCAGATGGAAAATGAATCCACCACTATTCAATATGTATATACTATATACTATATAAGTATCAAATGCTATAAATCATAAGCTAAAGGTGTGTTTGGATGAGGGATTTGGGCTAAGATGGTATTTCAACCTCATTCACGGCTACTGCTACCACCATAATTTGACATTGAAATCCCATCTTAGCCCAAATCCCTCCTACAAATCCCTCATCCAAACACACTGTAAAGGACATTGAAGCAAGCGAAAGTTCCTTTTCCTACATATTAAAATATTAGAAAAATCAAGCTAGATTTTCCAGCGTTACTTGACTTACAAAAATGATAAAGGAAAATGTTTTGATTGCTTAAGGTAAAGGAAACTGTTTTGATTGCTTATGGTTGGGTTGTAGCTGATTTTCATTCATTCTTTTAAAACCCTTACTGTACACTCCACTCAAGCGACTAGCGAAGGATGGCTTGTCCTTCTTTGTTGCTTTTCTTTTACTAATGCATTTGGTTGCTAATTAAGATAATAATGGTACTGTTTGGAATAAAAACCACTGATTAAAAAATAAAAAAATAATCACTACATCTCCACTAATATATCAAGGTAAGGGGATTCTTGGCTCAATATAAGACATGTTTGACCCATTGCAGAAGATAAAGACATTAATGCTGCTTAGAAAGCAAGTTAAATATTAAATAATCAAAAGCAAAAGAAGATGTTAGCAAGACACTGGCATCAATGTTGATCTGTAGTAATAAAGGTCTGAAATAATATGTGTATCAGCACAATGCATTGGGGGTTGTACCTCTTGCAATGGTCCAATGTACCTCACATCCCACTAATGCACAAGGTACAACTCACAATGCAGGAAATTTTACACAATATATGCAAGATTGAATATATATATACATATTAAACCCATAAAAGGGAAAGCTTACACAATATATACAAGATTGAATAAAAATCTGACTTGAAAGAGACAACATGTTAGATGAAACCCAATTTCCAGAAAATTTACTAGGTATTGCAAAACCAAGGGCTCGACATAAGTTCGGGGTCTGTCTATGATGAGCAACAATTACGAGAAGTTTTAAAATCTCATCTCCATTAAAATCAGTAACCAATCCATATGTAGCCAAAATCTGCAAAAAACAAAAACCTCTAAAGAATTCTCGGTCTCCACCCTCATCTTTGCTTTCCACTCGACCACCAGTTTCATTGCTTGTTCTTTCACATGAGGTTCTACCTCTGGGGAGATGCTCATAAGCTGCTCCAACAAAAGAATGCATTTCCATAAAGCACTTGATCTGAAATCCGGGACTCCCTTCTTCAAAAGCGGAGGGTAAAACCCTTGCAATGCATCCAAAACTTCTTTTGCAGGGTCCAATGACATTTGAAGAGTTGCCAAAACTTCCCCATATTCTAAAATGTGCTCACCCAAATGGTCATTAAGAACCAATTGCGTATTCGTTCCATCCATGGTATCACAGAACTGAACATTCGCATATGAAGAACCAATTGGATTATTGGCAGGTACATACTCCAGTTGGATATTCGCACATGAAGAACCAATTGAATTATTGGCTGTTACATATTCTGGTTGAACATCGGCATATGAAGAAGCAATTGGATTATTGGCTGGTACATATTCCGGTCGCTCAATCTTTACTTGAGAATGAAGAATGTGGACCGCTATAAATGAGGAAGATGAAACAATCAATTAGCACGAGATAAAAATATCATGTGAATTACGAGTATAATTTATATACTACATATGAGAAGGCGATGAACTATGAAACTATTCACTGATGGAAGAGCTCCCATAAGGAAGGACCCAAGAGATCTCAGAGCTTTTCCCTAAGATACTTACAAAGGGATCTAGAAACACAATTTATTATCTCCTATAAATTAAGGATTTAAAAGCCTCCAGCATTACAAAATATCAAAAAGCATCAAGATAGATTGCCAATATAAGAGTCATCAAATAGACTGGGAAAGAGAAGGGGAAAATATCAAAATTGCCAATATGAGTTCCGGCAAAGGAGCTTATGAACCTCAATACTCAGAAAACTTACCAGGGATCTTATCTGCAAGAGCAAGGACCCGACGTAACTCAGGGACCTTTCTATGCTGGGCAACAGTCCCCAAAAGATGCAGCAGATCATGCGCATCAAAGGCAGAGGCCACTCCATACGTTGCTAAGAGCTGCAAAAATCCCAAAACCTCCCAAGAATTGTGAGTCTCCACTCTCATTTTCGCTCTCCATTCACCCGCCAGTTTCACAGCTTCTTCTTTCATATTGGGATTAATCTGTGGTGCGACACTCATTAACTGCTCCAACAAAAGAATGCAACTCCTTCTGATAACACTCGCTTCAAATTCCACATCTCCCTCCTTTGAATGAGGAGGGTAAAACCCCTGCATTGCATCTAAAACAAGCTTTGCTGCGTCTGATGACATTCGAAGAGCGGAGGAAACCCCACTGCGCATTGATTCATGCTCATTCAAACGCTTGTTTAGGAACAACTGCAGACTCTTTCCATTCATGGTGATGCAGACTCGAAGATCGCCAGACGAAGAACAATCCACTGCATTGTGGACTGGCAAATCTTCCAATGGCTTGCTCATTACTTGAGACTGAGTGTTGTTGGAGCCTTGTTCAATAGAATTTTGGATGGAAGCCACCACCTTCTCTTTCTGCTTGAGTTCTTTGTCGCATTCTTCAATTGATTTTTGGATGGACTCAAACTGCTTCTCTTTCAATTCAAGATCTTTGGAGCGTTCTTCAAACAATTTTTGGATTGATTCAAGTTGCTTCTCTTTCGACTTCAGTTCTTCCAAGCAATCTTCAATTGATTTTTTGACCGAATCAAATTGCTTCTCTTTCAATTCAAGGTCCCCCTGGCATTTTTCCATTCTTTCTCGGATTAATTTGAGTTCCCTCTCTTTCAGTTCAAGTTCTTTGAAATTTTCTTTAACTGAAAATTGGATTGACTTGCTGCATGGTTTCTCTTGCAATCTGAGTTCTTCGACACCTTCTGTGATTGAATCCGGTTGTCTCTCTTTCGATGTAAATTCTTTAGAGCATTCTTCAATCAAATTTTGGATTGAATTGAGTTGCTTCTCCTTCAATTCAACTTCTATGCAGCCTTCTTCAATCGATTTTTCAATTGTGGACACTTCCATTGAATTGAATTCCTTTCCTTTCAAATCGAGTTTTTCGAAGCGATTTTCAACCGATTTTTGCATCGCATCAATTTGCTTCTCTTGCATTCTGAGTTCTTGGCATCGTTCTTCTATCGATTTTTCGTTCATACCAAGTCGCTCCTCTTTCAATTCAACTTCCTTTGAGCGTTCTTCAATGGATTTTAGAATTGAATCCAAACTCTTCTCCTTCAATTCAATTTCTTTGGAACGCTCTTCAATCAAATTTTGTATTGAATCGAGCCACTTTGCTTTCGATTCAACTTCTTCAGACCTTTCTTCCACCAACCTCTGAAATGCCTCAAATTTCTCCTCTTTCCATTCCAGTTCTCTGCAACGTCCCTCAACTGACTTCTGAACTGAATCTACCCTCTTCTCTTTCAATTTAACTTCTTGACATCGCTCTTCCAGTGATCTTTGAAATAACTCAAATTTCTTCTCCTTGAATTCAAGCGCCTATACGCCTTCTTGGATGGTCTTTTGCTCTAACTCGAACTGATTCTTCTTCGATTGAAGCTCCTCCGATCCTTCTTCAATCGATTTTTGCCTCAAATCAAGTTGCTTCTCTTTCAATTCCACTCCTTCCATCCATTTCCGGACCGAATCCGACAATTCTTCCACCAATTTTCGTTTCGATTCCAATTCGTTCCCTTTCAATTCAACTTCCTTGGAGCAATCTTCAATCCATTTCCGAACCAAATCCAAAGCTTTCACTTTCGTTTCGACTTCCTGAGACCGCTCTTCCAGCGACCTTTGCAATAGCTCAAACTTCTTCTCCTTCAACTCAAGCTCCCGTACACTCTCTAGGACCATCTTTCGCTCTAACTCCAACTGACTCGTCTTCGATTCAACCTCCTCAGACCGTTTTTCGAGAGATTTCCTTATCGAATCGAGTCGCTTCTCCCCTGCTTCCACTACTTCCGCCCGTTCTTCCTTCCATTTTCGGACCGAATCGGGCTGCTCTTCCACCCATTTTCGTACCGATTCCAACTTCTCCTCCTTCAATTCAACTTCTCTAGAGCGTTCGTCGACCGATTTACGGTCCAAATCGAAATGCTTCTCTTTGGATTCGAATTCCTCCGAGTGTCGCTGGATCAACTTCTTGATCGAATTGAAGTGATCTTGGAGGTCCTTCCACTGAACTGTGAGTCGGAGGAGTGAAGAAGACTGAGATTGGAGGGTGTCTAGGGTTTTGCGGAGGCTGTCTTTCTTCAACTCAGCAAGTTTCAGCTCAGCTAAGACATTCTCCATTGAAGCCAGTTCTGCATACACATTAGCATACGTATAAAACCCTAGGTGAGCCCTAAAACCCTAGTAGAGAGACAGAGAGAGAGGAGAGAGATTGGGAAAGTCACATAATAAACCCTGGACAAAATCCCAGTAGCCTATACACCATGGAGAAAGACGGAACACAGAAGGCCGACAATCTACATATGGATGGATAATATAGTTCGTACTTCAGAGAATCAGACAGGAGGAGCAAACTGCTCCTGCAAGCTGATGTGGCATGTTCATTGATTAACACCCGTTCGCACACGTGATTTGAGACAACAGAGGATAGGACTCTCGACTTTTGGAATTTTTGGGTCTGTCGGTCTGTCCTTTTTGATAAATTGTATATACTTACCAAAATAAATAAATGAATAAACTCTTATGCGGTGGGATGGGTTGGAAGAGGGGCCCCCTACTCTCCTTCCTTCCTTCCTTCCTTTCTTTCTTTCTTTCGTTTGTTAGTCTTGTGTGATCAAAACCTTCTCTTCTTTTCTTTTTCTTTTTTTTTGCTTTTTTTTTTTTTAACTATTAGGAATATTCTAGATTTTATTTTCATTGATATTTTAATTTAAATTATTCTCCTAACGACTTGTGTTAGATATCTTATATCTACACGGACAACGATCTCTGTAAGAAGTTAAAACGATGACTTCTAAAAAGTACAATCAAAACCTAACCGTTCAAGATTAAGTGGAGAGAGAGAAGAACAATATGTATTTAAGAGAAAAGCGTATTTCAACATAATTTCATTTAGGCATATTTATAGACAAACAAATAAGATTATAGATACCACCAGCCTTATAATCTAACAAATTGCAAAGCCTATATATATTTTTATAGAAGTGTAGATGATTGTGTCAAAATTAATAATCCATAGAACATAAAATTTGAGTATAGTGATAATATGGGTGTTGTATTTCAGGGATTGTACTGTGATTATTTTAATGTTAAAAATTGATTTCTATAATAATGCACAAAGAATAGTTATGTTTAACAAAATAAATTTATATTTATCTAAATAAAAAAGATACTTAAGGTCTCAAATTCACTACTAATCTTGTAAAAATGATCTTATTGCATCATGTTTCAAAAATTCATTATTTGGTATGAGCAGAATTCATCGCAGCTACAAGTCTAATGACGTCATCAAGAAATATTCATATATTTGTAAATCAAGCATGACTCATCAAAGCTTAGCACGAATCGTCTCACCTACTCTACTCTAAACTGATTTGTGGGCATAACTCGTCTTCTTTAAGCATGAATTATCTTAACCTTCAAATATAGACAAAGAAAACCATTGTATAACCATTGCATTTAAAATCACATAAATTAAACACAATTTGAAATAGAAATACAAAAACCAATTGTATCAAAATTACAATCCTCCTATTTATGCAATCCTTATACATAACATAACTAATCCAAAACACAATAAAATAAAATGCACATTACTTAATTAGGCTTTTATCTTCTTTTTTTCTTCTTCTTCTTGTGAATATCATAAAACCCTGATAAAACCATAGATAAAATTAGTGTTTTATTTACACTCTAAGACAAAGTATATGATAACCACAAAATATGCATTGAAATTACTTCTTAATTTATGCCTTTTAGTTAATATTTTATATTTAATTTGGTGCATTTAAAGTCTTTTTAATTTATTGTCCGTGGATGATTCTACATCAAAAATTGGGAATTAGGGCACGTATTTTGTCAATTGCCTTTACCATATGTCGAAGGGGAGACACGTGTAGGTGTGTTTGCTGCCAGATCTATAAAAGTTGGAGAATCTGAAGACTGTGACACTACGTATTCCAATAAAGCTATTTTAACATACGTGATTAATTCAGAAGTTGGAACCGTGTTGGCAGTCATATATGAGGAGAAATATGAGAAGGGACGGCCAAGTGACTAATTAAAATAAGAGGGAGATGAGGAATAGAAAGTGGGCGGAGGATGAGGAAGAGGATGTGGAACGCAGAAGAGGATGGGTGGAGGCGGCGAGAACAAATGATTTGCTGATGGACAAGTGGGACGGCAATATAAAAAGAAAGAATAGTAACTCAAGGGGAGATTGTGAGAAGGCAATGGCAAAAAGGTGGTCGATTGGGAAATTAAAAAAAAAAGGGACTGAGCACGTCCTGCAAGGATGGCCGGAGGCCTATACGTGGTGTTTCAAACCACTAAGCAGTCGGAGTATTAAGAGTTAGAAGGGTGTATAAAAAGGATTCCGATCAATTGGTCAATTATTCTTTGTTTTAGGGTGCAGATAAAGTTCTAATTGAGTAATGTGTGTTTTATTTTAGTGTGTTTTGAATTTGTTATTGTGTGTATGAAAATTGCATAACTATGAGAATTATACGATACAATCAGTTTTAATGTTTTTATCTCAAATTGTATTTAATTTATGTGAGCTCAAATTGTATTTAATTTATGTGATTTTAAAAACAATGATTATGCAATGGTTTTTATTGTACATGTATTTGGAGACTAAAATGGTTCAAACTTAGACAAGACGGATTGTGCCTACAAATTAGTTTAGAGTAGAGTATGTGAGACGGTTCGTGTTATATCTTTGATGACTATTCTTTCGTAAGGGTCTATTATTTCTTTGGAGGGAATAGTCATTCCTTTCCAAACAAAAAGAAATGATTATTCTCACATTTTAAATAGTGAAAATCATTAAAAATAGGTCCTACCTATTCTTTTTCATTTCATTATTCACCTCCATTTCCATCTCTTATCAAACATTAATATAAAATGACTATTCTCATTCCATTCCCTCAAACCAAAACCAACCCTAATTACAATCCGTAGTGGCAGCATGCAATACATCCAACTTTGCACCCAAAGCTCTTTGCCAGACATTAGCATTCCCATAAAATGGCCAGCGGGATCACGCTTGAAGAGTTGAGGCCCATTTTCTTCATCAATACCCAAAATTATGCAATTACTCCAAGAGTTCTCGTAAATTATGGGGGTAAAATGGGGTGTTCATACTTGGCAAGTGAGAAACTCACTCTAAGTTGCATTTATTAGTTTAAGTGAATCCAATTATCATCTTTTTGTTTAGAATCATCAACCACTGCAATAAATTAAAAAGACTTTAAACATACCAAATGAAGTACAATATATTAACTAAAAAATATAAGTTGGGGAGCAATTTAAACGAATATTTTGTGATTATCAGTAGATAAATTCCGAAAATCAAATGAGAATACAAGTGATAGTACATTATTATTTTCTCTAATCTCTATTTGGTTCTTAGACTCTAACGAGAAGAAAAACAGGAAGGGAAAAAAAAAAAAGGAGAAAGAAAGAAAATGAACGAAAAAAATAATCATAACAAGCCAAAATTATCTCAATTTTTCTCATTCTTTTAATTTTCCATTACAACCAAATAAAGGAAAATATTATTCCTTACACGAAGTATTTTATTTTATTTTTCCTTGATGAATAGATCCTAAGGGAAAAATTAGAGAAAAACACACGCAGAAATCCTTCACCAAAACCCATGAAAAAAAAAAAAAAAAAAAACAGGAGGAAAAAATTAGAAGAAGCTTATGAGGTTGAAGCAGTGGTGTGAAGAGCTATTAAGGAGGCATAAACACCATCTTGGATATTGATGAGAGTTTCATGCTTTCCTTTCTCAACTATAACTCCATTTTTAACCACCGCAATGACATCCGCATTCTTGATTGTGGATAATCGATGGGCCACCACGATTGTAGTCCGGTTCACCATGACTCGGTCCAGTGCATCTTGAACCACTCGCTCGGATTCAGCATCCAATGCACTGGTAGCCTCGTCTAGCAGTAATATCTTTGGACTTTTCACTATAGCACGTGCAATGGCTACCCTTTGCTTCTGGCCTCCAGACAATTGGAGTCCTCTCTCTCCTACCATGGTATCATATCCCTGCATTATCATGGTTGGACAGATAAAGAAAAAAGTTAAGAGATGATTTCAATTCCCAAATATGCCAAGCTCATGAGAAACTAATTGATAGTGCTTACTTTAGTGATCTAGTCAACTTTTTTTATATTTTTTATTTTGAATTTGGATTGGCAAAATGAAAAAGGATAAGAAAGGGTAACTGATCATGGCAACCCTACTAAAAAAAGACGGTTGAATATCAGTCAGTAAGCTAAGTTTATGATGGTTTTGGCTTGGTTAGCAAGAGATAAGCTCCGTCCCTAAAAAACACCCTTTTTTTTTTTTTTTCATTTTGTTTTTGGTAGGGTACCCACCGGGGAACCGGCCTAGACGGTTCCACTAACGGGGGAACAACAAGTGTTCCCTTAAGCTGGTTGAACCATAGCCTAACCTACTAAAGGTTCATATTTGCAAAGACTGGGACCCTTAGACTAATTGACCACCTACACACATACAGTAGTAAGGAATGTCCCTATCAATGGATATTTGTTTGTAAACTACTTCACAATCATTCTCTAACCTGTTGTAACCCGCTTATGAACTTGTGGGCATTTGCCAACTCTGCTGCAGCAAATATTTCTGCCTCTGTTGCATTTCCTTCCTTTCCGTATGCAATATTGGCCCGAATTGTGTCATTGAACAAAACCGGTTCTTGGCTTATGAGACCCATCTGCTGCCTCAACCACTTCAACTGGAGCTTTTGAATTTCAATTCCATCGAGTGTAATATGTCCCGAATCTGGATCGTAAAATCTCTGCAACAATGAGATCACCGTCGATTTCCCACTCCCACTTTCTCCAACCAAAGCTAGCGACTTTAGGAAAAAAAAAATTAAAATTAATGAGTCGGTGCCACATCATCAACCACTTGAGTTCATGCATATATATAGAACTACTTTGGAAATAACGTAACTTAAAACAACCATATATATATTGAACAATAAAAGGTTTATGTACCTTGCCAGAACGAATGGTTAAGCAGAGATCTCGGAAAATCTCAATATCTGGCCTAATGGGATATTTAAAGCTGACATGCCGAAGTTCAATATCTCCCTTCACATTTTCCAATGTAATACCGGACTCATCACTAGGGTCTATCTTCGACTCCCGGTCTAGAATTGCAAATATGGAAGCAGCAGCAATCTTGGCCTTGCGGGAATCAGGACCCAAGGAACTTGTTTGAGAAATTCCAATGCATGCCATGGCCAGAGCAAAGAAAACCTGCCAGTAGCTCATGCAGAATGACTTTAAATACTTCCATTTTTCTTAGAGGAATACGTTTCAGATATTATCAAACTCAATACTTACACGGAAAACATCTGAGAAAGTTGTTTTGCCATCCTGAACGAACCGTGCTCCTGCATAAAAGCTGGTTGCGTAGACCAAATACAGCAAGGCCAAGGACACCCCAAAACCTATCCCACTGATCAACCCTTGCCTTATCCCTGTCTTCATAGGGCCTTCACATTTCTTTTTGTATAGTTGCATCACCTTCTCTTCAGCACAGAAAGAAGAAACGGTTCTTATACTCCCCACCGCATCATTCGCAACTTGGCTTGCTTCCTCATACTTCATCTGCAACCATATAGACCAACGTTAAACAGCCTCTTAGGTGCTTTCAAATGGGTAATTTTTCTTTTAAATTAGATGATGTTTTCAGCATATTTGCAGCCATAAAACAAACCTTTGCATCTGAACTGAATCCTTCCATAAACTTTACTTGAACAAATCCACTAAATCCTATAAGAGGCAGCAAAAGAAGGATAATGAGTGCCAACTGCCAACTTGCTGCAAAAGCGATGACCAAACCTGCAACTGCCGATACAGAGTTTTGAACAAGCTGACCAAGTGCATCTCCAACTAAAGCGCGAATACTTGCTGCATCAGCAGAGAGCCTGGCACCAATTGCTCCACTTGAGTGCTTAGGATCATCAAACCAACCCACCTCCATGTGAATCGCCTTCTCAAAGCACATCGATCTTATCCGTTTTATTAACTTACACCCAGCCACAGAAAATAAATATGACTGCGTTGGAAGCACCAGGAAAGATGCCAGGCCAAGGGCCACAAATATCAGCGCCCAAAACTTTGAATCCTTTCTTAGTTCATGTGGGGGCTCGAAAAATATTTTGATTATGCTAGAAAGTAGTATAACAGAAATTGGAAGTATTGATCCATTAGCAATTGCGGATATCGCTCCCAGTAGCAACACTGGAATCTCTGGCTTGTTCAGATAGGCAATGCGGCAGATCGGGACTTTTGGAGCCTCTTGTGACGGAAGCTGGTGAGGGGCTTCAGCATCTGCAAATGAAATTTCCTGAATGTTGAGTCCTGTTGGCGGGCCAAACGAGACTGACAATGAGTGGGGGCTGCTGTTTCCTGGTCCTGATGATCCCCGACTTCTGGATCGTACGAATGGCATTTGTTTAGTTAACAACTGTTTCCCAAATTCCATACTAATTTCTGGTTTGTCTTCACTATCTTGCTGTTGTTTTGACTCTTTATTCTCTTCCTGCAGACGTATAAGCTGAGAGTATGCCCCATCAGGATCCTTGAGCATTTCTGAGTGTGAGCCTGATCAAATTGACAATAATACAATCTTATGCATCATACATTCTAGCTCTTTGCCGGCCATGGTAAAGAATTTTCGATTTAAGAGGTATATGTTTTTTGGAATGTTTCAAAATTTCCAGAGAAAATGTCACAATTTCCATAACACCACAAATTTCCCAGAAAACAAAATAAAAAAACTAGGTGGGTTACATTATGATTTGGCTTTACTGGTGTTGGGTCCGGTTATATTATAAGATACCTTTCTCTATCATCTTTCCTCGATGAATGACAGCAATCATGTCGGCATTCCTCACTGTGCTCAAGCGGTGGGCAACAATGACAGTGGTTCGGTTGACCATAATCCTGTCCAACGCCTCTTGCACAATCCTCTCTGATTCTGCGTCAAGCGCACTTGTGGCTTCATCTAGAAGTAGAATTCGGGGGTCTTTCAAAATTGCTCTTGCTATAGCAACTCTCTGCTTCTGTCCCCCAGACAACTGAGTTCCATGCTCCCCAACCAAGGTATCTAGTCCCTGAGTTTAATTTAATTTATTAATAAATAAAAAGATAATTTTAATTCTCGTATTGTAAAAGTCAAGATAGTAGATAAAAGAACAACCAAATGGGAAAAGTAGTTAGAACCTGTGGCAGTTTATCAATAAATTTTGCAGCATTTGCAAGCTCAGCGGCAGCTCTTATCTCTTCAATACTTGCACCATCCTTCCCATATGCAATATTATCCTTAATGCTAGATGCGAATAACACGGGTTCCTGGCTAACAAGACCGATTTTCTCCCTAATCCATTTAAGCTGAAACTCTTTGAGATTAATACCATCTATAAGAACCTCACCAGCTTGAGGATCATAAAATCTCTCTATCAAACTGATCACAGTTGATTTCCCACTTCCACTCTGTCCAACCAAGGCTGCAGTTGAGCCACTAGGAATAGAAAGAGAGAACCCATCAAATATTTGCTCATCCAATCTAGCGGGGTAACTAAAATAAACATCCCTCAAATCAATATCTCCATGAATGTCATCCAACACCGTTCCCTTGGTGTCATAAGCATCTATTTCTGGCTTCCTATTGATTGTTTCAAACATCTTGAATGCTGCAGCTTGACCAGCAGAAAATGCACTCATGCAAGGAGATGCCTGCCCTAGAGCCCTGATTCATCCATGTTTCCGAAGAAGCTAAAATTAGAAATTTAAGCATGAGGGCTAGGTATTTTCAGTTTATGGGAAGCATGAATACTATAACATGGTTTAGGATGTAAATAAAGTTTTATAAGCTGAAGAAAATTCGAATCATAACTCACATGGAACCAATCAACACAACCGAAATTACGTTAATCACATCACCCCCATTGTAACCTTTTTCGATTATCATCTTCGCACCAAAATATACTACCAAACCATAGGTGCCGAAAACAATAAACATCACTGAGCCGGTACCTAATCCAGCAGTCAAACCTTCATTGACACCTGACTTGTAGGCATCTACTAGAGAGTTGCTATAATTCATTATAGCTTGTTTCTCCCCAGTAAATGATGCAACCTAGAAAGAGAAGGAAAAAAACAAAACAAATGGCAGTCAAACTTCAACTGAAAACTAAAGCGCTCAGCAAAACTAAACACACTTTTATTTTAATACAAATGTCTATTATTCCACATTCATGTATGCACTTCTAGATAATTGACATACCGTTCTAATTGAGCCAATCGTCTGTTCTACTATATTTGCTGCTTTCGCATAAGCACTTTGTCCACGGCTTGCCATCTTGGAACTGAAGATAGCCATAACTCCACCAGCCGTCACAAGAAGAGGAATGGAGGCTAACATAATTAGGGTGAGAAGCCACCCTTTGATGAATGCTATTACAAATCCTCCGATAAATGATGATATCAGCTGTAGAAATTTTCCAACCTGCATAAAAAAAAAAAAATCAAATTTGGACTTCCTTTTTTTTCCCCAATTGTTTACGGGTTGATGTACTAGTAGTACCTTCTCACCCATGGCATCTTGTATGAGAACAGTGTCACCGGACATCCTCCCAACAACTTCTCCCGTATTTGCTTCCTTATCAAAGAATGCGATATCTTGTCTCAATATGGTTTTCAAATACATATTCCTTATCCGTGCAGCCTGTCTCTCCCCTGTGACCATCCAGCAAGCCACCTCTTTTTTTGGTTGGGGGCGGGGGCAAAAAAAAACACGTACAATTTTATCAATTCTCAATCACTACTCAAATAGTTCTGACATATTTCTCTAAGCATAAAATTTTGTACTGATTCTAAATTTTGAGATGTGCTTACGGAGGAATGCTGCAACACCAGAACCCGCAGCCAAGTAGACAAATTTCAGAGCTACCTAAAAATATAGTCCGGTAACTTATAAATAACATTTTTACTGCCATGATAGAGACTGAAACTAGTCGGAATTTAAGGCTTATGCTGAAAATTTTTTACCTTGGAAACTACATCAACCATGTTTTGAGCTTGATTTTGTCCAAAAGAATTAACCAGATCCCCGAAAATTATTGTCATAAGGGGCCCACATATTCCATTCCCAATAGCACCCGTTGTGCCACAGATCATCAACAAGAAATCGGTTGAATCAGCAAATGAGAACAGCTTGAGAAATGGAACTGTGTTGGTTTTCTCCTCTTTCTTGTTCTCCACCTTTTGATCTCCACTCACACCAGAGCTTTTCTCGACCTCTAACACTGATGCATGGCTCGTTGATGTGGTGGCCTCCTGCATATTTGTATCGCTGTCCAAGCCGTTCTCCCCAGCCATATCACAAACTTCAAGTTTTTAATCCAATTTTCAACTACTTTATTAGGATTATAAGGAACTTATATTACTTCTGCAAGGCCATAAATAAATAATTGACTGAAATCAGGACCTTGTTAGTCAAACCAGAATTATTTGAGCGCTTGCGGTTCACGCTCAAATAGAGTCGTCATGACTAGTTGCGCTCCTTCTACCCTTTTTTATTATCAAAAAAATAATAATAAATAAAAATAATAATAAAATAAATTTTAAATCAAAATCTAACAAAACCAAGAGAACAGAGTGATGGTTTCTCATTGACATGTGTAAATATATTTCCAAAGACAGAGAGAGAGAGAGAGAGAGAGAGAGAGTTTCCCCTTTCTTTTTAATTTCTAGTAAAATGAAAACGAGGGTGCCCAGTTAGTATGTTTGGATCCAAAAAATCTGCTGAACTGAACTTAATACATTATCATTGCACATCATTCAAGAACATAGTAGTATAATTATCATCCAAACAAGAAATGAAACAAAACCCATGTGTGATGTGCCCATAAAGAAGAAAAAAAAAGGGGAAGCAAATTAGCTGAAGATGAAACATGTTTGAATCATCAGTTTGAGAACACTAACCGATCAAAGGGTATTTGAAAGGACCATCCCTTTTTCCTTCCTTTGTTGTTGCCCGACTTCAAGCACCCTCACTGCTTCTCCTCCGACTACTATAATGTACATGACCCTGCTATCACTTTCGTCAAAGGTTTAGAATTCCGACGGAAGCATTTATTGATAATTTGTTATCGATCACTAAACCGATACCAAAATGAATGAATTGCTTGCAGGCCACGCGGTCATCCAAAGATATTTCTTTTGTTTTTGTTTTTTCTACGCATTTTCAAAGCGCGTTTTTCCACTTTAGAAAACAGAATTGACATTGGATTTTGTATAGAGCCAAATATTGTCCTCATCACTAGGAAGCCAAATATGTAGGAGTAGCTAGCAGTGGACCAAGAAAAGTCTTGAAAGGAGACCGGACAAAAAAAAGTCATGAAGGGCGTTCTCCTTTCAAGATTTCTACAAATTCTAAGCCTACCCGATTACGGTGTGTGTGGAACCATGAAGACCGTTCCTTTCTCAAAATATTAATCCTCATCCTATTCAAGTCGTTAAGTTCTTGCGTATGGATTGGGGTGGAACTTGGTTTGGGAAATTCCGAAGACCGGACGGTTCTAAGTAATTCGGTCTAGGACGAGACGAGACGGGACAAATAGTGTTCGGTCTGGGACTCGGGACCATTTTTAAAAACCGAATTTTTTTGGGACCGGACTTAGTTTAAGGGTGTTCAAAACCGTCCCGTACTGAATTCCCAAACCAAATTCCTAGACCGAGTACTGACGATATACAATATTATATATATATTTTTATATGTATAATATAATATATGATATATAATATTATATATAATATTTTTATTGTGCTATCACTACTATTAGTAGTTAGTACTATGAATGAATGAATGAATTATAATTAATAATTATGTATTTATGGCTTTATGATTTTATGTAACCCATTTGGTAGAAGAGCAGGTATATGTATTATGTAAATTCTTGATGGCCAAATGTAAATGTGCAATGAAATAGCCCATTTTTGTGGCTAATCAAGCTGACAATATTTGATTGGAAGTAGTTATTTTTAATTTTTTACTTAAGGAAAACAAATTAATAAATGCCGAGAACCAGACCGTTCCGGACCGGTATTTTTTAGGACGGGACAATATGCAATTCGGTTCGGTTCCAGTACTAATTTTTAAGTCCCGAATTATTTCAGGACGGGATGGAAATACCCCTGTCCCTGGACCGTCCTGCACCGAGTTGCACACCCACGTATGGAATTCTAAATGAAAATGATCTTTTTTTCATGATGTCAATCCTCATCCTACTCAGGTCACTAATAAAGCTTACTTAGTTTTAATGATGTATTTAGATGGCAAGACCTCTATAATATTGTGATATGTATACAATGTTCTTACACGAAAGGATAAGAAAAAGTGCAGGTACTTCTAATGTGAGACCCCTCCTCGGGGTTTTGGCTCAAAATAAAAAAATTGATGGTTCGAGGCATTATTCCATTAAGACAGCAGTTCTGATGGTCGTCTTCTTGTGGGTCTTCTTTTAATTTGCACAATGCTTTTGTTCTGCTTGCAAAATGTAGGGCTCCAAGGAATGACTTGAATAGGGGCATTGCCATTTCGCGCTGAGTCATGCAAAAATTAGCTGAAAATACCCATAATTCAACAGGCCTAGTTGGGGGATTTTGGGAAAATAATCCATTCTGACGTATTAGGGGCACCTTTCAATATTAGGACAAGTGCACCATAGTTTCTTTTAAACATCCTTTTGCACTTGCACACCAAAGCTAAAGAGAAATCTTGCAATCACCATAATCTCAACAGTATCTGCATCATTCATTCATATACAAAGTAGCTAAAGTTCCTCCCTCAAAGTTCTGTACTACAATACAACATCAAATATTCTGAATGAATTGTCGAGAAAACTCTCAAATCAAGTAATTTTTTATGATGAAACAGGAGAAAATGAAAAACACAAATTTTCATTCAGTGAGAAGCAAGTGTCTGAAGCCCCAATGTCAATCCCACTTTTCTGGTGAAACCACCAATCATGCTTTTATGCGAACCACAAATGAACCTGTTGCATCAATTTACAAGAAGCAAGTGAAAATCGCAACAAAGCAAGTCAGGTTTATAGTTCAACCTTGCAGGTTTTTACATATGAAAAACACAAACAAACCAATTATAACGGAATATTCTGAACCAGCCAACGGGTAGTGGCAACACAAATTCCATGGTGAAATGACTTCGTAATTGTCATACACATCCAATTCAGAAAGGTCAATTCTTGTTCTACTCACTCGTGCCAAACATGTCGCAGAAATAAAATGGGTTTGGGGCAAACTTTGAAGGGTCACACAAGAATCAAGTCAAATTTCAACCAGGTTAAATGACTATCCCAGTTTATTTGACTCATGAATCCCCACTCCTCAGATAAGTGATTTTTATTCAAACACTACTAGCGTAAGAAATAACTACGTCATGGCCACGTGAAAGCAACAATTTCTGCCAACTGACCTGAACCAATGCCCACTAGATGGGCAACTCAAGTTCAGAGGATGGTTTCTTCACATCTCTATTGTCAACAAGTTATTCCCTTCTTCATATATATATATATTGGAGATTAGATATGGAGTCAAGTCCAAAAGTACTTAAAAGCTAGTAACTCACATGCAGGAAGGTTGGATATGTCCGCTGAAACTGCACATGGTATTCCCAAATTTGAAAGTGCTCCCCTTATGATTCCACATGGGAAGTAGAGATACATGTTTGTTGCTTGTGTTGCCTTATTTTCAGCCAGAGCTGCAGAAGAATCTTGGGATACACCTGTGTTTTCGGGTGATGGATCAATTGACATTCGTGAAAGCCAGCGAAACCGATTATCTTGCAACACAAAGGTACCCTATGAGACAAGCATTAGCCACTTTGTCAAATTCATACAATGACATCCACTTTCTATTCAGTTTAAAATCTTGAACGTACTCCATGATTAGTCTTCAAATTGTCTATCTGCTCCTTGAAGAGCTCAGACCAGAAATCCTTGCAGATGAACTTTATTGCCTCCAGATGGTCACTGAACCGTGGCCGCTCCATGGTATACCTAACAACATGTAAATTCTTTCATTAAGCATATTATTCTCAATTAAGTAAGAAAAGTAGGAGACAACCAAAAGTTGTTAGCTACAAAACAGAAATTAAGCATCAAATAAGATTGTTGGGCAAAATTTGGCTTTCAGTTAATATGGACCAAACATGACTTCACTCCTATTCAATGAAGAATACTCGTGAACATGTAGACCTCTACACCTCCTGGTCGATATAGAAGGAATTCAAGAGTTCCAAACGTCTCTGAATCCTCTTGGCACTTGGGGACTGTAAACCACATCTGGCCCATTATGATACGTTTCTGTTTTTGAAAGGCTATCGAACACCAAATTTTTAACAATTTGATTGGACAAATGGATCTCAACAGGAGCATTTAGCTCATCTCTACTCAGCTTGCAGGGAATTGGCTCAATCAAATGCCTTGTTTGATAAGAAAAAGCTCTCAATAATCTATCTGACAGATGCTAAGCAAAGGCTTAACGAAACCATCAAAGCTTGTTTGTCAGGTAATGGAAAAGTAACAGCCAGCCCTGCATAAAAAGAAAAACTGAACAATACCATTGGCTCAATCATCACTATCAACAAGTTTCTTTTCCTTCTCTCTCCTAGCAGACTCTTGTCACTACTGATAGACTTTTTCCCTTGCCCACTAGACTGCTGTCACTGTTAGTATACATTTTCTCTCTCCCAGCAGACAGCTACCATTGTTAATAGACCTTTTCCTCTTTCCTAATATACTGCTGGCATGGTCAATGGGCATTGTTGAGATGGAAGCTTTTTTTTTTTTTTTTGGGGGGGGGATTGGAATCCCTAACCTTTCCTACTCTTATCCTTTTACCCCACCCTCCCTCACCACTAGGATAGCCCCAATGGCTTAATTTTCAAACAAGTCTTTGATTGTGCAGTTCTGAATCTAAAACTTTCTTCTAGTGAATCTTCTCTTAACTGTTGATATCTTCTCTACCCTTGTGCACTTCTGAATCCCCCTTTTTTTTTTCTTTTTTTTTTTTGTGTGTGTGTTTGGTTTTTGGTTGCAATAACTGTCATCTGTTCTTATAATAATATATATATAATAAGAGCAATAAAAGTAGTGAAAAATCAATTATTGAACTTAAATCCTCCTTGATTAAGAATATTTTTTTGTGGTTTTCTAGTCTTGCTAATAGTTGTAAGCTTTCTTTTATACTTTTTGTAGACGCTCTTAAGCTTTAAGGGGTCGTCTTTAATGCTTGTATACCTCTCATGTACTTGGGCTAAGCCTTTTGTTTTAATACACATTTACTTCATCAAAAAAAATAATATATATAAAAGAAACCCTCTTCCCCTGCAGAGCAATTGTTTCCATTTTCATTTTGGGTTTATCAGAATTGATGCTTTATAAACTTTTCTACATCAAAAAGGTGTCAAATTGTGCTTTTTCCAGCAAACATAATCATCTGTATCAACTACCAAGAACAGTTTCTGATAAACAGATGTTTGGGGATTATATGCATATCTTCAGATTGGACACAACTAAATACTTGTTTGAAATTTCATCACTCACATCAGCACGATATGTGGGTATCGGTCCTACGTTTACTGCACCATGCAGTAACTGCACCAAATCCAAATCCGGTATTCATAGTCTACTATTCCATCAGTCGATCGCCACCATATAATCTCAAAAATTTTCATTTCAAAACAAGGTAATTCTAAAATATAACACCAAAAACTAATACTAACAATGCTAACAACAATATCAAATCTACTTCTCAAAAACAAACATAGCTACTTCCACGAAACATTTTCTCTCTATATGCCCACATTAACATTTAATTTTAAATAAATAAATAAATGATTCATCGTTTTTAAACCCTAATTTACTAGTCATTTCATCCAGAGACGAAATCCTTCTGATCCAGGAACAATAGCTTTGAATCACAGTGAAACCCTAATTGAATAAGGATTTTCAATATATATGCACACATCAAGTGGAGTTTCTCCCACTGTTGGATGAGGCGTTTTGCCACATGTCGAAATCCAGAGCACCTTGGCACAATGCCGAGAAATCATGGCCTCAGCACTGAATCCGAACGCCTTACGGTCATCTATTTCTTTCTATTCTCATTTCCTCCTTTGTTTATTTTTCTTTCCTGGCCGCCCCCACTTCATTTCTTCATAATATATATTTTATTTTGCCTCCCATGTGAAATCCTTTTAGCCTTAAAGAAAGAAACTAGGCTACGTTTGGTTTGATAGAATAAGGAAAAGAATGTAATAATGATTTTATTTCTCCAAAAAAAATATGAGTACTTGCTAACACAAGGGAATGGAATGATTATTCTTTCGTGAGGGTCTATTCCTTCCTTGGAGGGAATAGTCATTCCTTCCGAAACAAAAAAGAATAACTATTCTCACATTTTAAAGAATGAAAATCATTAAAAGTGAGTCTTAATTACCTATTATTTTTCATTCCATTTCCACCACTTATCAAGCATTAGGTATGAAATGACTATTCTCATTCCATTCCCTGAAACCAAAACCAACCCTAGTGACAATCCGTAGTGGCAACGTGCAATACATCCAACTTTGCACCCAAAGCTCTTTGCCAGCACATTAGCATTCCCATAAAATGGCCAGCGGGATCACACTTGAAGAGTTGAGGCCCATTTTCTTCATCAATACCCAAAATTATGCAATTACTCCAAGAGTTCTCATAAATTGTAGGGATAAAATGGGGTGTCCATACTTGGCAAGTGAGAAACTCACTCCAAGTTGCATTTATTAGTTTAAGTGCTTGGATCCAATTATCATTTTTTTGTGTAGAATCATCAACCCCTGCAATAAATTAAAAAGACTTTAAACACACCAAATTAAGTATACTATATTAACTAAAAAATATAAGTTGGGGAGCAATTTAAATGAATATTTTGTGGTTATCAGTAAATACTTTCCGAAAATCAAATGAGAAAACAAGTGACAGTACATTATTATTTTCTCTAATCCTCTATTTGGTTCTTAGACTCTAACGAGATAAAACAATGGAAGGAAAAAAAAGGAGAAATAAGGAAAATGAACAAAAAAAAATAACCATAACAAGCCAAGATTATCTCAATTTTTCTTGTTCTTTCAATTTTCTATTACAACCAAATAAAGGAAAATATAATTCCTTAAGTATTTTATTTTATTTTTCCTTGATGAATAGAGCCTAAGGGAAAAATTAGAGAAAAACACACGCAAAAATCCTTCACCAAAACCCATGAAAAAAAAATGGAAAAAGATTAGAAGAAGCTTATGAGGTTGAAGCAGTGGTGTGAAGAGCTATTAAGGAGGCATAAACACCATCTTGGATATTGTTGAGAGTTTCATGCTTTCCTTTCTCAACTATAACTCCATTTTTAACCACCGCAATGACATCCGAATTCTTGATTGTGGATAATCGATGGGCCACCACGATTGTAGTCCGGTTCACCATGACTCGGTCCAGTGCATCTTGAACCACTCGCTCGGATTCAGCATCCAATGCACTGGTTGCCTCGTCTAGCAGTAATATCTTTGGACTTTTCACTATAGCACGTGCAATGGCTACCCTTTGCTTCTGGCCTCCAGACAATTGGAGTCCTCTCTCTCCTGCCATGGTATCATATCCCTGCATTATCATGGTTGGACAGATAAAGAAAAAAGATAAGAGATGATTTCAATTCCCATATATGCCAAGCTCATCAGAAACTAATTGATAGTGCTTACTTTAGTAAGCTCCGTCCCTAAAAAACCCTTTTTTTTTTTTTTTTCATTTTGTCTCCGGTAGTGTACCCATGGGGAACCGGCCTAGACGGTTCCACTAAAGGGGGAAAAAAAAGTGTTCCCTTAAGCCGGTTGAACCATAGCCTAACCTATTAAGGGTTCATATGTGCAAAGACTTGGAACCTTGGACTAATTGACCACCTACACATATATATTAGCAAGGAATGTCCCTATCAATGGATATTTGTTTGTAAACTACTTCACAATCATTCTCTCACCTGTTGTAACCCGCTTATGAACTTGTGGGCATTTGCCAACTCTGCTGCAGCAAGTATTTCTGCCTCCGTTGCATTTCCTTCCTTTCCATATGCAATATTGGCCCGAATTGTGTCATTGAACAAAACCGGTTCTTGGCTTACGAGACCCATCTGCTGCCTCAACCACTTCAATTGGAGCTTTTGAATTTCAATTCCATCGAGTGTAATATGTCCCGAATCTGGATCGTAAAATCTCTGCAACAATGAGATCACCGTCGATTTCCCACTCCCACTTTCTCCAACCAAAGCGAGCGACTTCAGGGAAAAAAAAAATTAAAATTAATGAGTCAGTGCCACATCATCAACCACATGAGTTCATGCATATATAGAACTACTTTGGAAATAACGTAACTTAAAACAACCATATATATTGAACAATAAAAGGTTTATGTACCTTGCCAGAACGAATGGTTAAGCAGAGATCTCGGAAAATCTCAATATCTGGCCTGATGGGATATTTAAAGCTGACATGCCGAAGTTCAATATCACCCTTCACATTTTCTAATGTAATACCAGACTCATCACTAGGGTCTATCTTCGACTCCCGGTCTAGAATTGCAAATATGGAAGCAGCAGCAATCTTGGCTTTGCTGGAATCAGGACCCAAGGAACTTGATTGAGAAATTCCAATGGATGCCATGGTCAGAGCTAAGAAAACCTGCCAGTAGCTCATGCAGAATGACTTTAAATACTTTCATTTTTCTTAGAGGAATACATTTCAGATACTATCAAAGTCAATACTTACACGGAAAACATCTGAGAAAGTTGTTTTGCCATCCTGAACGAGCCGTGCTCCGGCATAAAAGCTGGTTGCGTAGACCAAATACAGCAAGGCCAAGGACACCCCAAATCCTATCCCACTGATCAACCCTTGCCTTATCCCTGTCTTCATAGGGCCTTCACATTTCTTTTTGTATAGTTGCATCTCCTTCTCTTCAGCACAGAAAGAAGAAACGGTTCTTATACTCCCCACCGCATCATTCGCAACTTGGCTTGCTTCCTCATATTTCATCTGCAACCATATAGAACAACGTTAAACAGTCTCTTAGGTGCTTTCAAATGGGTAATTTTTCTTTTAAATTAGATGATGTTTTCAGCATATTTGCAGCCATAAAACAAACCTTTGCATCTGAACTGAATCCTTCCATAAACTTTACTTGAAAAAATCCACTAACTCCTATAAGAGGCAGCAAAAGAAGGATAATGAGTGCCAACTGCCAACTTGCTGCAAAAGCGATGACCAAACCTGCAACTGCCGATGCAGAGTTTTGAACAAGCTGACCAAGTGCATCTCCAACTAAAGCACGAATACTTGCTGCATCAGCAGAGAGCCTGGCACCAATTGCTCCACTTGCGTGCTTAGGATCATCAAACCAACCCACCTCCATGTGAATCGCCTTCTCAAAGCACATCAATCTTATCCGTTTTATTAACTTACACCCGGCCACAGAAAATAAATATGACTGCGTTGGAAGCACCAGGAAGGATGCCAGGCCAAGGGCCACAAATATCAGCGCCCAAAACTTTGAATCCCTTCTTAGCTCATGTGGGGGCTCGAAAAATATTTTGATTATGCTAGAAAGTAGTATACCAGAAATTGGAAGTATTGATCCATTAACAATTGCGGATATGGCTCCCAGTAGCAACACTGGAATCTCTGGCTTGTTCAGATAGGCAATGCGGCGGATTGGGACTTTTGGAGCCTCTTGTGACGGAAGCTGGTGAGGGGCTTCAGCATCTGCAAATGAACTTTCCTGAATGTTGAGTCCTGTTGGCAGGCCAAACGAGACTGACAATGAGTGGGGGCTGCTGTTTCCTAGTCCTGATGACCCCCGACTTATGGATCGTACGAATGACATTTGTCTAGTTAACAACTGTTTCCCAAATTCCATACTAATTTCTGGTTTGTCTTCACTATCTTGCTGTTGTTTTGACTCTTTATTCTCTTCCTGCAGACGTATAAGCTGAGAGTATGCCCCATCAGGATCCTTGAGCATTTCTGAGTGTGAGCCTGATCAAATTGACAATAATACAATCTTATGCATCATACATTCTAGCTCTTTGCCGGCCATGGTAAAGAATTTTCGATTTAAGAGGTATATGTTTTTTGGAATGTTTCAAAATTTCCAGAGAAAATGTCACAATTTCCATAACACCACAAATTTCCCAGAAAACAAAATAAAAAAACTAGGTGGGTTACATTATGATTTGGCTTTACTGGTGTTGGGTCCGGTTATATTTATAAGATACCTTTCTCTATCATCTTTCCTCGATGAATGACAGCAATCATGTCGGCATTCCTCACTGTGCTCAAGCGGTGGGCAACAATGACAGTGGTTCGGTTGACCATAATCCTGTCCAACGCCTCTTGCACAATCCTCTCTGATTCTGCGTCAAGCGCACTTGTGGCTTCATCTAGAAGTAGAATTCGGGGGTCTTTCAAAATTGTTCTTGCTATAGCAACTCTCTGCTTCTGTCCCCCAGACAACTGAGTTCCATGCTCCCCAACCAAGGTATCTAGTCCCTGAGTTTAATTTAATTTATTAATAAATAAAAAGATAATTTTAATTCTCGTATTGTAAAAGTCAAGATAGTAGATAAAAGAACAACCAAATGGGAAAAGTAGTTAGAACCTGTGGCAGTTTATCAATAAATTTTGCAGCATTTGCAAGCTCAGCGGCAGCTCTTATCTCTTCAATACTTGCACCATCCTTCCCATATGCAATATTATCCTTAATGCTAGATGCAAATAACACGGGTTCCTGGCTAACAAGACCGATTTTCTCCCTAATCCATTTAAGCTGAAACTCTTTGAGATTAATACCATCTATAAGAACCTCACCAGCTTGAGGATCATAAAATCTCTCTATCAAACTGATCACAGTTGATTTCCCACTTCCACTCTGTCCAACCAAGGCTGCAGTTGAGCCACTAGGAATAGAAAGAGAGAACCCATCAAATATTTGCTCATCCAATCTAGCGGGGTAACTAAAATAAACATCCCTCAAATCAATATCTCCATGAATGTCATCCAACACCGTTCCCTTGGTGTCATAAGCATCTATTTCTGGCTTCCTATTGATTGTTTCAAACATCTTGAATGCTGCAGCTTGACCAGCAGAAAATGCACTCATGCAAGGAGATGCCTGCCCTAGAGCCCTGATTCATCCATGTTTCCGAAGAAGCTAAAATTAGAAATTTAAGCATGAGGGCTAGGTATTTTCAGTTTATGGGAAGCATGAATACTATAACATGGTTTAGGATGTAAATAAAGTTTTAGAAGCTGAAGAAAATTCGAATCATAACTCACATGGAACCAGTCAACACAGCCAAAATTACGTTAATCACGTCACCCCCATTGTAACCTTTTTCGATTATCATCTTTGCACCAAAATATACTACCATACCATAGGTGCCGAAAATGATAAACATCACTGAGCCGATACCCAATCCAGCAGTCAAACCTTCATTGACACCGGACTTGTAGGCATCTACTAGAGAGTTGTTATAATTCATTATAGCTTGTTTCTCCCCAGTAAATGATGCAACCTAGAAAGAGAAAAAAATAAAACAAATGGCAGTCATACTTTAACTAAAAACTAAAGCGCTCAGCAAAACTAAACACACTTTTATTTTAATACAAAAGTCTATTATTCCACATTCATGTATGTACTTCTAGATAATTGACATACCGTTCTAATTGAGCCAATCGTCTGTTCTACTATATTTGCTGCTTTTGCATAAGCACTTTGTCCATGGCTTGCCATCTTGGAACTGAAGATAGCCACAACTCCACCAGCCGTCACAAGAAGAGGAATGGAGGCTAACATAATCAGGGTGAGAAGCCACCCTTTGATGAATGCTATTACAAATCCTCCGATAAATGATGATACCAGCTGTAGAAATTTTCCAACCTGCATAAAAAAAAAATCAAATTAAAAAATCAAATTTAGACTACCTTTTTTATCCCCAGTTGTTTATGGGTTGATGTACTAGTAGTACCTTCTCACCCATGGCATCTTGTATGAGAACAGTGTCACCGGACATCCTCCCTACAACTTCTCCCGTATTTGTTTCCGTATCAAAGAATGCGATATCTTGTCTCAATATAGTTTTCAAATACATATTCCTTATCCGTGCCGCCTGTCTCTCCCCTGTGATCATCCAGCAAGCCACCTCTTTTTTGGTTGGGGGCGGGGCAAAAAAAAAACATGTACAATTTTATCAATTCTTAATCACTACTCAAATAGTTCTGACATATTTCTCTAAGCATAAAATTTTGTATTAATTCTAAACTTTGAGATGTGCTTACGGAGGAATGCTGCAACACCAGAACCCATAGCCAAGTAGACAAATTTCAGAGATACCTAAAAATGTAGTCCGGTAACTTATAAATAACATTTTTACTGCCATGATAGAGATTGAAATTAATTGAAATTTAAGGCTTATGCTGAAAATTTTTTACCTTGGAAACTACATCAACCATGTTTTGTGTTTGATTTTGTCCAAAAGAATTAACCAGTTCCCCGAAAATTATTGTCATAAGGGGCTCACTTATTCCATTCCCAATAGCACCCATTGTGCCACAGATCATCAACAAGAAATCGGTTGAATCTGCAAATGAGAACAGCTTAAGAAATGGAACTGTGTTGGTTTTCTCCTCTTTCTTGTTCTCCACTTTTTGATCTCCATTCACACCAGAGCTTTTCTCGACCTCTAACACTGATGCATGGCTCGTTGATGTGGTGGCCTCCTGCATATTTGTATCACTGTCCAAGCCGTTCTCCCCAGCCATATCACAAACTTCAAGTTTTTAATCAAATTTTCAACTACTTTATTAGGATTATAAGGAACTTATATTACTTCTGCAAGGCCATAAATAAATAATTGACTAAAATCAGGAACTTGTTTGTCAAACCAGAAATTTGAACTAGTGGGCAACTGTAGATATAAGTAAATCTAAGGATCAAACACCAACAAAATGATAGTTCAAAAGATTTTGTCTAAAGAATTTGAGAGGGAGGGGGAGGGTGTCAATTAATAAACACAGCAATAATGTAATTGACATGCATCTCTTTCTTGAATAGAATTAAAATGAATCTTGTTTTTTTTTTTTTTTTCCTGAAATTATAAAATGGACTACTCTGGTGTATCTTGGTTCATATAACCCATCAAATTCCAGGCCCTTGTTTATGAGTCATTACCCATAGATTCAACTCAAAATTGACCAAACAAATGGACCTTGATTCATATAACCCATCAAATTCGATGATCCTTGGCAAATTCCATCACCCAAAAATTCAACAAGGATCATGTTTTACTCTAATATGTTAAAATAAAATAAAATAAAAATAAAAAATTCAACAAGCAGACAGAAGCCAACACAAAAAGCTCTAAATGTGGCAAAATCTGATTATATCTAGAGAAAGTTATTTAACAGCAAACACAAACAGAGCCAGTTGAGAAACAAAGGAAGCAATCGAAAGTTCATGTGACACATGAAAAACCAATCAAATAAAACAAAATAATAAAAAGTATAGAAGGTAACCACCGAAAGATGAGGTCTAGTGGTAAAGGTGTAGGAGGTCAAAGAGTCAAGAGTTCGAGTCTCATGGTGATGGCATGACGTGAATTTGTCCCTTGATAGTCCTACTCATGCACTGTAGATACTAACCTCTAGTGGGACTAAGGTCAAACTATGGCTCAACTGTCTTGGTGGAGCGCTTGCGGTTCACACTCAAATAGAGTCGTCATGACTAGTTGCGCTCCTTCTACCCTCTTTTATTATCAAAAAAATAATTGACATGTGTATATATATTTCCACGCACACAGAGAGAGAGAGAGAGAGAGAGAGAGTATCCACATTCTTTTTCTAGTAAAATGAAAACGAGGGTGCCCAGTTAGTGTGTTTGGATCCAAAAAATCTGCTGAACTGAACTTAATACATTATCATTGCACATCATTCAAGAACATAGTAGTATAATTATCACCCAAACAAGAAATGAAACAAAACCCATATGTGATGTGCCCATAAAGAAGAATAAAAGAAAAGGGAAGCAAATTATCTGAAGATGAAACATGGTTGAATCATCAGTTTGAGAACACTAACCGATCAAAGGGTAGTTGAAAGGACCATCCCTTTTTCCTTCCTTTGTTGTTGCCCAACTTCAAGCACCCTCACTGCTTCTCCTCCGACTACTATAATGTACATGACCCTGCTATCACTTTGATCAAAGGTGTAGAATTCCGACGGAAGCATTTATTGATCATTTGTTATCACTAAACCGAGACCAAAATCAATGAATTGCTTGCAGCCCACGCAGGCATCCAAAGAAATTTCTTTTGTTTTTGTTCCACGCATTTTAAAAGTACATTTTTTCCACTTTTAGAAAACAAAATTGACATTGGATTTTGTAAAGAGCCAAATATTTTCCTCTGTCACTAAGAAGCCAAATATGTAGGAGTACCTAGCATTGGACCAAGAAAGTCTTGAAAGGAGACTGGACAAAGAAAAGTCATGAAAGGCGTTCTCCTTCCAAGATTTCTACGATTCTAAGCCTCACGTGTTATATATCACGATAGTGCTTAATTTTGAATATGGATTTTAGATGAAAACTAGCTTTAGAATCCGTGCGACGCACGGATTAATTTATAAAAAATAATATTATTAACAAATTAAAATTTTAACAAAACTCTTATTCTCTAAAATAGTAAAATATATTTGTTAATATAATATGTCAATTAAATTGAAAAGATATAGACAAAAATAAATAAAATAATTTAATCAAAATAATCTTTGGTGTGATGTTAGCATAATGTATTACACAAAATTTAATTATATTCTTGAAAAGATAAATTATTTTGAAAAACAATTAATTTAATAGTGGAAACTTGTAAAAAAAATGAAGGAACTGATACGTTATGATATTTGGTGGAAAAATATTAAAATTCTATAAAGCCTAGTCTATCCCACAATCATGGTTTTAACATGTTGGTATATACCAAAGCAAATATAGCCGTTGAAGGTGTCTCGAAATCCGACGGTGGAGATTGTAAAATGAATGACAATGATAAATCTTGACCTTTCATGAAGTTTCGAGTGGGTTTCACAAAGAGTGAAAAACCATGGGGAAAAATATCAAAAATATATATGTTTGAAATTAAATCATAAAAAGATGAGAGAAAAGTCTAGACTGAGAAAAAGAATAGGAAAAAAAGACAGAAGAAGAAAATAAGAGAAAGTATAAATCTTTTCAACTTTATGTAATTAACCATATGGGAAGAATTTTGATTCAAATAGATTTTTTTTTTTTTTTATTCATGTCAGTAGCAAATCGGGAGAATCTGAAGATTCTAGCGGATTGTGTTTTCTTTTTTAATCCTCCTTTTCTCTATTTGTCTTTCTTTTTAATTATGACTATTTATAGTTTTATACGTTTAATTTTTAGGAGGGGAAATGAATAGGCATAAAGAAAACAGAAAAATATATTACAGTTTATTAAGTTTGGGTTGAACATTGTATAGTGTGGGTTTTCTAATCCTCTCACATAAAAACAAGGAGATATGTAGTGAACACCAAACGTCAACGTACCTCCACCATATAAGAAAGAGCAAGTAATATCAAAAAAAAAAAGAAAAAAGAAAAAAGAAAAGAAAAAGAAGGTGAGGAATTTATCTTTTGGTGACTACTTACCAGCTTGATACCAAACAAAGAAAGTTAGTAGTCCTTTTGAAGCACTTATCAAGTCAATTTGTAGCAAGTTGACAAACAATATCATTTATTTTTTATAACCCGTGCAACGCACAGGTGAGGTCTGTAAATATAAATATTGTGAACAATATAAATTTTATATATATATATATATATATATATAATACACACCCGTATGGTAGTTCAGATGGTAAAGAACCGCGGCTCCAAAATCATAAATCTTGAATTCGTGTCTTCGCTCCTCTACTATCGAATGCATGGACTTGAGAATGATTTGTACATCATGTAAATTAGTTTGGATCTAACAGTTTGAGATACTCCTTGTTTGGCAAAAGTGTATTTGCACAATTTTGAAAGCATTTTTATAGTTTTCTAAGCAATTTGATATGTTAATACATATTCCAATGTGTCGCATTTTTTTTTTTAATCATTATTGCCTTTATTTGGCTCCCTTTTTTATTATAAATATTTATAATTTTATACGTTTAACTTTTGGGAAATGAGATGAATAGACATAAACAAAACGAAAAAATATGATATAGTCTACTAAGTCTGGGTTGAACATTGTGTAATATAGGTTTTTCGATTTTCCTACATAAAAACAAAAAGATATGTAGGGTACACCAAGCGTCAACCTACTTATACTGCGTGAAAAAGAGCCTGAAAAAGAGCAGTGAAAACCAAAAAATAGAAAAGTTAGACAATTTACCTTTTGGTGATCACTTCTCAACTTAATACCAAACATGAAACATTAGTAGTCCTTTTGAAGTATGTATATAGTCAATGTGTAGCAAGTTGGCAGAGAATATTCTTTCTTTGGCATTAAGTTGCAAATTGATCACTAAAAAGTAATTTCTCCAAAAGTCATATCTTTTTGGGAAAATTACTTTTTAGTGATTCTTTCTCAACTTAATACGAAAAAAAGAAAACTGATAGTTATTTTGATGTAAGTATGCAGGTAATTTGTAGCAAGTTGATAGATATTGTCCTTTTTTGGCATTAGATTGAACAATGGTCACTAAAAGGTAATTTTACCTTTTTCCCCTATTGTTCACAAACGAACACGTGGCACCAAAGGGAAGCGAGGTCTGTAAATATAAATATTGTGAACAATATAAATTATATATATATATATATATATATATATAATACACACCCGTGTGGTAGTTCAGATGGTAAAGAACCGCGGCTCCAAAATCATAAATCTTGAATTCGTGTCTTCGCTCCTCTACTATCGAATGCATGGACTTGAGAATGATTTGTGCATCATGTAAATTAGTTTGGATCTAACAGTTTGAGATACTCCTTGTTTGGCAAAAGTATATTTGCACAATTTTGAAAGCATTTTTATAGTTTTCTAAGCAATTTGATATGTTAATACATATTCCAATGTGTCGCATTTTCTTTTTTAATCATTATTGCCTTTATTTGGCTCCCTTTTTTATTATAAATATTTATAATTTTATACGTTTAACTTTTGGGAAATGAGATGAATAGACATAAACAAAACGAAAAAATATGATATAGTCTATTAAGTTTGGGTTGAACATTGTATAATATAGGTTTTTCGATTTTCCTACATAAAAACAAAAAGATATGCAGGGTACACCAAGCGTCAACCTACTTATACTGCGTGAAAAAGAGCCTGAAAAAGAGCGGTGAAAACCAAAAAATAGAAAAGTTAGACAATTTACCTTTTGGTGATCACTTCTCAACTTAATACCAAACATGAAACATTAGTAGTCCTTTTGAAGTATGTATATAGTCAATGTGTAGCAAGTTGGCAGAGAATATTCTTTCTTTGGCATTAAGTTGAAAATTGATTACTAAAAAGTAATTTCTCCAAAAGTCATATCTTTTTGGGAAAATTACTTTTTAGTGATTCTTTCTCAACTTAATACGAAAAAACGGAAACTGATAGTTATTTTGATGTAAGTATGCAGGTAATTTGTAGCAAGTTGATAGATATTGTCCTTTTTTGGCATTAGATTGAACAATGGTCACTAAAAGGTAATTTTACCTTTTTCCCCAACTTTCACAAACGAACACGTGGCACCAAAGGGAGGCATTTCCTCCGTTTTAGTATATAGATGACATTCACACGATGACGGTATGTGTGGAATCATGAAGACCATTCCCTTTTCAAAATATTAATCCTCATCCTATTCAAGTCATTAAGTTATTACGTACGGAATTCTCAATGAAAATGATCTTCTTTTCATGATGTTAATCCTCACCCTACTCAGGTCACTAATAAAGCTTACTTAATTTTAATGATGTATTTAGATGGCAAGACCTCTATAATATTGTGATATGTATACAAGGTTCATACACGAAAGGATAAGAAACAGTGCAGGTACTTCTAATGTGACACCCCTCGTTGGGGTTTTGGCTCAAAATAAAAAATTTTGATGGTTCGAGGCATTATTCCATTAAGACAGCAGTTCTGATGGTCGTCTTCTTGTGGGTCTTCTTTTAATTTGCGCAATGCTTTTGTTCTGCTTGCAAAATGTAGGGCTCCAAGGAATGACTTGAATAGGGGCATTGCCATTTCGCGCTGAGTCATGCAAAAATTAGCTGAACATACCCATAATCCAACAGGCCTAGTTGGGGGACTTTGGGGTTATCATCCATTCTGACGTATTAGGGGCACCTTTCAATATTAGAACAAGTGCACCATAGTTTCTTTTAAACATCCCTTTGCGCTTGCACACCAAAGCTCAAGAGAAATCTTGCAATCACCATAATCTCAACAGTATCTGCATCATTCATTCATATACAAAGTAATAAAAGTTCCTCCCTCAAAGTTCTGTACTACAATACAACATCAAATATTCTGAATGAATCGTTGAGAAAACTCTCAAATCAAGTAATTTTTTATGATGAAACAGGAGAAAATGAAAAACACAAATTTTCATTCAGTGAGAAGCAAGTGTCTGAAACCCCAATGTCAATCCCAATTTTCTGGTGAAACCACCAATCATGCTTTTATGCGAACCACAAATGAACCTGTTACATCAATTTACAAGAAGCAAGTGAAAATCGCAACAAAGCAAGTCAGGTATATAGTTCAACCTTGCAGGTTTTTATATATGAAAAACACAAACAAACAAATTATAACGGCATATTCTGAACCAACCAACCAACGGGTAGTGGCAACACAAATTCCATGGTGAAATGACTTTGTAATTGTCATACACATCCAATTCAGAAAGGTTAATTCTTGTTCTACTCACTCGTGCCAAACATGTCGCAGAAATTAAATGGGTTTGGGGCAAACTTTGAAGGGTCACACGAGAATCAAGTCAAACTTCAACCAGGTTAAATGACTATCCCAGTTGATTTGACTCATGAATCCTCACTCCTCAGATAAGTGATTTCTATTCAAACACTACTAGCGTAAGAAATAACTACGTCATGGCCACGTGAAAGCAACAATTTCTGCCAACTGACCTGAACCAATGCCCACTAGATGGGCAACTCAAGTTCAAAGGATGGTTTCTTCACATCTCTATTGTCAACAAGTTATTCCCTTCTTCATATATATATATATATATATATATTGGAGATCAGATATGGAGTCAAGTCCAAAAGTACTCAAAAGCTAGTAACTCACATGCAGGAAGGTTGGATATGTCTGCTGAAACTGCACATGGTATTCCCAAATTTGAAAGTGCTCCCCTTATGATTCCACATGGGAAGTAGAGATACATGTTCGTTGCTTGTGTTGCCTTATTTTCAGCCAGAGCCACAGAAGAATCTTGGGATAAACCTGTGTTTTCGGGTGATGGATCAATTGACATTCGTGAAAGCCAGCGAAACCGATTATCTTGCAACACAAAGGTACCCTATGAGACAAACATTAGCCACTTTGTCAAATTCATACAATGACATCCACTTTCTATTCAGTTTAAAATCTTGAACTTACTCTATGATTAGTCTTCAAATTGTCTATCTGCTTCTTGAAGAGCTCAGACCAGAAATCCTTGCAGATGAACTTTATTGCCTCCAGATGGTCACTAAACCGTGGCCGCTCCATGGTATACCTAACAACATGTAAATTCTTTCATTAAGCATATTATTCTCAATTAAGTAAGAAAAGTAGGAGACAACCAAAAGTTGTGAGCTACAAAACAGAAATTAAGCATCAAAAAAGATTGTTGAGCAAAATTTGGCTTTCAGTTAATATGGACCAAACATGACTTCACTCCTATTCAATGAAGAATACTCGTGAACATGTAGACCTCTACACCTCCAGGTCGATGTAGAAGGAATTCAAGAGCTCCAAATGTCTCTGAATCCTCTTGGCACTTGGGGACTGTAAACCATATCTGGCCCATTATGATACGTTTCTGTTTTTGAAAGGCTATCAAACACCAAATTTTTAACAATTTGATTGGACAAATGGATCTCAGCAGGAGCATTTAGCTCATCTCTACTCAGCTTGCAGGGAATTGGCTCAATCAAATGCCTTGTTTGATAAGAAAAGGCTCTCAATAATTTATCTGACAGATGCTAAGCAAAGGCTTAACAAAACCATCAATGATTTCATCACAAGATGAAGGATTAGTCCTTTAACCTGAAGCTTGTTTGTCAGGTAATGGAAAAGTAACAACCAGCCCTGCGTAAAAAGAAAAACCGAACAATACCATTGTCTCAATCATCACTATCACCAAGTTTCTTTTCCTTCTCTCTCCCAGCAGACTCTTGTCACTACTGATAGAATTTTTCCCTTGCCCACTAGACTGCCGTCACTGTTAGTATACATTTTCTCTCTCCCAGCAGACTGCTACCATTGTTAATAGACCTTGTCCTCTTTCCTAATATACTGCTGGCATGGTCAATGGGCATTGATGAGATGGAGGTTTTTAAAAACAGATGATGGCAATCAATTGTTAGAAAAGAGACCATGATACCCCTAGTGGTGTCAATGCAAGTGATAAATTTTCAAAAAAATTCTTTTTTTTCTTTTTTCTTTTTTTTTTTTGTGGGGGGGGGGGGGGGGGGGGGGGTTGGTTTCAAATCCCTAACCTTTAACCTTTCCTACCCTTATCCTTTTACCCCACCCTCCCTCACCACAAGGATAGCCCCAATGGCTTAATTTTCAAACAAGTCTTTCATTGTGCAGTTCTGAATCCTAAACTTCCGTCTAGTGAATCTTCTCTTAACTGTTGATATCTTCTCTACCCTTCTGCACTTCTGAATCCTTTATTTTTTTTTTTTCTTTTGGTTTGGTTTTTGGTTGCAATAACTGTCATCTGTTCTTATAATAATATCTATAAAATAAGAGCAATAAAAGTAGTGAAAAATCAATTATTGAACTTAAATCCTCCTTGATTAAGAATCTTTTTTTGTGGTTTTCTAGCCTTGCTAATAGTCGTAAGCTTTCTTTTATACTTTTTGTAGACGCTCTTAAGCTTTAAGGGGTCGTCTTTAGTGCTTGTATATGTCTCATGTACTTGGGCTAAGCCTTTTGTTTTAATACACATTTACTTCATCAAAAAAAAATAATATATATAAAAAAAACCCTCTTCCCCTGCAGAGCAATTGTTTCCATTTTCATGTTGGGTTTATCAGAATTGATGCTTTATAAACTTTTCTACATCAGAAAGGTATCAAATTGTGCTTTTTCTAGCAAACATAATCATCTGTATCAACTACCAAGAACAGTTTCTGATAAACAGATGTTTGGGGATTATATAAATATCTTCAGATTGGACACAACGAAATACTTGTTTGAAATTTCATCACTCACATCAGCACGATATGTGGGTTTCGGTCCTACGTTTACTGCACCATGCAGTAACTGCACCAAATCCGAATCCGGTATTCATAGTCTACTATTCCATCAGTCGATCGCCACCATATAATCTCAAAAATTTTCATTTCAGAACAAGGTAGTTACAGTATTTTAGTTTTGACTCTAAAATATAACACCAAAAACTAATACTAATAATGCTAACAACAATATCAAATCTACTTCTTAAAAACAAACATAGCTACGTCCACGAAACATTTTCTCTCTGTATGCCCACATTAACATTAAATTTAAAATAAATGAATAAATAAATAATTCATCGTTTTGAAACCCTAATTTACTAGTCATTTCATCCAGAGACGAAATCCTTCTGATCCAGGAACAAAAGCTTCGAATCACAGTGAAACCCTAATTGAATAAGCATTTTCAATATATATGCACACATCTAGAGGTATATACATAGACAGAGATACAGATACAGATACAGATACAGATATATATATGTAACTGTGTGGTGATTGGGGGGGTGACCTTTCGGAGAGGCGGTGACCGACGTCGTAGCCAATGGCCTCGATCCGTCGAGCAGCGAGCTCAGGCTTGTTGGCGTAGAACTGATTGCAGTATGATGATACCATCTCTGTTAGTAGACTCTCCACACAGCTCTCTGATACCTCCCTCCCCATTTCTCTCTCTCTCTCTCTTACTCTCTCTGAAGTTGAATTGCTTGCTCTGGGATTTCAGATTTGTTTCTCTCTGATCTCTCTCGAGTCTCAATTACCTGCAAGCATGATTAGCTGATTAAGGCCCAAGGCCTGGTTTATAGGCCCAGTGACCTATCAACTTGGGCTAAAAAGGGCAAAAAAGGTCTGGTTTATAGGGAGTGGCTATTGCAACCTCCCTAAAAGTTAAGTAACCCCACCTGATATCCCCATCCCCCAAAAATATATACCCACCCCTCTAAAAGTCTAAACTACCCCTCTCCCTCACCCACCCCACTCCCCTCCCCCCCCCCTCCACACACGAGACCCCTCTCACCCTGACATCTAGAGAACACCACAAGCCCCCATTTCCGACCCGCGAGCACGCCACTCCTTCCCCCCCCCCCACACACAAGACCCCCGACATCTGGAAGAACTCCCCATGCCCCCCATTTCCGATCGGCGAGCAACAGCAATGTCGACAGCAACGGTGACCAACTGCACGAGCACCCTTCTCACCCACCCCTCTCACCCAACACCTCACCCACCATAGCAGTGACGACCGGCGAGTTCTTCTCGGCGACGGCGACGGTGATGGCTATGCTGGCTTTTGAGGAAGCCTGAGACAACCAACTGCACAAGCACCGACAGCGACGGTATGTATTTTGGCTTCAAAGTATGCAAAAATGGCGATTTTTTTTTAATGCAGTCGCGCATGTTCGACTCTAGTAATCCGAACATTATAGTAATGTCCGGTTTTACACAACCAAGCATTATAGTAATGTTTGGTTTTATACAACCAAGCATAACTATTTTGTTTGGTTTTAGAAAATCGAACAGCATTACTAAATAATCCATGCACTGTTCGGTTTTCTAAAACCAAACAAAGTAGTTATGCTTGGTTGTATAAAACCGAACATTACTATAATGCTTAGTTGTGTAAAACCGAACATCACTATAATGTTCGGATTACTAGAGTCGAACATGCGAGACTGCATTAAAAAAAAGGGAGGGACTATTTCCACAGCCATTTTTGCTGTATCCATAGCCCCAACTAAAATGTATTGTTAATTTACCCAATGTACCCTTGTGTCCCACGTTTCCCTTCTTCTCCTTCTACTTTGAATTTCCTCTCTCTCCCCCTCTCTCTATCGGAGCCAAGCGGACAATATTCTATGTGAATCGAGCTCCTCTTCTTCTCCTCATAGACTTAAACCCAACTTTCTATCCCATCACGCCTCAATAGAACGAGAAGAAAACATCCAATCACAGGAACGACATACCCGATACCCATAATTGGGGACTATACGAAGCGTAACTTTGTATATATACAAGTAATTGGATCGTGTTGCCCAGACTTCCCTCTTTTGCGTTTTTTTTTCCTGCTCTGGAAGCTCACTCGATCTGAAGCTGATCCATCTCCAAAGTTTACCTTGATAAAATTAGGGGTTTTGGCCTTAGCTTAGTAAAAATACACTTTCATAACAGGGAAATCAAAAACTTATAAATTTTTTTATTCAGTATGACAAATAATGGCAATGTCAAAAAAAATTTTCATTCCAAATAATGATTTTAGTTAAGAGACCACAGTTTCTTATGTATTTGTTACATTGTTATTAAGGTGATTGTTAGAACAAATGAATCATGAACAAAAGACCATAAATTTTAGAGAAATGGAGTTCACGTCCATGGATGATGTCTACTTAATTTCATTGCACAATTGGTTTTGAAGGAGGATGCGTTTTTGCTGTTGAATCCGATGAAGGTTGCAATTGATTTATAGATTGGGCGAGAGTGGAGAAGGGGAGAGAGAGAGAGAGAGGTGGGGGTGGGGGGGGTTAAGTGGGCACACTAAACTCTCTTCTTTATGTTCTTTCAACCGCAAATTTTTTTCTTTTTTTCTTTTTTTTTTTTTTTTTTGGGTGGGGTGGGGATAAATCAGATCTGTGTGAGAGAGACAAATAGGATGAGGAAGAAGAGAAGAGAGAGGAGTAGACATAAGACGTGGGAATGTGGGGGTAAAATGGGTAAACTCATTATCTTTTTTGGTGGGGCTGTGGATGCAGCCAAAATGGCTGTGGAAATAGCCCTGCCCAAAAAAAAAATCGCCATTTTTGCATACTTTGAAGCAAAAATACATACCTCCTTGCTGCCAACACCATCCCAACTGACTTCTTCCTCCTCCATTGCTCATAAAAAAACGTAAAAACTACTACAAATGGGTTATAGATTTTTGTTTAAGGGTTGTTGTGAGAGAGTGAGGGATGAAGATGATATATTGGTTAGGGGTGGTTATGAGAGAATGAGAGATGAGGATGAGAGTTGCCGGAAGCGCCTGAGAAAGTTGCTGGAAAAAGTTGCCGGAGATAGTTGCCGGAAAGGGGTGCCGGAGAGTGGAACAAGAGGGTGAGGGGTGGGGTGGGGTGGGTTAAACACAAATGCCCTTTTTGGTCATTTTGCAGCATCATTTTTTTCATTAAAAAAAATTGGGGGGCCAACTTAACCTTTAGGGGGGTTACAATAGCCGTTCTCCTGGTTTATAGGCTAAAAAATTAGCCCACCTCAATTTTGAAGGGGCAATTAAATTGACAAAAAATGCTTGACAGATTTTTTTTCTTTTTTCACTTTTTTTTTTTTAATATTTATAATGGATACAACCTACCCTTACCCTAACCCTAACCCTAACCCTAACCCACTTTAATATCTAACAAATAGGTATTAATGTTTTTCTATAAGTTTGAACTCAAAATCTCTCACTTGTTAAGAAAGTGTGCTTGTTGAGTTTGGATCCATCAAAGTTTATCTTCATCCAATTTCCATTTAGATGAATATATAAATATGATAAATTTTAGGTTTCTGATTTACTAATCGATCCTTATAAATACTTGGTTTGGAATAATCCATAAGTATTTTAGTAGCTTTTTAAAAGGGACTATATTTTGAAGATTTACAGGTACACTTATTTCTACTAATCCAAATTTGCCAGAGTATTCACAACCTATTTTGCCCCTCCAAAATTTTTCCTATTCCATCAATTTTTTTTAAAGAAAAATTATCTAGATTTTTTTTTTTTAAAGAAAAATGATTACATGATAGTCTATTATTATAAAAGAATACTGAACACAAGTATACAAAGACATGTGTTTCATAAGAACATATGGATTGTCGTATATGAACACTGGTTAGTTTGTCATATAACTAGCCAAACTTGACTTTCTTCTCAAATTTTTTAATCCAATCAACTGTATCCATATCTTCACCGGAAGGGATGGACTGGACAGCAAGATACCATAATATCCCATACTTGTTTAGCTATCAGACAATTCGAGAAAATATGATTTTAGATTTTCCATTTAATGATCACAAACCATGCAGCATGATCTATAATTGACTAGTAACAAGGGTACGAAATTCCCAACACCCTTGTTATAAAAAATAAAAATAAAAATAAAAAATTTCAGGAAAGTTTACAAAATGTATATATAGAAGCAACCCCAAATGCAGAATCAAAAAACCACTCCTCTTATTTATCCAAAATGGATATAACAACTGAGAAATGGGGAAACATCATTCCATATATCCCATAAAGACCCTAAGCAACATCTGTTTTAGGCATGCATCATGCATGCCCACGAACGCACTGGCCATTGACACTTTTTGAAGGGCCAATCGTCAGAATCATACTCCAAATGATAGCAATCACAGTCACTGCTACAGTCCACAATTGAAACGCTGAGTTCGGCCCACACCCACAAACGCATAAGCCGGCCGGGCAATCGCCTGCAGGGCACCGGCAGTATGTTGGACAGTCGCAGGGAAGAATGCATTGCCATTCCTTCCTTGCTGCAGCTTCCATGGACCAATCTGCAGCCACCATTTGTTAATTACCAATTTACCATTACTCGTCACTCCATTTCTAGCCTTTTATAATTATAACTAGATATAGCAAATGCTATAATTAGTCGATGTAAAACTATGGAAGACAATAAAAAAAGCTAGGATTTCATATTGGATTTGAATATATTTAGAGCAAACGTTTGAAGAAAGCATTAGGTTTTTTAGAATATATTAAAGTATGTGTTTTAGAATTATAGTTTCCATATTCCTATATATTTCTATTTATTATATAGGAATTATAATTTCCGTTTCCTTTGAATTCCTATTTGTGTTTTATATATTAAAGTATGTGTTTTAGAATTATAATTTTCATATTGCTATATTTCCTATATATGCAAAAGGGTAGGTAGTTGTGTATTTAAAAATTAAAATAAGGGTATATTAGTCAATCAAAAGTTTTTCTTACATTCATCTTTTTATAGGTAGTATAGATAATTAGATATAGAATATGTGCGTTGTACGTGAATATTTTTAAATAATACTAGTTACACAAAATGATAAATACAAAAAGATTTTATATTTTTTCATAAAAGATAAAATTTAAAATTCAAAGTACATTTTTTTTTTTTATAATCAAAATTGTCAACGAAATATTAAAAACTTTTAGATATACATTCAGAATTTTTTTTTTTCTTCATAAAACGGAATATTTAAAAAGTTTATATTCATATATATTATCATGCGACTTAATAATTGCTTTAAGAAAAAGAATTTGAGTAAAAATTTAATTTTAATTTGTTAAGAGTTTGAGTTAAAATCTATCTTTCATTTGTTAACAAATGATAAAAATGTTTATTATGTATTTCAATTAAAGAAAGAATAGATATGTGTTTTTTTTTTTTAAATAAGAGTATATTGGTCGTTCATTAATTAACGAGTAATATGCTGAGAAGAATTATCTGTTATGTACGTGTGGCACTCAAATAAATAAGACTTGCTTTTTTATTTAATGATACGATTGTCACCAGTACATCAGCCTGTTAATCCGTTACGTAGAATTGGGGTAAAAACTTCCAGTATACGTATCATATTTCCGTTTTATAATCCATGAACAAAAAAGCTAGCCTTTGGTAAAACCACCGCTACATATAGGTTTTTTCGCAAATAAATTAGACTTGCTTTTTTATTTGATGCGACAGCAACTGCAATATTAAGAAAAGAAATTAATGATAAAGATTAGGGATCGATCATGGCACAACTGTATACACACACATACATATATATATATATATATATATATATATATATGGAAAATAATGATCAGGTAACCACGTGCTGATATAACTTATATTAACACCCGCATTAGAAGTTGTACCTTATAAATTAGTAGGTTATAAGATACATTGAGCCAATGCACAGGATACAACACCTAATATATGATACTGATATAATTTATATCAATACGTGCTGACCTAATCATCATCCTATATATATGCATATATTAAAAAAAATCCCAAACAGACCCTTAAACAAACGTAGATCAAACTTGATTTCAAAACGCTTGATGAATGGTGTCTTTCAGCTGTGGTGGATTCCAAAATTGATGATTCTGAACTGCAGAATTTCCCCGACTCTTGACATCTTGTGCTGGTAAATATGGAATTGAGGTACAAATTTGGTTTCCAATATTTTTCGGCGTAGCCAGTTCCTTGAAAAACAGGCTTTAGTGTGTGGCAGTTTAAGATCATTGGGTATAAGCTAATATGTCCCTTCATCAGACTAATCAAAATGGTGACAAGTCCATTTAACTATTTAGAGAGAATGTCCTTGGCACCTATAAATTCCAAGAAGAAATTAGGTTCAAATTGGACCACAGGATCTCATCACTTTGACAACGTATAAGATGATCATCCAGCTGATTTTCGAGTCAAAGTTGCTCAAGCTTGGCTTATTAAATTAACAAGCTCAAAAATAATGTTCATGCTCGACTTATTGCTCATGAATTATGAGCAAGCTTAGATGAGATTTTTATCAAGCCGATTTCTAGCCAAGCTCAGTTTGTTTGGTTGGCATGTGTGTGTGAGTTGTAAGTTGTGATCACTTAAAACACATCTATATATAAAAATTTTCAGAAACTAAATTGCCAGAGCCTAATGGAAATATGAGACATACAAAACATAACAGCACGTTTATGCATTAATACCAAGAGGAAGGTAAGGAAGTAAGAAGTGACAGAAACAGAGCAACACCATTTAACATCACAGATTAGATCTGACCAAAACAGACAAAGACAGTTTGTTCCTTTATTCGGAAGAGTCTCAAGTCTCTTATCTAGCTAAAAACTCAGGCACACAGGCAAATATGTTTCAACTGCATGTGTCGACGACCATGGGAAACGGAGAAGTAATTATCCTTGCAGTCCAATCACACCTGCAACAGGATAAATAAATAAATTATTCTTATGATAAATAAGGAAATGGTAGAACCCAAGATGTATAAAATCTATAGAACCCATGTCAAATTGTCCAACATCTGAAGAGACCATTAATCATTCCGCTTTATTTTTCAAAGCATTTGAAAACATAAATTCATGATTTAGAATGGGGTCACCAAAAAAAAAAGTAATAAAAGGAGTCATCACTTAACAATTGATTGTAACTTGAGAGACTCAACGTTGACCTAAACTAAAATTGCATAAGAGAAGCAAGTTATAAAAAATTTCAAACTAGAAAACATGACAACAAAATGGAAATTTCATATCCATGTGGTTTCCAAACACCACTAAGCAAATTTGCTTACCACAGGCTACTCTGCCACCAGCATTTCCAGTGGTTTTGCTGAGCTCATGTCCCCCTGGATATAGAAAGGCAACAATCATTACATGCATAGAGGGGGCAAGAAAAAATGCTCAAATAATAGAAATAAGAATAGAAAAACAATTAACATTTGTACAGCTGTCAAAGCATTACTTATCAGCATGAACAGGAGGAGATTTACTCTCATGATTAAAAACATACTACAATAGCAAAGTTCTCTACCAAATGTAGACTGTGAGCTAAAAAGGCCAAGTATCAATTGATCGAGCAATATAATACCAAGCCCCAAACACTCGTCACTTTTTTGGCAGCAAACTTATATTCTGCTTTTGGAGATCAAGGTAGAAAGACAAAAGTGAAAATGGCAACATTTTAAACCGTTGTATCAGAAAACACATCTTAAAATTCTAATAATCTCAGTTTTTATGAATTATGAATTCAAAAAACCTTTAATATTGCCTCAACTAAGTCAATCTCTTCAGTACATTTTACTGGTTGTGTTCATCAGTGGATCTCACCCAACCACACTATTTGTTAATATGTATTCATTGGATATGAGTTCAAAAATTCCCCTCCCACCAAACAAGCCACAGTGTAATAAAAAGCAACAATACAATACAGCTGCTTGAGGGGAAAAAAGGATATACATAGTTAGAACTTAGAATTTAGAAACTATTAAGATTACCCTTTCCAAGATCATCGGGATCCCCATGGACAACAACAGCCCTTCCAACAATGGAATGTGGTCCAGAGAGAGGGATCTGCAAACAAATACCAGCACCAAAGCGCAACAAAATCAGGTTTATTTAAGTATTAACAAATATGATAAACAAAACCAGTAATAGAAAAGAAATGAATTAAACAACCTGCTTGTCAACAATTGTGAAATTGACAGTTCCTGAACCACAAAAATACATGCAAACATGTTAGTGACACCTAGGAAGTATTAAAAATCATAATCTAACTGGACCTAATGTTAAAATTAACAGCCAACAATAATGTGAACAACGCAATACATACCATCAGCACCAACTGTGACATTTCCCAGATCACCAGCATGACGATTCTCATCTTCAGGTGCACCATGCTCTTTCCCAAAAGGATTAAAATGTGGTCCTAAAAATAGATTGATCAAAAGATTGATCACATTTAATTTCGATGGAAAACAAAGAGTGGGTGCTTTCTTCTGCAACGACTGATTGAAGATGTAAAGAATAAAACATTCTGGTAATTAGACGCTACCAGTTGACATGCAACCATTTGTTGTGTCCCCAAGGGCATGCACATGGAAGCCATGAAGGCCGGGCTTAAGGCCACAAACACTTCCAGTTACTGTAGTTGGTCCTAAAAAAATGAAATAAAAATAATTAAACTTCTACAATAAAATAGCCATATAAGTAACGTCATTTTTCCCAACCAACTAAATAAAGTTCTAAGTTACCGTCTCCTTCTTGGGTGAAGAAGATAGTTCCACTGACACCTTCACTGCTGCTAAGAACGGCAACGGCCTTCACCATTGTTTTATGTGATCTAAACCGAAATAACTAGTTAGAATTACACATATAAATAACCCAAATAAGGGAGATGACACAGTAAATTGAAAATCAACACAACTGTTAGTGAAAGAATCAAGCATGAATAAGGTAACAAGGTCTCACTTACACAGTATACTTTCATAAAAATCAAAAAAATAACAAGAAAATAATGAGTAAAAATAGACTAAAAGGACATCAAGCAACTTTACAACATTCCCGGATTAAGTAATGTTGCGCTGGTACGTCAGAAAAATATAGACCAATAATAGTTAAGCAGTTTATATTTGAACTCTATTCAAGTTTAATGCGCATAGCAAAAATGAATAAGGACATTCCAAACGAATATTTCACTTTTCAGCTGATTAGCCATTGATATTGTGTATTTGAGTAATGCTATGTGCCCCAACTCTTTCCAGCCCCCAACTGCCCCAACTCATACAGGACAGCGCTCACACCTATGCGGTGACCCACCCCCATGTGAGCAGTAGGGGCGAGGAAGAGGGGGGATTTGGGACGCATAGCATTTTCCATTTCCCTTTTTCTGTACTTTTGACAGACAGATATATCTCTGTACTTTTGACAGACAGATATATCTTTACATATATACACATACATGGGTCCAGAGCAGTCCAGTGCGTGCAACAAAAGCAAGCCTCTCTCTATGGATATATATATATATAGCTTTGATCATGGTTGGGATATCCCGGTGTGGGATATCCCGGAATCCCATACGATCACAATCATCCACGGGTCAAATGTAATCACTAAACTACAGATATGCATACCTACACCCACTTAATTAAATTAACTACCCACCAGCGACTCAGCAACATACAGTGCGTACAACAAGCAGGCACAGGAACAAATTAAAGTAACATGTCAAAATTTCTTACAGAGCAACAGATATACTCTTCCAGACCCCCCCCCCCCCCCAAACACACGCAAAAAAAAAAAAAAAAAAAAAAAATCATCCTCATATTTACAGTCATCAGTGTCTTACATAAGCAAATCATCTCTCCCACCTCCCCCCCCAAAAAAAAATCAACATGGAAATAAATAAATAAATATACAGTCATGAGTGTCTCACATACCTGGAGTAAGACCTGGTTAGATCTAATAATAATCATTCAATTTACAAACAAACACAGCAAAAACACCAAATCTAAATACATAATCCAAAGAAATTAACAAAGGTAATAGCATAACACACATATTTGGTATCCGATCACTGAGAAAGCAAGAGATCAACATGAAATCAAATTTAAAACTACTTCAGAAAAAAAAAATTAATGAAAATAGGAAATTTATACTGGATTAACCAGATCGAAGTATTACAGTTCAAATATTGAAGGAGATAAACCCTATAATATGTGTGTGATTAGAAGAGAGAGGGAGAAGCGAGGTCAAAACGTACCTCAGAACACCCCTAAGAGAGAGAGAGAGAGAGAGAGAGAGAGAGAGAGGGTGATACTCAGAGAAGTGAGTGACAGAGAGAACAGATAGGCGCAAGAAATGTGAAGCCATTCGTCGGTATTTATTTACTCCATTTATTCCTTTTTTTTATTTTTGTGTACAATATTTATTGTTACTTTACCGGCTCCAATTCTTCACCTGCCACCGCGTTACCCGTGACCATTTGAAATCCAACGGGTATTTTTGACATTTTGGGTATCCTTTGTTTTTAAAATAAAATATTTTGAGAAAATAAATGTTGGAATTATAGTTTTCTTTTTTTCTTTTTTTTCTTTTTGAAGCAAGAACTTCAAATTCATTTAACAAATGCAAGAAATGTCAAAAAAATTTGGTCTAACCTACCAGGAATGTAATGAACTTTTCTAATTAATGCTATATTGTTCCCTTTTTATCAACAAAAAAAAAAAAAAGGTATAGTCGATACCTTTTTTTTTATTTTAATTAATGTACGGTTCTACAAATATTTCGTGGGCATAAACTCGAAATTTCCAATTTTCAATACTTATTGAGTTTGTATGGGTTCTCATTTTTAGCTATCTCAGGTACTAAATTTTAAACATGTACCACATGGTCATATTTATTATGTTAATTTGTTTTATTTGAATAAATCAACTCAACATATGTCAAAATGGGTCTACATATGCGGATCAAAACTAATTGAATATTTCAATGCAAAACTCTCATGTATGATGATTTTGATCAATGTGTGTGATTAAATAAAATGATTTTTGTTAATAATAAAACTTTAGGAAAGAAAAAAAATGTTCTTTTGACTCCAAGTTTGGCACGTGTTCACACTATTAAGAGTTTACGATTTTCACTTTCTTTCCTTCAATTACACATTGGTAAGTTATTTGTTGTTGATTTCACTCATCTTCCTTATATGGAAAAAGGGACAATGCTATCACCTAAAATTTAAGAGAAAACCTATAAAAATGTAAAGTGAAACAAGTCGAACTCAAAGGAGGTGAGATATAAATCTCAAAACTTATCTGCAAGACATTTGTAAAATCTTTTATCTCATACTAAAAGGTTTGTCTCGAGATGGAAACAATACTTTTTAAAATAGAGGAAAGCTCATTAATCAACATAGCTGGGTGCATCTAAACCAACTTTAATTTTCATAATTCTTTTTTTTTTTTTTAATATTTTCTTTATTGATGGTTCGAGGAAGGGGTGATGCTCCATAAGTAATAATTCATCATCCTCCCTAAACAATTTTAAGTTTGTTTGCTAAAATTAGGAAAATGAGGGGTGGAGGGGATATTTTTGGTACCTTGTAATAAAATGCCATAAACAAGTTATTAATTTCAAGATTCTGGTTGAGAAAAGCACCCCTATCTGTTTATAAAGAAAGAAATAAAGTTATTGATTTCTATTTCTTTCTTAGCTAATTTAAATAACATAATTCAACGTTATTAAATTTAATTTTTATAAAAAAAAATTAGATATTCTTTGATAAGATGTTTTACCTATTGGTATATCCAATCTATATTAGCGTCGATCATTTTTTTTTCTTTATTTATTTTTTTAAATAAGAGCACCCTATAGTGTTACCTTTTTTGTTGGACATACTTTGACCAAGAACTATATATAAAAATAATAATAATAATTTTAAAAAAAAAAAAAGGAATAACATGTGAAGCCGTACACCGGGGCCCGGGGGGGTGGAAAGAAAGGTAAGATATTAAATAAAATATTATTGAGGCCATTTTTCAAATTTTTTGTCATGCAATTTAAAGAGGGCTTAAAATAGATGACGATAATAAAAGCAAATTTATTATTAATGAAGTTGACAACTATGGAGGATGGATTACAATTGTGATACACGACGAGGAATTTTATATTATATAAATGTGAACATTGACATGTATAAAAGATTCCATTCAGATTGGATCATAAAAATATAAGTATCCTATCCTATACCAATAATTTACTAACATTTTTTTTTTTTTTTTGGGTAGACATTAACCGACAACCTATTGGATTAAAAAAGAATTTTATATAAATTCTCCCAAGTATAAAATAGAAATAAATAACACTATGTTTAGATAAGAAATTTTTAGGTAGAATTTGCTTTCGAGATGGAATTTGTAAAATTTTTATAAAGATGAGATGGACAAAATTCTTACAAAAATTTTACAAATTCTATCTCAAAAGCAAATTCCACTTAAAAATTCTTTATCCAAACATAACGTAAGGGAAGTGGAGAGGGGGATTAAGACTTGTGAAAATGTTAAAGGCAGACCTAACTCATGAATTTTATCACTATAAATACAAAAACGGTGCCTTGTTATTATGAATGAAAGCTGTGGTGGCACCACCACCGCCAAACCACTACCATCAACTTCACTAACCTAACACCAGCACCCCTATCACAGACGGACCGCTAAAACCAATTCTACCACCCTATATCACCTGCAGTCATTACAACCACCGGACCACCTGTGCTGAACCACCAAGCACTGTATAGCCAAACCCGTACCACCATCACTACTGTCATACTATAACCTTCCACTACCATCACCACCTCATCATTAAAACCAACGCCGCACTGTAAACACACTCACGTTCACGGTTCATCATTAAGCAGTGGGAAAAGGGGTGAGGGTGGGAATAAAGAACAACTACATTTAACTCTCACTATCTGCTCAAGATAACTGGTGTAAATATAAGATTGATATATATAATTGCCAAATAACACCTGGCAAAAACTTTTATGTAATAAATCAATGAGAGCACACGGGGAATATGAAACTTACAAAGCGGCCTAAATGCCTAAAGAAGGATCTCATCCAATAACCTAAATAAAATTAGGGAAGAAAAGATTCCCCGAGAAATTTCATAATTCAGAGTCAATTGGCATTCCAGGGTTAGTGGAGTCTTGCTCGATCGATTTGCGAGATTCTTCCCACAACTGGGACTCAATCCCCAACTTCCTGAGCTCCATAAGACCACGCTCAACTGTAACATGGAAGAAAAGTATCACAATAATTCAAAATACAAAATTAAGGAGATTAAGGAGGAAATAAATATTGTATGATTATCCATGTGAAATGTTTCAGTGTTTCAGATGTGGATGCGGCACATATTCACCATTTACAGCCTTTTGGGTCTAAATCGGGAAGGAACTCCGTGGATAAGGATGGCAAATCATGAATGGAATTCATCACACATTCACATGGACCATGAATTTACTTAATGGTTTTGTCCATTTCTATGCTATATAGTGGTAAAACAGTTTACAAAAATGCTACAACACGCTACTTCCTTATAGTTCTGCTGAAATATAAGGAACCGTGATACACTTCAGAACATGAAGCCAACTAAAACCACGAGTCCACCATAAAATTGCTTCCATAGTGCGAACAGTGAAACAATGCCATTATCCATAATATTTTGACAAGAGTGAAAAAGGTGAATATCATTTTGTCGAGATTCAAGACCTAAGAGGATTATATGTATTTTTGTGAGTCATGTTTCTGGGGAGAGAAAAAGAGAGAGAGAGAGAGAGAGAGAACCATCAACTGCATCATGAGAGATGGGTGACCGAGAGCTGTGGTTGATCCAGAATTGCAAACGCTCGTCCGCAACATCCTCTTCTAAGCCATGGTTTTTTGCTCTTCTCCAGAAATATGTAAGCCAAGCCTGCAAAAGCATGACAACCAAGCAACTAAAATGTGATTTAATGTATACTGTACGGACATAATATAAGGTACGATAGTTTCTCATAGTACAATTTATGCACTTCTAATTATACCATATACAAGTCACGGAACGAACAAATTTCTACACAAAACTTGAGGAAACTTCCTCGAGATTTCTACAGAACGTGACAATAAGGAAAAAAATTCGAGTATTGGACTATTAGTTGCCAAAAAATAGAGTTAAAATCAAGCTTTTGTAATGAGAAAGCCAATGCATCAGTTTTCGGTAAAACAATAATAAGAGTATTGCAGTAACCAATCATAGCATGCCATGTTACATTGGGACTCTTTTGGCATTTCCATTGATATACAAGTGCAACACTGCAAAATATAATGCTACCAATCTTAATTGCAAGAATCTCAGAATACAATACTATTTGTGCAGAATAAGTGCCCCATATTAAGGGATCATATTTCAAGTAGTATAGTCAATCTGATTTTTGTTTTTACTTTTTCCCGATGAGTAGTCAAGCAGAAAATTTATGTCCAGTTAGTACTTTTCTCACCTCCTCTGAGATGAAACCCTATAATTTTTTCAGAGAAAAATCAGGCAAATACTAAATTTTCAAGGGACAGGCTCAAAAGTTATGTCCAAGCAAATTTACAGTAGTATGGCCACACGATCACCAAGCAGAATTCATACTGAACTCCAGTGGCCATTTGAACAATACCCAGGGGTGGTGATCTAGTGGAAAAGGTGTAAAAGGCCATGTAGTCAAGGGTTTGAGTCTCGGGGGCAGTGGTGTGACATGTACTTGTCCCTTGATGATCTTGCTCAACTGGCTTGAGGGAGTGCATGTGGTTCCCCCCTTAGTGGGCCCATCTATGCCCCTCTTATCATCAGTTCATCAGCAGGTAGGGGAGGTACTATGGTCACACCCAAGTAGAATTGCCACAACTGGTTGCTACCCTTCTACCCTTTTTTGCATCTCCCCCCCACCCCAAAAGAAAAAAAAAGAAAAGAAAAGAAAAAGAAAGAACAATTCTTCCCTATTTTGCTGCCAAAAGACCCTCAAATAATGCAACAAAGTTTTTGGAACTTTCGTGAATTGAATAATCCTAAATTTCTAATATATACTAATCAACTTCACTGTCCAGTAAAAATTGTGGTTCTTTTTGAAGCAAAGCCAAAAGTTATTCGGGTCCACCAAATGGTTTAGTAAGCATGAAGGGCAACATATACTTGAAGTAGATTGATGATATACTCAACATATTTTACCCAACGTCAAGGCAACAAATTAAAGTACTTATTGGGCAATAAAGTTTGGATAGGTCTGCATGATTGATCACATCAGAATTTATTACTCGTCATATATAACATAAAGTAGTTTTTACGGATAGTAGACTCAACTGCACAAAAACCCCATCCCAAATATTTGGTGCCAGCCGCACAAATCATCTGTTAAATCACCCTGTCTCATGCCATCAGTCCATCACACCTCTTCCTTTAAAACATCAACACATGTTCTTGCCCTTCCCTTGTAGTGCCCAGAACATGAAGCAATAATCTTTCCTTCCTCTCTCTCTCTCTACCCTTGTCCTCATTTGCTGCCCATTTTTAACTTCTAAAATATGCATCTATCTATAGGAAGCCTTTTATTTGTCGCGAATTTTAAATGAATACATGCATATAGTTAATAAATCTCTCCCCTCGCTTTAGATTTCATACACCCTTTGAGTTTAAAACTATACAATGCCTCTTCTTCAGTTACACTCGCATGCAGCATTCCTCCACACACCTCATTTATCCATCTTTTCCCTATAATCATATTACTACGATCAAAAACTGGTTAAGAAATGAAGAAAAAAACCTGGCCCTATAATACTTGCAATGGACCTAACATGATGGGAAAAAGCCAAGATTAGAACTAAGAAAAAGAGGGTTGGGAGAAGAGAGGGGGGGTGATGGGGACAGCAGACACAAGGTTCAACATGGTGATTCAATGCGGCCTACTAATTTGAAGACCATGGGTTTACCATAGCTACTTAGTTTATTTTAGAATAATAAATTGTTGCATTTGAATTTTTAGACTTAGCAATCACTCGTGTGTATGGGCGTCATCATCGTCGAACAGCTCAACCAGTGGCCCTGTGGCTCGATCAAACATAGACCAAAACGCATCAGCCTTTTTTACACACATCAACCCTTTTTGTTTGGAAGCCAAGCTGATGAATCCTACTTGGGAGCCAAGTTTATGTTTATTATTTTTATTAGTTAGTTTACTTTATTTTGGACATTAATTTAGGTGCAAATATATCTATTTTTGGAATGTAAGCCTCTATAAAGGCATGAATGTGTTATGAAGGAAATATTATTGATGAATGAATTAAACCCTTGTTACACAATGTTTGATGCTAATTCCAAACAACTCCTTAGGTGCGAAGCCTAGGGTTCTTCCCTCCCCCTCTTCTTCTCCCTATCTTTTCTCTATTCTCTCTTTCTTCTCTGTTATTGTGCTCAACAAGACCGTAGGGAGGTATTTAAAAGGACAAATAGGCCCCTGACGATTCCCAACAGATTAATGTGGATACATGGACTCAAATATAATTTTCTACATCAATACGGAAGAAAAAAATGCTAAAAGCTGTAATCATACCTGCTTGAAAAGCATATCTTCAGATTCCTCTTGGCTTAATTCTGAAAGAAAAAATACATATATCTTCAAAAATTTGACATCAATCTAACCTTATGTAAATCCACATGTAGCCTTGAATGTTAAACTACATTCATAGGGGCAACTGATCTCAAAAATAGGAAGTAAGAAACAGAGGCATAAGAAATCAATAATTCTCGCTAATATAAACCAACAAATGCATGTATTTTTTATTTTTTATTTTTTTATGTAACACGTCTCCTGACACATGAACTGTACGAGACTACGAGGCCAATCCAGACTGTCACTCTTCTATTTTTTTTTTTCTTTTTCTTTTTTTTTTTTTTCGGGGGGGGGGGGGGGGGGTTGTTCAAAGGAGAGCCCAATGGACCCTTGGGCTACAAAATGGGTGTAGGCTGTGTAGCCCATCCCCCTAATTAAAACCCAATCCCCCTTCACACGCACCCGAAAGAGTTGAAACTATACCCTCCCCCTTAAAAGAGGAGATGTGCCACCTCGGCTACAGCCCCATTGGCAATCCAGACTATCACCCTCATTGGCCTCAGGATTGCCCACGTATATTTACATACATCCACATCAATTTAATGGGGCATGTGACATGGGTGGGCAACGATACACCTAGTGAAATATGTATAATGAACATAAAGAATAAAATTGAGAGAGAAAAGTACAATCCACACAAGTTTATTTTCCGATGTGACAAAAACCTCCTTGTCAAGTGAGCTAGAAGGTGGCCAATTCAGATTAACCATGTAACTGACAGGACCTCAAATTGGTATATGAATAACAAATTTATCCGGATCAACTCAGAACTTAATATGTAAAAACGAAAAACAATGATATGAAGGCTTTTTGTGTATGCACTATGCAGTGTGCACAATTGGGTTTGTTTGTAACTCACTATCGTATCACATATTTTGTGTCATATGAAGAGTGACATAGCAAGTAACCAATCTCAAACCATCTATCTGATCATGAGTCTAAAGCTTTGCTCAACTCAGTTTATATACCCTATAATCTTGCAAACTCAACTCACGTGTTGCCGAAGCACACATGTTGCTTGTGCTGGAAAAAAAAAAAAAAAAAGAACAAACAAACAAACAAACAAAGATTTCCCAAAAAATAATACTGACAAAAGTTTAAATTTGTTTAGTATAAAAATGTTGAGATAAAAAATTAAAATTTTGAATTCAAATTGAAGACAAAAACTAGTATTAAGTAGTTAAGGAGAGAGAGAATGGGAAGTAGTTATGATGGAGAGAAACCACCTCCATTATCTTAAATATCTACTTTAACCCCATTTTTTATTTCATCTTCAAAACTGATGAGGGTCTTTTGGTACTTTACCTTGTACATCCAACCAAAAGTGCAACCCCTTTCTATAATAGTATAGATATAGTTAATTCTTTCACTCAAACATTATTTATGCTACTTCACTAGTTAGAAAGATCTTTTTTCATTGATCTTGTGTAAAATGAAGAACTTACCAAACCCTTCTAATAGATTGTGACCCTCAATTGGTAGCTTCAAATCATCTACACCTGTGATAAAAAACAAAATGGAGAAACATTGTTAGGCAACTTAGACAGTTAAGATAATTTTTTGAAATCATATGTATTGGAAACATGACAAATTAATCTTTAAATTTTAGTGCTTGTTTATTACGACTAGTTCAAATTATTTTATATGACCTAATTTATATGATTAATGTATCATGCTTTAGCTTAAAATTACAAGAAACTATTAGAATCAGGTTTAGAAGATTTTAAACAAAAAATGCATCATGAGCATATAAAATGAAAATTACTAATAAGTGAAGGGTTTAGAATTAGGGGACACAATTTTTGCACTTAATTCTTAAGCAATTGGATTCACAAGATCCAATGGAATTCCAAAAAGTTGACATGGCCAAGCTCCACTCCCCATTTGACAAATCAACAAAGTAAAAAAATTGTGTTTCCTGATCTTGATTCTTATGGAATTCTCTTATGGCCCAAGGTCATCTAATATTTTAGTGGGGAATCTTGCAAAGTGTGAGCTCCATGGCAATGTGTCAAGTGTTGAAAATGTGCGATTGCAAATGTCTTCAGATGTGATGCTATACCTGTTCTACGTGATTAAAAAAATAATGACTAAGTAATTAAAAAAAAATTAAAACAAAAAGCAATTCATTTTACTTACCAATCCTAAAAAATGATGCATTCTACTCACGTGGGAGGGAGCCTCTAACAATATTTAATATTGATTTTTCCTGAAACTAACCCTTACTAGCCAAAGGAAAATTTGTATGTGTGTGTGTATATATATATATATATATATATATATATGTTTATTTATTAAAGAAACAAATTTTGTGAATGTGTCTTAAAATCTCATGAATAAAATTCAAATGTAGAGTGAATTGATAAATAGAATTATGAAACTTAGATAAAAAGGTTGAAATCTGGGTGCCTAAGCTAAAATCTTGGACTCTAATCTAGTATCTAATAATTTCTCTACAACATTGTTTCTGACAAATGAAGAAAATAACTCAATTTTAATAGAAAGATTCCGGGTGAAAAATCGAAAATAACAATTGAGATAGAGAATTATAACAAATGATATCTATGAGCTGGTTACATTCAGCAGGTTTTCTGCATATAAGCCAACTGCACAGATTCCATCAGCTTATTTCTAGATTTGTGAAAACATTTTAAAATTCCTATAAACTGTACACCAGGGAGAGACAATTATCAGAATCTTCTTAAATAATCTATGAAGGTAAAACACAAACACAAAAATTAGAGGAACCAATCCCTTCATTTTGGTTTATTTGTTCATGTAAACTACTATAATATATATATATATATACACACACACACAGACACACACACACATATATGGGAAGAGAGAGAGAGAGAGAGAGAGAGAGAGAGGTTAGTTCCAAAATCCAAATCCAACTGCTCTTGAATCACCAACAAGCTCTTGCTCAATCCATTTGAGTGTTGAGAGATTGAGTGCAAAAGTAAAGTGTGCAATTCCATATCATGAAGTTCTTCAATGTAAAAGAAGAAAATGCTGTCAAACCACTCGGTTATGACGTTCATTATCCAAATACATATGGCATGTAGTATAAAGCAGACTCTTAAGTCAGGTCAGTAAAAATGGTTTTAGGTAGGTCGTGAAAATGACATACCACTGTATTACGGATGATAAAATATTGAATATGAAAACAGTATTAACTACACACCTGAGGAACCAGATTTGAATGAATTTGGCCGTCGATGTTGAGCCATTGCAAGCAAAACTGCATCCTCAACCTTTGAAAAAAAATCACATTATAAACTGCTAGTTACAAGAAACAACTGCTTTGATGACATGAAAAACACGTCTAATGATGCAAAAGCATTGTCATGTTCATTTTTTCCATCAATATGGATGTTTCCAAGAATACAAGGCCAAGATCACTCAAAATTTATTCTTATTTACCAATTACAGAAATGTAAAGATCCAATATTCAAATTTATGACCAACTTGGATACTGAGGTTCAAAAAGAAGAGCAAAAAGAAAAATATCCAAAATTAGCAGGAAATATTTGTTGAACTAAAGGAACCCCATTGACTGATTAATGGCCAAACTGAAATTATTCTTAAAACCCAAAGTTAACACTTCCAACCTCTATGGATTTTTTACATAATTGCCTTAGCCACTAATGACTCATGATTACACTGTCCCAACACTGCAATACCAATTTAACCTTGAGGGAAGGATTTTTTTTTTTTTTTTTTTTTTTTGGTTACGTTGATCTTTGGGCCCCTAAGGATAGAAAAATCTTGTACTGTTGGGGCATATTATTCTTTTTTAATAAAGAACCAAAATGGCTTTCCCTGATATGGTGAACATTTGTCTTTTAATGAAAACCAGAACCCTGTGAGAGCCCAATCCAGAACAAACTAAAATTCAATAAAGGGATGAAGATTAAATGATTTGATTTGAAGTTTCTAAATAATAAAAAAAGTATAGATATAGTAACAACTAGAGAGCTCGTTAGAGGAGAATACAATATATTCACATGTAAATCCATAAAATGATCTAACTGCAAGTTCTAGGAGAATACAATACACTCACTACCCACAAGTAAAACTCAGCTGCACTAACCTATTATCGATCAAATGAAGCAGTAATTAAGAGAGAGAGAGAGAGTGAGAGGAGGAGGAGGAGGAGGGGGAGTATTGATAAAAAGAAAATTCATTTGGGGAGCATAACTGCAAGATTTGAAAGGATCTTTTTAAAGTGAATGAGCAGAGAGATAAAATTACTCATGATAAAGAAGCAAGATATAAAACCTAATCTACCCTTATCTATAGATATATCATATATGTTTGGATACTCCCCACCTGGCAGAGATATAGATTGCAGAAATGCCCTGATAAAAAAAACACAAATATGCATTTCTTTGTTGAGGTGCTCCATCAATCAAACTAATATTTTCAATTTCAAGAAAGTGTTAGTTCCTCTCCCTAGCCTAAAATCAAATATACAAAGAAAATGCAACAAAGAGGTAAGACAGCTACAGCTTGCATCAAATCAAACTGTATCCACATACAGCTTGCTAAGAGACCCCATCTCAATATATTTTGAAAATTGAGAAATACTGATGTATACACTCATAAACATATTGATCTGCAGAGCTGTTAAACATGAGGATATGACAGAAACCTTTAGTGAAGCCAATTCCCGCAGACCTTTCTCAACTAAAAGCATGCTCTCAATGTTTCCCTCTCCAGAAAGTTCACTCAAGTCTCGTGGAACTTTTTCTCTTTCTTCCTCTGCATCATTTTTCACTGCTCGGTAAACAAATCAAAGAAAGGCAATTGGTAAGGCTGAGACACAATTTTGTTGGTGGGGAGGTGGGGAATAAATGACAAAAGAGTAAGAAATAAACCAATAAACAAGAACAAAGTATAACACATGCATCTGACTGTAATTATACCTTTTTCTTCTTTTGCTTTTTGTCCAGCCGCTAATACAACTTCAACAGGAAGAGGGGCAAAGGATGACCAGTATTCATATTTCGCTCCAGCTATCTCTGCATGAATACCTGCCAAGATGTAAAAACATTCATTAAACATCAAAGAAATCTGCATGAGAAATATGATAGATGACCCATGAATTAGCATGACTTGATGAACATCCAATTCAATCCTAGTTATCAATTTCAACTTCCATCAGAAAGGAAATCCGGCCATTATAGCACCCACACACACACAAACCGCGCATACATACAAAGTCATTTAGGATGTATAAATGAACTCCGGAGTCCAGACTCAGAACACTTCAACAGCAGAGGGGAGACACTCATCATGGATTTGCAGGACTTGGACATGTAAAAACCTCTAGTTGGATGATAAAGCTAATTTTCCACCTATAAAGAGGATTTATGCTATTAAGGTGAATAGTACTGATGATTATTGAGTTTTCACTTTTCAATACCTTTTGTAATTATATACCCTAATTGCTGATGAAAACTCTAATATTAACCAAAAAGAGGTTCATTTTGGACTACTTATCTATCAGGATCGGGCTGGGTTGGCTTTCAACCACATTGAACCCAACAAAGTTGGGGCACTATATTCAAGTGCCGGATAAAGGAGCCCGGCTGAACACTTGAACCATGGCAACACATATCAAATCAAAACCATTTCCATCCAAAAAATCATGATCACCTTCACGGAAAAGCCAAATTTCACTATTAAGGGGGCAGTCTTTAGAAGGTTGTTAGCGTGCACGTATTTATGCATGTATATTCATGTGTGCAACCACTATGCACATATGTAGGTTTGTAGGAGTAAATGTATGTATGTTTGACTAGTTTCGTTCATTGCCCAAACCTACTAATGGTAAACTACCAATACAAGGCCCAAATCACAAACCACTAACACCCTAAGCATAAATGAGGTAAAGAATTAAACCCACACCACAAGATCATTGAAACTAAATCACAACTTAGCCACTGTGTACTCAGCGTGCTCAAGAATATTCTTTTGAAGACTAACAAGATCATTCTTGAGAAACCCATCCATCAATCCAAACATACTATCAGCCTTCAACCTTTCTCTCCCCAAACTCTAGCACTAATCCAGCCCTCCTCAACACAATCCCTCATGAATCTCATTGTAGGTCCCGCTTAGAGTTTTCTTGCTGCAGTCAATCATCTCCCTCAACGCCTACTCAATCCAGACCAAATTCTCCCTATCTTTGATCTTGCGGTTGTGAAATTTAGTGATAAAGAAATTTCCATCAAATTCGAGGGTGGCTTTGTTGTTGCAAAGGCCGAGGACTTCGAAAACCCTAGTGGTGAGTTGGAGGAGGCCGAACTTGTTGCTGGCTCATATCAAAAAGGCGGTGGAGTTGGCAGAGAAGGAGTTCTCGATGGCTATGGTAGAGGTGAATGAGAGTGTTTCGGTTGTAGTGGAGACTCGTATGGGTTCGGCTCAAAGTTAAAAAGTCGTATGTAAGAAAATATGTGAGGATGATCATTTTGATGGAGTTGGAAACAGATGGTGGAAATTGTTGGAAGATGGAGGGAAGAGGTTGATTAGGGGAGATTTGAGAGAATGTGTGAGGAGAGGGAAGCAAATTGTAGATATTGCGAAATGTTCAATAAATTTGTAGAGGAAATATGCATGTTCATGTGTGTGTACGAAAATGTTTACCGTGCGAACGATGCACAAGGATTTCATATGTGGCTTCAAATCATGGCCGATTGGCCATTGATTTCCTGCACTGCGATTGTCATAAGCGCATGATCAATAATCCCAATTAGTATTGCACATAAAATCACCCTCGCGACATCACGCAAGTGATCGACACTATCTGTGCATGTGTGAGTGAGTGTATGTGTGTGTGTGTCAAAGAGCTCGTTTGGAATTTTGTAACAAAGCTTGCTAGAGGGATCTTTGGTAGAATTTGGATTGAGCCTTTAAAAAGGTTAAAAGGTGTGCATTAAGTAATTTAAAAATAAAAAAATCAAGGGTCAGTCTGAAGTTGGAACATCCGAACATGTACATTTACTAGTGATTGCAAAATTTTCTTCAAAATTTTAAAACTAATAGATTTCTCCTCACTCTTTATTGCACTTCTTCATTGCAATTTGAAAATTAAAGAATCTTAGTATGTCAATCTAGCCAACCCCAAGTAGTGGAGGTTTAAGCCTTGTAGAGTTGAGTTGGATTCAATAATGAAAATCACAATATAAAGGTGTTAGATCAATGGTACAAAGAACATGACTTGATATAAGTTTAAAAAAAGATTAAAAAAATAAAAATTATGATTAGGGCAACAATGTGTATAAAAAGGAAGCAACGTCAAGAATATTGAGTTCTAAACCGTCATAAGCCTTGAGTCCTTGACGTTATAATAGTACTTAAGCATTTGTTACATATTCTATACAATATTGTTTTATGTAATTTTTATAAATATAATTCCTGAAATGGAAGTATCACATGCTTTGTAGAAATTAAAAGAACCATTTTTAGAGGTGGAAGAGAAGCGTTCCATGAAATTACATCTATATATAGAAGCCACAAAATCACATCACATTTATCCGTGGGCCAGGGTCATTGTTGCTGACCATGGTGATGATGCTTCATAATGAGAAGTTTTATGATGGTATTCATGAAACCTTAAAATGCATCCTTCCATTATCTCCACAATCCTGTCACCTATGCCTACATTCACTTTTGTCATAGGTTGTACATTTTACTACTAATTTAAGCCTTTTAAGGAGTCCTTGAAAGTAACTACGAGGAAGAATAAATTCCTTAGGCCACCATAAAAGGTTTTAACTTTTAATGACCTACTGCACATGTTTTCTATTTTTTCTCAAGAAAAAGCTAACCCAAAAGCAATTATTCAAACTTGCTAACTACTCAGAACTTAGTGACAGCTATTTCCTCAGACTGTAAAAACTCTCCTCTCTCAGTGAACATGTCATGTGCAAGTTTATAACAAAAACTTCTTTCAATGTCCTTGATCTCATATACTCATGTGGTCATGTGCAACCTATTCAGCTAAAAAAGGAGATAACTTAGTTGACTGAATATGTTTCTATAGAATAATAGAAGTGAATGTCTTGCTTCTTGAGTTTGCATTGATCATAGCTATCTATATGAACTAAATGTAAACCTTATGCAAAAACCTTAGTAGACAAAAAAAACCAAAGCATAAGATTTCATTTTCTGGAAAACAACTAAATCAAATTAACCTTACCATGACGAACACATAAATCCCAATACCGAGCAAGCCAACACCTCTTAAGAACAACCTCCTCCTAAAATAATTAAAACGGGAAAAGAAAAACATATGAATCATATAACTACAGAATAAATTATTACAAAAAGGAAAGTGAAACTTATAAGCTATGAATCTAATACACACCATCTCCTCCTGAGTCAGAACCATTCTCTGTGTCATTGTCCGAAGTGATTTGATTTCGAACTCAGCTTCATGGAGGTGCTCCAAAGCAGATGTTGCCTCATCCCTAGCAGACTAATTCAACACAGAAGTGTCAATTAAACTGCTCAGACAGGTTGTTATGAACCTATACTTAATGAAACAAAAGAAATGTAAAGGACAAACGTACAAGATAGAAGTACTGGATACCTCTACTTCAATCCGAAGGGCCGCAATCTCTTCAGGCCTACCGCCATAAGTTTGTGCCGCAACTTTTAAAGCAGCCTACAATGAAAACTGTGTTTATTTGTAACACCTCAATTATGAACTACATCCATTTCCAAAAGAGTTTAATACATGAAGATAATGAATGGATTATCTAAGATATAGTGCTTCATGAACACATTTACAATTACCAAGTCAGCAATGAAAAATAAGGAAACAATCTAACCATTTCCACATAATCAATCAAGAGATAATGAGTGGCTTAAGTGGGGTGATAGCTCAACTCCACAAATGGGAGAGAGATAAAATCGCGCGGGAGAGGGGGTTGCTCTCATCATCTAGATTCAAAGTCAAGGTGTTGTTCGGATATTGATCGTAGCAAGCATCACTTCCTTCATTGGATGGGTTCAGGCTTGCTTGTCTCGCTCTCATATTGGAAGGCTAGGTTTAGATAGTTGAGTACAATCCCATGCTGTATCATTATTATTTCTATACATTAATAATTTTCTAATATAATTGTTACTGGAACCAACTTGATAGTCTTGATTCAATGATCTATCACTAATATTCTTTATAATAAAAAAATAATAATTAATGATTTTCAAAAAGAAAAACAAAAAATAATACATAATTCAGATATAGGAATCTCTATTTGTATAGATAAGTACATTTAAATATGTGAAATGTGCTTAAAATATTCATAAAATTGATTAGTTATTACATTATTATCCACTTGCATAAACCAAAAGGCTGCCATGTATAAATTTAATTTGATAAAATGATTCTTACTACCAATTGTTTGAAAAATACAATTAAAAAAAATTGTTTTTTTAGCTTTTCTTAAATAATCGTTCATTAAAGACGCAGGCTTAAGTGTTGGTTTTTCATATATAAATTTTTATATATTAGATTATATTTCCCAAAAAACAAAATATAGAGATATGGAATGATACCTGTTGACAAATGTATAAATACTTATAAATAATCTTGTCTAATACTCAATAGAATATGTTTCCACCATAATTATAAGTGATTTTGCTTCTCAGCAGGAACCGCCTAAGATTTTGCTCCTTAGTGGGATCCTAGAAAGCATCACCATTCAGTTCCGTTTAGGCATTTCTTGGGAGGGAAACGAGTTTTATGACAAATATTAGACATTATCGCACCAAAAATGGGATATCGTCTGTTTTTTTATATATTATAAACCAGTATATATCTTCGAGAAATAACAAAATCTCGAGACGATCTCATAACTCTCATAGAGAAATTGAAATTATTTAATGAAATCTGCTACAAAAGACTAAAAACTTCGTCAATTCATTAAAAAGTTTAAAGCTAGCCTACTAGTTAGCACTTCACTTAGATTGTTTGAGGCCTTACATTCAGAAGACCCCCCCCCCCAAAAAAAAAAATTTGGTGTGACCTGGAACAGTAGACTGGCCAGGTCGCTGGATTGGCAGTCCAAAGAGTTGGTCTGCTCAGGTTTGACCACACTGCTCCCACTCAGGTGAAACCTCCATTGTCGGACAGATGAAGCAAGAAGAAAACCAGTTTACCCACAAAAAAAAAAAAAGCAAGAAGAAAACCTCTTAATCCCACTGCAATCAGTTTTCATGTAAGTTTCTTCCTTTATGCTTACATAATAAATTGATTTGATTTCAATATCCATAGTGATACTCAATGGTATATCTGATTTAACTTAATGTCAAGCACTCGAGTCATTAGAAAAAGTCACCATACACAAAAGATAGTATGTGGAGTAAGACCATAAAAATATGTCTTGTTCACACATCTCACACTTTATGGAACACCATTGCGCTTAAAATTACTATCTAAAAGACATGGCTAGAAGGTGAAAATTTAACAAATTAAAATCTCCACCAAGGAAAGTGAGTTTGCAAATTTTAACAATTTACAATCTCCACCAAGAAAAATGAAATTGCAAGGTTCTTCTAGTGATCTAGTTATATTTATACAGTGAGTAACAGATAATTGTGAATAATAAATCCAGTCAACCTCATAACTCGTAAGTAAGAAATATTGAGCCTTCAGGGAAATGCTACCATATAGAAAACTAGTAGTATATGCATGCATCTATTTACACTTGGATGTAAAAAATAATATTTTTTGTCCATCCTGATATATGCACAGTTCATAACAGACCCAGAACTGCATAGGCACTTCAGCAATTTTCATACAGTAGCAAACAAAAATAATACATTAAAAAAATCAAGGGTGTTCCGAATCTATAAGAAAAAAAGGTATAGTTACCTTATGGGAATAAAAATGCTACTTGATTTAAAATTCATATTAGTCTCTACCAGCATTAAACACGTACATAATATATTACATATATCTATGTCTTGATTCAGAAACATTGATGCAAAAAATATGCAGAAATGAACATATATACACATAGCAGCATAAAACATAGACAGTGAATGTAAATGCTCAAATCTATATTTGCATGTATGTACAAATTTTTGAGGAATTATTTGTATGTTCGTTTTTATACGTGTGCAGAGCTGTGTGTGACATAGAGACAGCAGCACTGTTAAGAGTACAAACCTCCCGTTGCTGTAGGGCTGCCTCTTTTCTGAAAAGTAAAATAAGAAATTAGCATATAAAAAATTATTGTGACATGGCAAATACATTACTGATCAATAGAGCTTGCCTGCTTAATAAACGGGCTTCTAAAGATACACCTTCTCCAAGAGTAGCAACCTACGAATAAGAAAACATGGTATGCGTTGATAAACAGCACAGAATAACAATGACACTTGGAAATTCAAATCCTGCACATGTCAACCCAAGAATATGTGTGTGTGTCTGAGAGAGAGAGAGAACACATATACAATAGATAGTGGTGAATTGCAACGGAAAGCTTGGTAGGTAAGAACTGATCAAATCACTAAGACCAAGCACACTCCATGCTTTAGACACAAGTAAATATTTATTGATTGAGAAAACTAATTCTTAACTTTATATACAGTATACACATTAAAAAATGGAACGTATTTTATATTTTCCGCTTGTCTGCGTGGAAAACATAAATGTCCTTTAGAAAACAATGTTGAGAAAGGAAAAAAAAAACTCCTCAATAACCCTAGCCCCCAAAATTCATAAGTTTGAAAAATAGAATCTATTTTATTTTGTCTGCTTGTCTATGTGGAAAACATAATGTCCTTTAGAAAATAATGTTGAGAAAGAAAAAGAGAAATTAAAAAAAATTAAAAAAATAACCCTTGCTTTCAAAATTCATAAATAAAATATAACTAGTTCAAAAATTAGAAACCAAAATGTCATGGCTGAGACTAGAAACATAACATGTTGAAAAATATAAGGAACTTAAAGTGCAGCAGCTGCTGGCAACACTTTGACATTAATACACAAAACATTCCACTGTGAAACAACTACTTAAAAAGAAAGTAAAAGTGAAACCAGCATTTCTATAACAAGTGCTAATGTTGTCTGCAACATATATTCGTACCTCTTTTTACACATTCACTGGTCAGCAGATTCAGAGTACTCACTCATACAGTTGATAGACAAGGAATAGCCGTTCTAACAAGTGCCCGTACTTAATTTAAAAGCATATTTACATTTGCGATTAAGTTAAATCAAGAGAATGAAATTGGAATTTATTGCATATAACTGAGTCATTTACAAATACAGGACTCCTAAGATGTGATATAAAATATAAACCCAAAACATTATTATGTTACCTACACCCAAAAATCCATGATAAGGCTTTACACATTCACTAAATAATCAAAGTGAAATATATTTCATTGAACAAAGCTGCATGAAAACATCCATATTTTGGCTACCTTTTTTACGATGAAAGATTACCTGTTTCTCAAGCTGCCGAGCTCTTGCCTCTGCTTCCTCCCTCCTCTCTTCTGCAAGTTGAAGCTGGGGAGGCACATATTATTATGGAGTGCACCAAGGAAAACATAAGGTAACACTATCAATATTACTACATTGGAGTACTACCATTTTCTGTCAAAGCTCTTGGACAGCATCTAATGCTGTGTGGATAATGCTGCAGCAGCAATATCCACATCAGTAATAGATTTATCATAACTGATCATCTGGATATGAACATCACAGCACCTTCCAAAAAATAACTCAATGCTCCAAGAGCTGAGGAAATCTGATTGATTTCCTCGATTACTATATTAGAGTCAAACGGTTATAGAAAATATATAAGGAACGAACTACAAGATTCATCGGCATTACCTTTTCAAGTAAATTTTCATTTTCTTCCTGTAGCATATCAACCTGCAATAAAATTAACAGCTCATTATTGAACTCGCAAAAAAAAAAAAGGTGAAAAACATTGACTCTGACCGTTTTTTTTTTTTTTTGGTAATTAATTGTTCCTGATGTTTCCCATTGCTACGAGTAGAGTAGTACGTATTAACTTGAAGAAAATGATCATGACAACAAACAAAACACAAATAGACAGAGAGGATATCCTAAATAACAACTTCTTGATTTTGCAACAGGAGACAGCTATATGAATTATGGACTTCAAAAGCAGAAAGGTTATCAACATGAAGAATGGCCATACCTCATCTTGCAGAGCAGGAGCAGAAAGGTGATTGCCAGCTTCTCTGAATTTCAAATTCCCCAAATCAACTGACAATCTGCTAAGTGACCCAAAATTCAGAGGATTACATATACGAGCTGTGTTACTTAAGGATTTGTGAAACCAAATTGGGGAACAAAATCATTTTTGTTGTAACCTTCGAGACCTTGAAGACTGGAATATTTAATCAATTTCATCATCATATACTGACAAACAGTATGCAGGAAAGGGATAATGATTATAACTACATCAGAGACAATGCATTATGTGGCCATAATTCAGCAACAGAGCAACAGTAGAACTCTTAAAATTTGTACCAATGACGCAAGAATGCATTGATTACTCATCTCTGTTTAAAAATTGCACTGATTAAAAATAAAACTACATATTATTTCTGATGAAAAATTATTTCTATCTGACAACGCAATATATCATGAATTTCATAACACCATTACACACAAAAATAGTATCTTCTTTTTTCTTTTCTTTTTTTTGGCTAAGAGACACAAAATAGTACTCCCTCCATCCCACAAAGATAGGCCTTCTTTCCTTTTTTGGCTGTCCCAAATTGTTTGTCACTTTGAAAATTCAAATTATAATTTTTTTCAACTTTCCCATATTGTCCTTTGTTCTACCAAGAATTACTTTGATTACATAACCAATAGATTGATAGTAGAGAGGGTACTTATTTTTTTCAACTTTCCCATATTGTCCTTTATACTACCAAGAATTACTTTGATTACATAACCAAAGCATTGATAGTAGAGAGGGTACTTTTGGAAGGAAAAAGTTAAATTGATGATAAATCAATGCATTTATTGATTTTCTTAATTTGCGTGCATTTTCAAAGAGGCCTATCTTTGTGGGACGGAGGGAGTATCTTGTATAGCAAACGAGGAACATCTAATTTGTGGAACACTAGTTATTTGTATTCTTTTTATTGCTTTTTGAAATTCAAAGGTAAGATTAAGGAAAAATCCACAAGACACATCTCAATGTCAGTTGGAGTAACACTAAAGGCCTTAAAATTTGATATGAAGGTATAGCCTGCCCATTGCTGTTTGAAAACTGTACAATCCGAGTTACATATTATTCTGATGACATTTTTATTTTTTATTTCTTTTTTTTGATAAAGTAAACTTATGGAGCATTTGACATGTCGAATGTGAATAATTTGTATTCTCTTTTTAATCTTTTCCAAATTCAAAGGTCAGATTGGGGAAAAATATTAATCTCATAAATTAATGGCAGTCAAACATTTGAGGACAGACACTGAGATTCAGACCAAATCAATTAAAATTCAGTACAGTTCTTTAAACAAAAGTTTTACAAAATTAAAGCTACAAAATACCTTTTGTCCCTTCGATTATCAACCAAAACCTCTGCCGTAATTGCAGAAGTGGGAGGGTTTGGTAGGATAGGTACACTAGCAGGTACCATGGGAACAGTCTTGACTCCTAGATATGGACGGCCAGCTGATGTAGAATGAGCGAATGGAGGTAGTTCTATAGAATTGATGGATTGAGATGTCCGACCAGCTATAATAGGATGTGCAGATGGAGGTTGTTCTATGGAGTTAATAGACTGAGATAATCGGCCAGCTGAGGTAGAGCGAGCCGATAAAGGTTGTTCCACAGAGTTGATCGATAGAGATGATCGGCTGCCTGATGCCGAACGCACAGATGGAGGTAGTTCTTGAAAGGTACGAATTGACTAGTATGAACAACATGGAAGTTTCAAGTAAGCCTCACATCCATAGATAATGCAAGCATAAAATAAAAAATCCAGTTACCACAGGAGAATGAGATCTCATTGCCCTTCCAGCCGCAAGCCCAATGCTGCCAGTGGGATTCACTGTGTAGTTATATGAAAGGTCATCCTCATCATCTTCGTCCTCATCGGCTGGTTGATGTGCCATAACCTGTGCTAGCCTTTGAGCTGCAGCTTTTGCAGCATTATTCTGAGATCTCTTTGAATTTGTCGCCACGCCAATCGATCCAGACCGTACATGACGAGGCAGTGGGGACATCATCGGAGAAGATGGAGCCCCAGGCATGCCAGCAATGCTTGTTTGCCTAACATGCGCCTGTCTCCCCCGATCCATTGCTGATGCCATCAAAAATAATTTAAACGATTCAATATGATGAATAAAGTTTCTAATAAGAAGTAACCAAATTTGACACTATTGAATCACATTTCTGATTTAAAAATGTCTCTGTCCTCTATTTGGTTGCTGAGAAAATAGAGGAAAAGAAAACAAGACAAAACTTGTGTCGTAGTTACATTAGTCTCAATTGTGTGAAGATCTTTTTTTTGTAATCTCAGCTCCTCAATAATGAACATTCTAATTTTCAAGATTTTGATTTCTTCTCTTTTCCTACATTCTTTCTCAGAAACTAAACAAAGCCATAACAAAACCAACCTGTGATTGATCAGAAAGAAACCCTCTTTGATGAAAACCAAGCCAAATCCTGAGAGAAAAAATGGCGAAAAAATTAAACTTCTAAATCTTCATCACCTAAAGTTCAAACAGAAAAACCAGTCAATTCTCGAATTATTCCATGGAAATTGAACATTTTTTTATGACACTTCAATGAAATTCAACCCAAGTAAACTCCTAATGCCTCTTATTGCTTAGATACATAAATGTAAGAAATATTGAACTTCCTAGAACTTCATTGCTTGAAATTCAAGCATAAATCCACCGATTCTAGCATTCTTTGTGTATAAACAATATTTCCAGCAATTTTTCAGCTCCATTAAAGCTAAAACCGAGATATTCATAGCAGAAACTACTCCAAACAGCCTTTAATTCCCCACAGAAAACAACGTGAAAAAATAAATCTTCGAAATCTTCATCATCACTCAAAGCTGAAACAGAAATTCATAAAGGGTTCTTTGTCGCAATCGAACATTAACATCATGACATCCTCAGATTTTTCTCAACTCCATCAAATCCAAAATCTATAAATTCAAACCAAATAAACAGATAATGCTTGTAAATCCTCCAACGAACTCGGATCTCCAACCACAAAAATCATCAATTCTAGGGTTCTTTGTCATAAACTCATAATTGAACATTCATGCGTTGGCATTCTAATCGATTTTTCAACTTCATCGAATTCAAAAAATCTATAAATTCAAACCAAGTAAACACTCAATGCCTGTAATTCCCTACAGAGAAAATCATCAATTCTAGGGTTCTAGGTCGAAACAAACAGCGGTTTTTTGATACCTTAATTCAGGAAAATTTCTACTCTACAGAAGCCAAAAACCGAAATGTGAATGCGCATGATTCTTCATCTGGATGTTTGTGATTGGAATGCGAACCAAATATGCATCAATTCTAGGGTTCTTTGCTGAGATCAGACATTGGATTGGTGATCATTTTGGGCGATCCACGACGCGATCGAAGCCGAAAACAGGAGGTTGTGAGCTCGAAACGAATGGATTTCTCAGGTGAAACGGTGTGAGAAAATCGGTGAGGGAAACTGAAATTGTTTCATTTTCGTGGATTGAAAATGAGAAAGGAGAATTCAGTGGATTTTTTGGGATTATTTGGTTGAAGGTGAGACGATATGATTGGATCCGGACGTTAAAGGCGGATTTTGAATTATGGAATCCGGAAAAGGAGGGAATGAAGGAAATGGAAATCGGGACAATACGAGCTCCTCCTGACGTGACGATGTGGCACTCTCTATGCTTGCCACGGGTTCAACGGTGCTGTGATCGTGTGATGATGTGGCACTTTCTATTTTTTTGTCCTTTGTTTATCGCCATCCTACAAAACCTTCTCCATCCCCCTACTACTTTATTCCCTCACCTTAAACTATTTCCTAAATTTTGAAATTTTGCTATAAGTCTATAACCACCCCTCAAGTTCTAACAGCACCCTCAATCCTGAACGAAAGAGTCCATTCCCACATCTTACCACTAATTTCCCATAATGGATAGAAAAATTTCATTTAAGTGTTTTATTAGATATGCCCTTAATTGTAAAAGACTAGAAGTACACTAACAATAACATTTTATCTAAAATGGTGGAGGGTGGAGAGTGTTTTTAGCAGTAATAAATAGTAATAACGGCTCCCTAATTGGTTTTGGGGTTAAAATTGGCACTTGTACTGTTACCATGGCTGAACTCTAGGGCTTCTTTCACAATCTTTCTTTGGCTTGGTCTGAAGGCTTTTGGCGTGCGACAGTGGTTATAGATTCTGTTGTTGTAGTGCATCTAATGACTAGGAGTCGTGCTAATTGTGGTGCCTATGGTCTTGTTGTTGATGCTTGTAGATAGCTTGTGCAGAGGAATTGGGAGTGCTCCATTGATCATACCTTCAGGCTTCATGGAAGTGAATCAAGCTGCTGATTTTCTTGCCAATTTGAACCATAATTTGTCTTTTGGTTTTTCCTTGTTTAGATCCCCTCCTTCTAATCTCTCCGTCCCCTCCTGCGTAAGGATGACAAAGGAGTTGCTCTTCCCTGTTTTGTTTAGCTCTCTGTTTTTTCTGTTTTTCTGAGCTTTGCCCCCATGTCACCAAAAAATTAAAAATAGTAATAACCGCTCCCTTTGTTTTTTATGATTGGTATCAAGTGAGAAACATGATTTGTTACATGGGTGTAGCAATTTGACTTACAATTTGATTAGAAGATTTTTCAAGGGTCTCACAAAAGAAATTTATCAAAAAAATGACTTACAATTTGATTACGTGAATCAATCAAAGTTGATGAATAATTTTAACCTATAAAAAAATAAAAAAAACATCAAACTTTGACCAACTCATGCATTTTGTATCGAAATCGGGTGTAGTTCTTTCACATTGTTCAAAATGAAAAGTAGACCATCCCAAGTAATACCCTCCTCACTTGCTGATCAAATCACATAGTATTTTCTCATGAATTTTGGTATAAGAAACTTTGGAAGAATCCTTTGAACTTTATCCGGTAAATTATAGGTGATAAAGGGTGGGTACGTAAAGTGGAGTAACATTTTTCATTTGATGGATCTCATTAATTCATTAGCAAGGAGCTCTCATGGTAAGCCTCAGCCACAGCCCCAGCCTCCATACAAAGACTATTCCAAGCACCACAAGGATATCTAACTTTCAAGGGCTTTACCAACCTGTTTCCAAGAAACATAAAATCAACGTCTGTCTTCAAAATACCACGCCAAACACGTTTTCCGTGTCAAATTATTTAGGTGGTTTTCGAAAACGCAAAAACAATTTTCCAAAATACGAACCAAACAGGGCCGAACTCAGTCTACTTCCCATCATCCTCATCAACTACCCATTGACGTCCCAAAATTCCCATCACCCAAACAACAATCAAAACAGAGAACTCTTCAACTGTAGCTCGAACTCATTTCTTGCAGATCTCATTAGGGTTTCTTCAACAAAATATAGGGTTGGGGTTTCTACAAATCTCTCCACACACACATACAACTCACATACTTTCTAGGGGTTTCCGTGATGCATTTCGCTCTCCTTTGATTCCACAATGAGACCGCTCGAAGTCATCTCGGAGGTTCCGCTCTCTTCGCCCGCGAATTTAACCCTAGAAGAAGGACGACTACGGTCCGAGATTCTACGGATGGCTGTTCGAGTGCCATGGGTTTTGGCACAACCTTGCTTTGATTGTGCCTTCGGCTCTGTTCGTGTTGTACTTGGCGTTTCAGGCCAGGAAGAGCTTCGCGAAGCTGTCGCATGGCCGATCGTATATAATGATGGCGTATTACGGGTGTCTCTGGCTCGTTAGCTTGCTCAATCTCGCTTGGTGTTCCCTACAGGTTTGTGCTTTTTCAATACGTGTATTATTTGTAGTGTCAGAACTTAAAATTGATGGAATTTGTAAATTAATGCATGCTTGATTTTATAATGATTGGGAATTGTGGGTGTCTTTGGCTTGTCGCGTTGCAATCTCGCTTGTTTCACATTTTTTATATGTGTCTAAGTTTGAATCGTTGGTATAGTATGCGTTTGAGGTAGTGAAGTATTTGGGTTTCACGACTACTTTGAAGCGCTGAAGATTGAAAATTTTGTGTTATCACATGGGTGATTGTGTATACGAGTGACTTTGTGTCATTTGCATGCTCGCTGCTCAATATCGCTTGGTACCTTCTCTATGTTTGAGCTTTTAGATTTCTGCTTAAGTTTGAATTATTAGAATGGTGTGCATTTGAGGCAGTGAAGTATTTGTGTTTTGTAGATATTTTGGAGTGTTAAAGATTAATGAAATACATGCTGATGTAGCTCATTGAGGTTTATGTGCTATCACATGGGTGTTTACGGGTGTCTTTCTATTATGCTGTTCAATCTCGCTTGGTGCTCTCTTCAGGTTCATTTGATTTGTGGGTTTGAATTATTAGTACGGTGTGCATTGAGGTAGTGAAGTATTGGTATTTGCGACTATTTTGTAAAGTGTTGAAACTTTAAATTGATGGAATTTATAGACTATTTCATGATCAATTGTATATAATGATAGTATATTATCGGTGACTTGGGCTTCTCAGTTGTGGCAGAAATTTATACCTCCAAAAGTTTCCGCTTTTGTTTGGAGGTCATTATGGCGTAAATTGCCTACTGATGATCTTTTTCAACAAAAGGGCATTTCCTTACCTTCTTGTTGTAGTCTTTGCTCTAAGGTTGGCAATGTGGAATCTATTGATCATTTATTCATCTTTTGTGGTTTTGCCCAAGATCTTTGGTGTTGGGTTGCATCAGTTTTTCGTGCCTCTCTCAATTTTCAAGTTGCTTCAGTCTTTGACTTTTGGAATAGCCTTATCAATAAGTCTATGAGCTCTCAGGTCTATAACTTGTGGAAAACTGCAGTGATGATGGTCTTCTATTCTATTTGGCAAGTTTGGAATTCCTATAGGTTTGATAGCAAGGTGCCTAATTTGAGAAGGGTATGTCTGCATATTAAACCTCTGCTGTTTGATATTGGTAAATTTAGTGGTGGGACTATGGCCAATGAAGTCAATGATCTTTTGACTTTACATTTCTTGGGGATTACAAGGATGCCTCCTAAAGCTCCATCTATATCTTCGGTCTGTTGGTTTCCTCCTCTTCTAGGTTGGGTAAAACTTAACACAGATGGGTTATCTAAGGGTAATCCTGGCTCTTGCAAGACTGTAGCTGGTCTTTTCCGTTCCTACAAAGGTTTTGTTCAGGGTATTTTTACTTCTCAGTTAGGGGAGCAAACGGCCTTCTATGCAGAGTTATCGGCTGCTATTATTGGGATTGAGCAGGCTTGGATTCGTAGTTGGAGAAAGCTTTGGTTAGAGTGTGATTCTCTATCCTTGTTAAATTGCTTTGGTAATCGTTCTTTTTGTCCCCCTTGGAGATTAAGGACTCGTTGCCTCGTTGGTACAATTGCCATTTTTATTTGCAGTCTATGCAATTTAGATGCTCTCACATTTTTCGAGAAGGTAATGCTGTCTCTGACAAATTTGCTAACATGGGCTTGCAATGTACCGGGTTTCGGTGGTGGTGCTTCGCTTCTAAGGATCTTTACTCTCTTATTTGTCATGACATATATAGTTTGCCATCCTATCGCTTTAGAACTTAAGGTTTATATTATGTGAGCTAGATAGTGACAAGTATAAGTCACCATGACCAGAGTTTTTGGTTCCTCCTTGTTATTCTCTTCTTTCTTTTAATAATATTTAGAGGAATGAGCACATGATTGGGAGCTTCTTACGGTGCCAACCTAGTTGGGATTGTCGGCTAGCTTTTTGATGCTTTTCCTCTTTTCTTTATAAAAAAAAAAGAAGGGCGTTTTGGCTTGTTAGCGTGCTGAATTTTGCTTGGTTATCTCTTTAGGTTCAAGCTTTTGGGTTTGTGTTTAATTTTGATTTATTTGTATGCTGTGCATAAAAGTACTTAATTATTTTTGTTTTGAAAATATTTTGAAGTGTTAAAGATTGATGAAATTTATATTACATAAGACATTTGAAATGTATATAATGATTTGAGCATTATTCCAGTTGGGCTTGATAATATACATAACAGAACTGAAATTATGATGATGAATTAAAAATTAGTTGGTTGTACAATAATCTTTTAAATTTTGGATTTTACTTCAGTTATGGCATATAATGGTCACCTTAAAGGATTACTATTTCTATATCATTTTGCAAATATTTTCAATTTTTAGTACACACGAATGGTATAGGAAGGAACATTGGTGGCAAAGTAAATAGGAAGTTGAATTTCAGCATGGATATAAAATAGCAAGGTTAGGATTAGTTATTGGAAGGGGAAGTGGTAGCAGGAAATGGAATGGGAAAAATAATAACATAAAACATGGTCCAAAAATGTGTATGGGAAGCCAAGGACGGATTGGAATTAAATAGAGAATTCACAGAGAAATATAGTTGAAACTTTGGCTCCACATTACCACATATGAAAAGTGTAAGAAAAAGTTATACAGGAAAACAAAGGAAGACTTCCAAGTTGAGTAATTTTTATAAATTATAATATGATAGCTTGATGGGCTTCAGAAATAGTAAAAGATAAAAATAATGGAAAACAAGTTTCTCATGAGTTTCCTATGTGTTCGCCAAGAATTTTAAATAAGTTTCAAAGCATTTTCCAAGAGTGTTAGAAAAATTTCCTAGGACAGAAAATAATATTCTTCTTGATGCAAATTGTCATATTGTAAGTTACTTGCCAGTTTCCCTTATGTTTAAAATGTTCTTGGGAGATAATAGTTATAATGCTGATTACACAATTTCCCGTACTTGGCTGGATCAATTTATGTTTGTAGTTTTTTTTTGTTGACACAGGCATGGGAATGCAATTCTGAGAAGGAAGTGGCATGGAATATCTTGTCATTGTTTACAGCTTCTGGAATGCTGTTTCTAGAAGTAAGCTTGGTGGCATTCTTACTACAAGGAAATTATGCAAGTGGATTAGAAGCTTTAACACGGACTTTTGTCATCTCAGGATGTGCTGTGGGTTTAGATATTCTTCTTAAGGTATGCTTTGCTTTTCTTCTCCCTGGTAGCTGGGTCCTTAACTCAGTGAGCAGCTGATTCCCCAAAATCTGTCTACATTGATGAATTATGTTACTTATGCTCTTGATATTATTCCAACCTGCTGCTATTGCTATAATGGGTTTATTTAGATTCTTTGCTATATTCAGCTTGAAAAGTGAAAAAATACTGTAGAATATGTTGGTGCATTGGTGTGGAGCAGATATTCTTAATTTCTTTGACAGCATAAAAGAACTCATGCCTAGCTTGCTATGTTTTGCTACACTTGGGCCTACAACTCAGGTGGGTTGAGTGAGGTTGAAGGTCAACCTAAGCTCAGCCCTGACTAAAAATTTTAAACTCAAGTTGGGAATTGGGATGGGTTGTGCAGGTTATATACATGTGTGATGTGTGTACCTCAAAATGTTTGTCTATATGTGTTCTGTATGGGCGTCTCCTAGGTTCTAACAACTTTAGAATGCGACCAAAGTTAAACTTCTGCAATCTTTGGCTTCTGCTAGTGTGGAACATGCATGGAATAGACTTGCCGAATCTTTAAAGACAAATATGACGTGATGGAGTTGTTGTGGGATAGAGTTAGTTTCTTTGCTTCTTTGTGGGCTTCGGTAGATAAAGCATTTTGAAGGGGTTCCTCTCTTTTTGATTCTTAGAAATTGGTAAGAGATATGTTCATCCAAGCATGCTAAGAGAAGATTCATGGGAGGTCACTTTTATCCCCTTGATTATTAGGTTTCGGTGCTGCGTTGGTTCAGGGTGAAGGTATATGTTGGTCCTCTTTATGGGTGTTGGGGGTACACTTGATTATGTACGAGGTGGGATATATTGTGAGGTATACATGTCTGTTTGGGGGGTTTTGGTTAGCCCAAGGCTGGCTTTATTGTTTTTGATGCTCTGTTGGACTCAGTTCACTACATTTGGTTACTTTTCTCTTCTCAATACAAGTCGTTTCGTATATTTATTATACGAAAAAAAAAAATTAGAGGTGCTGATCAAAGTATTTTGCTTATATGAATAATAGCTTTTGTTCTTACCTCATGCTCTGTTATTTGTGTGTCACTTGGTACCAGAATGTAGTTCCAGAATAACATGTACTTTAATATATCAAATTCTGCAGCACTTCATTTTTTCAGGCAATTTACCTATTTGGATATGGGGTCCCATTGTTCGTCGACAATGATGAACCAACTCATCGGGTGAAGTGGGGCCTGTGGGTTGTCCACAAGCTATTACTTACTGCAGTTTATGGCTTCATATTGTTCATGTACCATTCCAAATGGAGAGAGAGATTACCTGGTGAGTTTGTTTAATATATCCATGTTGTTTCAGGTTGTCTTATACTCAATGGTTTTCTGTTAACTTGGTGTCTCTTTTCCTTTTCTGCAGCAAGACCCGCATTCTACAAATATATCACCATCATGTTCTGCTTAAATGCAATGGCTCTGTTTGCTTGTGGGCTGACTGGAAATGGGGCAGGATTTGGTTTATGGTAGTCCTTCATCAAGTTCTTTAGAAATCAATCATTTTACCCTTTATTCCAGATTCAGGTTTTTAAGGGATTTTCTCTATTTTCTTTTGCAGGTTGTATGACATCACAACTATTTGCTACCATGCCTTTTATCTTCCTCTTCTCTACGTAACATTTCTAGCTGACTTTTTCCAGGTCACCATCCCTCCTGATTGCAAGTTTTCTTTATTTTTATGCTTTTGTTGAGATCCATCTATTAAGCTCAAAGACCCCTACTATTATATGATTTAGTGAGATTCCATTTTAGGGAATGATGAGTGGTTCTATTTCTGATGATCACAGGAGGATGATTTGCATTTGGAGAATGTATACTACTCCGAGATGAAGGATGCTGGTTTCTTTCGATGCTGATTGGGAGTGATACTGCGACGACTCCTGGACCACTAGCTGGTCTGTGCTTACAACAATGTAAATAAAAGTACATATGCTCTCGAGTATGGTGGCTTGAGCGAAATGCCACAGATAGTTTGATCCATGTTTGTATAACATTACAAAATTATTATTTTCCAAATGCTGCTTTGATGATTTGTTTTGCAATTCCAATAATCTTTTTGGCTGTACCATGTACTACTTTTGTTCAAGAACTCCTTAAATTAGTGGCTAAATTGGACAATCCACAGTAAGCTTTTGTGTGATGCAGTTGATGAATTCATTCACATTAACAATTAAGGAAAAGGCACGCTGCTTTGCTTGCAGCTAAAATTTTCAAAAAGGATTCAAGTCTAGCATGAGATGCGATTAAGCTACTTCAAGAAGGGATCGCATGACCAGTATGCTATTACGGCCAAAAATCTTAGGGCCACACGAGGCTACAATCAATCCTTATAGAGCATCTAGAGGATGGGTGTGACTGTGTGAGCCTGCAATCCTTGTTGACAATTCAAGCAATTGCAATCATCAGCCAGCTAGGCCCAACGGAAAGCGTGTAAACTATCTTAACCCTAACCAAATTCCTGCATTTAACCTTAGGTTTGGTCGTCCGTCCTGCTGGAGCTTTAGCTTGCACCCAGTGTTACGCAATGACTTGAGTTTGTTTGGTCATATGTTTGTTCACTTTCGATTTATTTTTTTATCAGCTAGTCTCTTTGTATGCTTAATGCACCATTTAAAACTTCATCAGGGATTGTTGACGTGAAATGGCCAGCAAGCTTAAGGGATGAACTGGTCAGGTTCAACTGTTCCAAGTTGGGCAGTCAAGCCCTTGCAATGAACTCGAAAAAATTAGCATTACAATAACCATATCTCCGGCAAAGAAAATATCAGTAAATGCCGACTTGTATCTGCAAACACTTGAGAATGATGTGACAATCTCAATTGATTCTCTATGGGATCAAATGGGGTGCCCTTTATCTCTACCCAGTGATGATGGGCAGGAAGATACCACGTTAAATATGCCAGATATGCCTTTTGTAACTTAATGAAAGCTTAAACCCAGGCATAAAACAGAGAGATAAAAAGAGTTCATAACGAGGTTGTTATCAAGACTCCATGTGTTCAGGCTAAAAACTTATGTGAGGACGGGATAAAATCCTCCAGCTGTTCAAACCACAAAAAGGAAAAAAAAAAGCATGGGGGGAGGGGGGTGACAAAAAAGGAAAAATAAAACCCTTCTAGCTCTGAATTCCTGTTAATTTTTTCTAAGCACCCTTCTTCTCAGTAAGCTTCTCGATAAGATCATGCAGCATCCTGAACAGTTGTGATGCTCTGCGCATTCTCCTCTTCCACACTGATATCAAATTCCTCCTCGAGTCCCATCACGATCTCAACCTGAAATAGGCATGACATGCCGAGTCAAACAAGAATACAAATCATCAAACATTTCAAAACGAGCTAAAAGATTAACTGAATAAATATAAACTAGTGCTGAAAGTAGTAGTAAAAGAAAACGAGTAAAACAAATCTCTCTTCTCTCTCTCTCTCATTGCTTAACTTGTAAAAATATTGGAGATGCAATTGAGCATTCCATAATTTAAGTTACAATGACTCCTCCTTCTTTCGTTTTATACATTCAGACTATTACATAAAAACATGTTTTTGGGTACTTTTTAGGAAATTTACAAGTAAACGTTAGTACTCAATGGCCCCCCCCCCCCCCCCCCCCAAACAAAAAAAAAGAAAAAGAAAAAAGATGCATGAGGGAAAAGCCATATATTTATACAACAACAAAATTATACAGGATAAAATTTAAGAAAATTCAAGTATAATAGTTGAGTACCGTATCAAGAGAATCAGCTCCAAGTTCTACAAATTTTGATTCACCAGTAACTGAAGAATCAGCTGGTAATGCTAGCTGTTTCCTTACTATTTCACACACCTTATCCACCGTCTCTGGTTTAGCCTGCTCAATTACATTAACATTCGTATCACCATCTAATCACAGGACACATAATAACTCCCCAATAAATTTGAAATAAACTCAATGTAAGATGCACAAGGGTTTAAAAAGGTAAAGTTTGACTGGGACAAATACGCAAGCCTTGAGAAAGTGTCCTATGATTGGTAGACCCTGTAAGCTAACTAAAATAGTGAGCATATTACATCAGGCATTTCCATGACCCTAGTATCCTTCAAAGTTTTGAGGAGGCATGGCATAAAGGAGGGCACAAACATAGATAATATTCCTTCCTACCCACAGTTTTAGGCTCCTAGATGCTCCATATTGGTAAGTGACACCAATTACCACTCAATTTTTTTTGATGAAGTAAATTTGAATTAGAAAAGAAGGGCATAGCCCATGTACATAAGAATCAGATTACCAATTCAATTAGTCAGAATACATCAAGAATTGGACACATTTCTGTATATTACACCAACACAGCTATATTGATTGTGTACAATTTCCAATAAATGCAGTTCCCTTTTTCAGTGCATTTGGACATATTCCACATCTCCAAAAATGAAATCCGGTGATCCTAGGCTTCTTAGTTATGTGCTACACCATTCCGTATTTTATCTTTGAATAAGAAGAAAATGAAAAGGCATATCCATGTTTTAAACAACGAGTCAATCCACACCCCTCTAATCTACATGATGATGGAAGATGACGAAAAGCCTCAGCTAGTTTGACTTAGAATGTGTTAGGAACATATTAAGTTTCCAACAACCTATATGTTCATCATCATGTGTTTAAGCCCAAAAATAATGTGAAAAAATAATAATAATAATAATAATAATCAATGGAGAAACATACAGCACAAGAAACCCGAAAGCGGTGTGGCAGTGGTCGCAATCTAAGAGACAGGCCACTTCTCCCCTGATTAGGTAGTGACGCAAATTTCAGAGTAGAGAACCTGGATGTTGCCTGTTTAACATATTCAACCACAAAAACTTGAAGTCAACATTATTAATAGAAAATATTAAAAACAAAAAGAAAGAAAGAAATACATCTATGTCCAAGTTAAAAGTTCCTCCCTTCACTTCCAAAGATAATCAATCATACTATCTACACCATGTTAAAGGACCTCAATTTTTTTCTAACTAATTACAACCATGCCATTGAAACATCCAGGCAGTAAACCATCCGGTGCATGAAACCGGTAGCTTCAGCATCTTCCTAAAAGGGAAAATCAATCAACCACCCAACCAATCATCACTTTCAAGCCTCGACACAAAAACCACAAGATCCCAAAGTTTCTTCTATGTACACCATTTCATAGAGCTTTTTCTTAACTTCAGAAAAGCCCTAATTTTTCCAAAACACCTACAATTCTAACCTCATTGAAACGGGTGATTATCTACAAATTGAATAATATGGAATAACAATAAAATTCAGCAACACATGAAATTAAAACGAGATATCAGAATCTCAGTATACCACTCTCTACTGTAACATCAGATCTCTTGCAAATGATCTATATCACTATATAAGCACAAGATTTACACTCAGAGAGCTATAAACAAGCTTAGATCGAGATTGAAAACCGCAAATCAAGATCGAATAATGGTCTGTATATATATATATATATATATATATATATATATATATAGAGAGAGAGAGAGAGAGAGGGGGGGGGAGGGGAGCTAGATGATATACCAGGCTCTGCTGTAACAGACGGGGACGAGACTGCATGGAGATGGAAGCTCCTGCAACAGCCGCCATGAATGGAGAAACCTAGAGAGAGATTAGAGAGATGAGAATGACGGAGAGAACGAGGAGGATATCGTGGAGATATATAGATATATAGGGAGAGAGAGAGAGAGAGAGAGAGAGAGAGAGAGAGGATATTCAGATAGTTCAGGTGGTGAGAAAGTGATGACTTATGGGCTGGGTCAGTCAAGCCCAACCAGAAATGATTGAACCTACCTTACCCTTTATCTCATAAGTCATAATCCAATATCAATTTATAAATAAGGTAATTTATTGTTTGAATTTTTATTCGTGTGAGCTCTTATCATTTATAAATAATTGGGTAAAATACACATTGCCCCTCTTTTATGTTTGAACCATTTTCAGTAAATTCAGTTATAATTCATAAATTACACTTCATCCTCTCGTACATGACACGTGGTAATCCACTTAACTGACATGTCATCGCCCAAAAGGGACAAAATGACATCTTTTACAAAATGTGTGTAGTTATCTGTTTGGTTTTAAACTTTAAGAGGGTTTGTTGAAATCAGCTTAAACTTGAAAGGGGGTAAAGTGTAATTTATCCTAAATAATTTTTTAAAAATGAAATAGAAATGTAAGAGGGTTTGATTTGTTGGTTTAATCGATAAACATGCATGTCCTCTCATTCAATAGCCTAATCATAATCCATGGGAATTGACGTTACACGTGTAAAATAAGGATAGGGGCCTGGAAATTGTGGATAACTATCTCTTAAAGTTTGTAATGGGTTCAAATTATAAAGGGTTATTGTTTATAAAAGATAGGTGCGTTCCTATTATCAAGGTTCTTGTTATCAAGATAGATATTAGGGTTATTGTTGGCGAAGGTATAACGTTGATTTTACTTCATGTTGTGAATTCGTTTTGTAGCATGTAAGTGATTTAATCTTATACTTTAAATCTAAATTAAATTGATCTTAGCAATATATTTAATCCTATATAATAATTTTCCATTTCACTATCACGACATCAACATAGGACGATGATTTATTTTATTTTATTTTTTATTTATTTTTTTATCCACAATGACTAGAACCTACGCTTGACCCAAACCCTCTTAAATTGCCCAAATTTGCCTGATGTGGAGTCACCACGTCAGTTCATTGTGAATAATGATTTTTAATTAATTAGTCTAATTGTCATATAATTTGAATAAGAAGATTTGAGCAAAGATTGGGCAATGTAGCATTACCCGATCCGCTATTCATAATGTTTAAGTCCCCTTTTTTACTTCTTCATTTTTTTTAATTTTTCTTTTTCATACCCAAACTAAGGTCATCCTAGCTTGATCAACCATAAGGAAAATCTCAACCCTAGAGAGAGGTTCCCCAATGAAATAAGACACTGATTCATTAATGCTATATTTGGATAAGGAATTTGTAGATGGAATTTGCTTTTAAGATGGAATTTGTAAAAATTTTGTAAAGATTTTATCCATCTCATCCTTATAAAATTTTTACAAATTTCATCTTAAAAGCAAATTTCATCTAAAAATTCCTTATCCAAAGATAACATAAAGGCCCCAGTTGACCATAAAATCAGCACATCTATTTACCTCTCGCACAGTATAGCTAGACTATAGAGTAATAGAGAACCCCACAGAACCAATCCTAAGCTATTATTTATTTGTTTTTTCCCCTCAATTTGAAGCTATAAGCTCCTTTCATTCTAATATCGAAAGCCAACGGGGTGCCTCTAAGGCCTCTTTGTAATTTCATGAGTTTGACCCTACATGGGACAGCCACATTGATAGAACGAAACAAGTCCGTAGTCTTGAGAAAATTTATAATTTTAATCTCTCATGATTAAAATCATTTAATTTGGAGATTAAAATTATAAATTTTGTTGGAAAGTCTGGCCCCTACCCACGTCGTTTTAATATTAGGTTTAATTTAGCTTCATATATATACCTTTTTGGAACCCATATCCAATTGAGTTCCCATCCAATTGAGTTGAAATCAGCTGATTTTCCTACTTTATTTCCCAGATAAATTGAGAGGTCTGATGCAAAGCTACTAGGGTTGCAAAAATACCTCTATTTTGGAAAAATATCAGAAGGCATCAATTATAACATGATAGGTCACATGAACTTTATATAACTTTCTAACAATAAATGAGGTGCTGGTCTTTATTGCCGATGATATCAGAGTATCAGAGTATTTAATCTTGGTATAACTCCTATTATGAGGGCTGTTTCCTAAATGAGGTGCTGGTCTTTATAACTTTCTAATAATTAATTATTAACATGTCAATAGTTAGAAAATGTCATTATCTTTAGTTTAGAAATAGTTGGGACTTGGGAGAGCTCTAAACCTTCTCATTTGTACTAGTATTCGAGTACACGCGATGCGTGTGCAACACATTTTTTCAAGTTTTCATTCCATTAGTGAAATTGGTATGTCAGTTTCTAAATTTCTTAAACCGCATGTCTGTGTGGGAGAGAATTAAGGAGAAACAGATTGTGGTAGGTTTTTTAAAATTAGTAAAATTACCAAATTGTTTTTTAGTTTTATTAACTTATAAGTATGTTTTAGTATTTTCAAGTGCAATCCAACCACAAAGAGAATTGATTTTATATAGTAGTATAGATTATTGTATACTCTCCATCAAGGCTATGAAGCTGACATGAGTCAAGCCACCAAATTTTGCCCTATTTTTTGCATTGTACTGGGGAGAGGAAGCATTATATTCACCTTTTTAAAAATTAAATAAAGTAAAAAATACCAACAATAATATCTAGATCTTCGACCTGATTAATCTCTTGAACATGGGGTAAAACTACCATCTCTTTTGTGTCAGTTAACACATACGATAAACCTAATTAATGCTTAATCTCAAGAGAGGGTTAGAAATCAAATCAAAGAAAATTCCACTACCTAATTGGCAAGCCAATCAATAGCCGCATTTTCTTCTCTAAGTGTACAAACCAATCTACAGCCCCACAGCCTTTGCTAGTCGGCTGTGGCTACTTGCTAGTTAAGTAATGCACTGGGCTAGGTTTTTCTCTCCAAAGCAGTGGTCCAGGGGGAACGGGCAGGTCAACCAAGCTTTTAGGAAGGAAGTGGTTTTCATCACAATGGCCCACTTCTTAACTTCTTCATCTCTCAACCAACTGTTTGGTTTTCTTTCATTTTCATGCTTCAATTAGGACTGTCCTAGTTGGGAGGATTTACATGAATAAATAAAAGACAAAGCTGATCAAAAAACTAGTTTTCTAATTACCCAATACTATATTGTGGCCATTACTCTCTGACTTTATTTTATTTTTATTTTTATTTTTTTATCAGCATTACTCTTTGACTTTAATGTGTCATGTGGAGAGAAATGCACTTCTGCCCTATTTGGATGCTGAGAAAGTGAAGGAAATGAGTGTATAATAACCATTCCATGTATTTGGTTGCTGATAAAGGGAAGGAAAACTTTATAATAACCAATGGATAAGAAGTTTATATTGAAGTAATGTGTCACATAAGAAGAGTTGAGCCAAATATGATATTGCAAAATAAAGAAAAGGACCAAATATGATAACAAAAAAGAAAGGGAAATATGAAAATGGAAGGTGTTTCTGCAACAAGGGAGTGGTGGGAGTTTTATTGCTCTGTCATATAGATATATGAGCAATGTTGTATTGTTTAATTTATTTGTCCAAATTTACTTGTTTGATTGATGTGGTAGTTTGGTTAGCCGATTAACAATTTCATTAAGAAAATAGTTGTGCATAATGGATTGACGTGGTTACTACCACATCAGTCGGGGAAAATAGATTTCCACAAAATATTGCTTTCTTTGCATTTTCATTTATATATATATATATATATACTGTTGTCCCAAGTAAACAACCCTAGAGGGGGGGTGAATAGGGTTATTGGCCAATTAAAAAATATGATAGCAAGCTAAAATCAGATTATAGCAATTAGAGATATTCTCAATAATAAACAGTAAAGAGAATAAGAGAAAGAGAATGCAAACACAAGATTTAACGAGGTTCAGCCTTCCCGCCTACGTCCTCGCCTCAAGAGCTCGCTTGAGGATTCACCAATCCACTATCACTCTCCTTCAAGGTGGTGCAGCAAACCTTTACAAATCAAGTGCTTTCAACCAACACTTGTTCAGCCACACTTCCTCAAGTGCAAAGAATGGGGTTATCACCAACCCTTGATTACAAGTTTGTAGAGATGAGATTTGTGTACAAAGAAACTCTCTTTAAGAGTGAATAACACAGAGATTAAAGCTCAGCTCTCTTCTAATTGATTGCTCAATGAATGCTCTTAATGAATTTAGGGCTTGAAGAATGAAAACAATGAATTCTCTTGTATTGGTTATCATAAATGCATTTGAATCATTGTTTATATAGGCAATGGGCATAATATGACCGTTTGGTACAATAAATGCCGGGAAAGAGCCGTTTGGTGGCATTTAATGCCTCAACAACCTTTCAAAAACTAGCCGTTGGAGTTCTGAGATCGCACAATCAGTCGACTGAATACTCAATTCAGTCCACTGATTTGAGCAGAATCAAAAGCTAAGAGCAGGGGACCTCTTCTGCTTAAATGAGTCGACTGACTTGGGAAATGAGTCGACTGAAATAGGCAGAAATGAACTGTAATGGATATTTCACAAATTTAAATCGATCAAGTTCATTTGTATCAACTTAGGCCTTGTTCAAGTGATGAATTAAGTTTACCCAAGGATCCTAAGGTCCATCTAGGTCAATGAAGCGATCATTTGAGCAATCAAATACATCAAAAACCTATTTCCTCACTCATAGCTATTTAAATGTCTCCATTGACTATGCTAGCTTGGTCTTGAGTGTTTGTAGGTTTTTCGCATGCTTTCTATGCTCGTATGTTCTTGCGCTTGATTGTCCTTGACATCACAAGTATGTGTGCTTTGAGTTCTATGATATGCATATATCTTTATGCTTCTTATGGATCCATATGCTCGAGTACCTAGCTTTGATTATAATTTGACAAATAAACCATTAGTATTAACATCGATCCTTTGTTATCATCAAAATCTCGGATATGCCCTTGGTTATATAACCTTTGGGCTAACATATACTCATAGAGTCTGTTTGGTCATCCGAATGAAAATTAAACAATTATACTATATTTTACATTATACATCACTATAGTTAATGTTATAGTATCAATTTTAAAAATTCAACGTCTGTATTTTTTTTTTTTTTTTTTTGGGTAAGTAAAAGTCTGTATTTTAAATACACTCTTATCTCTAAATCTCTAATGATGCTTATTCTTTTGAATTTTTGCTTTTAATACTTTGTAAAATATATAATAATTATTTAACTCTCATTTAGATGATCATACGAGCCCTTATTATTATTATTTTCAATGGTGTTGAAAGAAGTCGTAATTGAAAGTGCCATCTAAGTCAGAATTCTTTTGCTAGATTATATATTGCCAAAGAAGTTGTAATCTTAAATCCAAATTCTTTGGAATAAAAGCAACCAAACAGTGAAAATGGAATTGAGGGTTCCAATATGAGTTCTGATTTTAAGGCCTCAAATGCAGTAAATAACTTGAGTCAATTTGATCTGAGTCATTTTATTGATATATGACGATTTTATGCATAGATCTCCTAAGGCTTCGTCATAGATCAAACTAGTTTATAACACGTGCGTTGCACGGTGAAGTTTGTAAAAATAAATATTATAAAAAATAAAAATTATATATATATAGCACTGATCAGGTCAGTACATGTTAATATAAGTTATATCAGTATCATGCATTGGGGGTTGCACCCCTTACATTGGCGCAATGTATCCCTTAACCCATTAATGCATGAGGTACAACCCCCAATACGGGTGTTGATATAATTTATATCAGCACATGCTTACCCGATCATTATCTTATATATAGATATATAATACACACTCGTAATGGTAGTTTAAATGGCAAAGAATCACAGTTCAGGAATCAAGTTTTGAGTTCGTGTCTTCGTTTTCTCATTATCGGATGCATAGACTTGCGAATGGTTTGTGCATCATGTGGGATTAGTTTGGGCTTAACGGTTTGAGATATCCCTTATTTGATAAAAATGTATTTGCACAATTTTTTAAGCACTTTTATAGTTTTGTAAGTAATTTGTACAATTTTCTATGCATTTTCACCGTTTCCATATAATGATTATCTTCTTAATTATAACTTAAGGGTACATGCTAAGGATATTATCAATCAACTTTCTACAAATTTGTATACATGTTTTAAAATGACTACCAATTTCCTTTGTTTGCTATTAAGTTGGGAAGTGAGAGAGGGAGAAAGAAAAGTTTAGAGAGAGAGAGAGAATGGGTGGAGCAAAGAGGAAGCAAAGAGGGAATGAAAAGAAGATAAGAGAATATATAGATCTTTTTAATTTTAGGTAATAAACCATTTGAAGAATTTGATTAAAATAATTTTTTTTTCGTCGAAAACAGATCGGGAGAATTTGAAGATTTCAACATGTCGTTTTTTTTTTTAATCATTTTTTCCTCTATCTATCTCTCTTTCTTATTATGACTATTTTTATACGTTCAATTTTTTGGAGAGAAGATGAATAGGTATAAAGAAAACGAATAAATATGATAGTTTACAAAGTTTGGGATGAATATTATATAGTATAGGTTTTTCAATTCTCTCACATAAAAACAAAGAGATATATGATGAATACCAAACGACAATTTACTTGCATGAAAAAAGAGTAGGGGAACACTAAAAAAAGGTTTTTTCTCAAAAAACTTTTGTCTGGTATTAAAATGGAAAGTGGTCACTGAAAAAGCAATTTCCTCAAAAGTCACTAAAAGTAACTTTTTGAAAAAATTACGTTTTAGTGATCAACTTTCAATGTAATACGAAAAAAATAAATTAGTAATCATTTCACGCATGTATATAGTTAAATTGTAGTAAGTTGACAGATTACATCCTTTATTGGTATTAAGTTATAAAAGGATCACCAAAAGGTAATTTTTCAAAAAAATTCACTGTTGAGCATGTGATTTAAAAAAAAACCAAAAAAAAAAAAAAAACCAGAAGAGCTGACGTGTGGCAGCTACAGGAGGACAATTCCTCCGTTTTAGATATATATAATAGATTGCAAATTATATGACTCTTTTTTTGGAGGGTATCAGACAATAAATACAATATACAATTATTCTATTGTTTATCCGATTGCTTATTGAAAATTTGGCAATATAATTTAAATCAAAATGGGTTGAAGATGCAATCCGGGTTGGATGATAAAATGTGTGGCGACAGTACATTAGTACCCCATAGCTCTTCAAGACAAAAAAATGTCAAGAGAAAAAAAAAAAAAAAAAAAACTAAAACTAAAACTAAAGGGCTGTTTGGCAAACTTGAAAATCTGATCAGCTGAAGATAAATCTGACAAGTTTTGATTTCACACTATTTCGTAAGTCTGTTTTTTCTACTAAGCAGTTCCGTTTTATTATGAAAATAAGGCATAAATACGGTTTCTGTGAATTACATAGTTTATTTAAAAACCAGATAATAGCTATAGATTAGATCTATACTGATCCAGTTTTTAAAATTCCCAAACATACCCTGAAAAAAAAAAAGAAACGAAAAATTACCCTTAAGATAAACAAAGTCAAAAGTGAAATAAAATAAAATAAAATAATGTTCACAAAAGGCTCTGCATGGAAAGTAGACTTCCCTTAAAATTAGGAAAGTTGGTCAGCATTGCCATGTTGAAAAAGGGTCATTTTACAGAAAGGGAAAAGGATTAAAGGCACACAAATTGGTGGGACACACAGATCCAATGTTGATCCAAGAATTTAAAACAACATTAAATCACTGTTCAATGGCTGTAGAAGTTCAGCTCCTCTGCATTGGAAAAAGGTCGCAATGGTGTACACTAATTGGTGTGCCAGTTCCCCCTCACATTCACCTGTCAAAAGCTATTAAGCTAATCGCGTGAGAGGTTGGATGCAAGGGTTGGCACAGAGCACCTAATGCGTGAAGTAATTTCTCAATTCAACAATTCAAGTGGCCGGTTTACCAGCCAAATTAGCATATTAGGTGATCCTAATCCTTTTATTATTATTATTATTTGGGACAAAAACTTGTGTTAAAGTTGGTTTGGTTTCACCTTTCTTTCTTTCTTTCCTCCTCCTCCTTCTTCTTCCCTTATTTATTTATTTGTTTATTTTTTTGTTTTGGTGGGGGTATGAAGTAGCTCATAATAAATTTATGATGCTAGCTATAACTAAAAATTGATTCATGTATGATCGTTTTGTGATTTATGTTAAGTTAAACGAATGTCACATGTAATTGTTGTTGGGAACTTTTGACTCATTATAATAAAAAATTGTTAGACAATAGATAGAATATGCCCTCCTCCATGAATCCCTAGTATCAATATATATATATATATTTTTTTTGTTAGTTTGAATCTAAAATCACTAAATTAAACTAATAAGAAAAATATTATTAGATTATCATGCCACCGGTCATTCTATTTATAAGTTTATACATCTAATATCTTTGGTTTTTAAGCTGTGATAATTTATTATTTCCACAATTATGCCTGATCACTATTGATATTCTTTTTTTATTATTAACTAAATCCATTTATGTTGTCTTTTATGACCCCCTATAAATGGCACAACAAAAATGCTTCATATTAATGCTATACCAAAAAATTATTTCAAAGACTTTTCATGTCAACTTGGGTTATTTATCTTTACTCATAAATTTCTTCCTATTCTCTCCCACATAATTCTCAAAATCTCTTTTAAATAATTTCTCAAGTTGAATAATTCCCCAATCCGGGTGGCGTACGCCGTACAGGCGTGCACCCACGTTCATAGCCGCTAAGCCGAGCCACCATCAAACCGTAATCCGGCTAAACGGCGGGTACAACCGTCTCCTCAGAGCCACCCACCCTTGCTTCGCTTTCACTTCCTTCACCGTCGTAGTGTTTCAGACCACCAAACCTTTCTCTCTCTCTCTCTCTATCTCTCTATATATATATATATATATATATATAGTTGTATATATGCCGACTCTCTCTCTCTGTCTCTACTTTCTCTCACTACAATTTCTTGGGTTTCTCACCGACGCCTTGGGATATCATCCCAGCCACCTTAAATTCGTCGCTACAAATTCCATTTTGTAACTCTCTCTCTCTCTCTCTCTATCTCTCTCTCCCTCGCTCTCGCTCACTTAAGGGTCGTCATCAATACAGTAAGCCTTCCTCTGCTTCTTCGTTTTTTAACTATTCAAACCATTGTCGTTTTGTTGACCACTTTTCATCTGCAGCTCTTCAACGATCTGGGTTGTTGCAAACTGAGTGCTGAGTTCGTTTTCAGTTTTGTTTGGTTTTTATTCGAAGAAGACGGCTCGTGTTAGTGGTATTAATTTTTCGAAGACTCGGTTTTGTTGAACTTTGATGAACTCAGTTGTTTTGGGATTTTATCTGAGTTGGAAATTGAGCGATACTGTGTGGGTTGTAATTCTGGTTTTATTTTTAACTCTGTTTGGTTTCCGAGAAAGTTGTGGAAAATGAAAGGAAATGAAGTTTTGATATGATTTTTGTGCTTTTGGGTCAAAACTCACAATTAGTGGGAAATGGGATTTAAAATTTTAATCTCCCTTTTTTTTGCCCCCTTATATTTTCTCATCAACCAAACAGAGGATTAGCCATTTTTATACTTTTTTCATATATACATATATGCATATGTTCTTGTGTTTTATAAGGGCTGGTTTTTTTTATCAAAAAGAAAAAAATGTTGATTCTCATTGTTTTGGAGGGTTGGGGTTTCTATTCTCTCTTTCTATCTCTCTCTACATATGTGTGTGTGTGCAGGGATAAAGATCTGGATATCATTGGCTGGCTGTGAATGCCTAAAGAGGCCTGGTTTTGGTTTCTTGTGAGGAAGAGCCATGACAACTCAACTTCTCGAAATTCAACCTCGGGAACTCGAGTTCATATGTGAGTCTGTGATTAGTTGATGACCCATTTGAATTATATGTATTCTTGGTCATGGATATAACGTATTGTTGTTCTTTAAGGTTTTTCTAATTAGATTGATTCAATTAAATTTCCTAATTAAATGGTGTCTTGGTCAATTTTTGATTCCGATGAGGTTGATGAAATCAAAATACTAAATCGATCGATGCATGTTAAATTGATTAGTACTCAGGGAACAAATTCTTGTGCCCTTGCGAATAAGTTATTGTGGTTATGTTTTTTTTCTTACATGGATTATCCATAGTTGTTGCCATATTACAACCGCATAGGAGCAAATGAAAAAGACGTGATGGATTGATTTGAATGAATATGTATATGTATGTGTGTGTATATATATATTTTGTTGGTATTTTTAGTTGTGTGATAAATTTTATTGGTGATGGACTAGCAATTCTGAATATAATGCATTGTTTTTTTATAGTTGAACTGAAGAAGCAAAGCTCATGCTCTGTTCGACTTGCAAATAAGTCCCACCATTATGTTGCTTTCAAGGTTTGAATCGCATTTTTACTGTTTGACAAAAGTATTACTTGTACAAAATATCTCATTTGCAAATATTGAATGCTGAATAGCAAGATAATAAAAGCGTTGTATTGGCAGGTTAAAACTACGTGTCCAAAGAAGTACAGTGTGCGACCAAATGTTGGCATTATTAAACCAAAATCAACTGGTGATTTCACAGGTATGTCAATTTTTCATTTAAGTGTGTACAGTTTTTTTTTGCCCGTGTGGCAGAATTCTTGGCTAAATTACGTGGGTTGTTGAGAATTGAGCTAGATGGGTGAAAGGACTTGGAAGGTTCTAATTAGAATGTTTTATTTTATTTATTCTGTTTCGAGAATCCTTGTACCTAAAAATTACAGAGTATAATTAGCCTATTTGGAAAAGAAAAAACTGAATAAAAAACCAAGGGCTTTTGAGAGGATCTACTTTTCTAACCCAGTCTATTGATTAAATGAAGGTCAATGTAGATGGTTTGAGCTTTGGACAAGTAGTGTAAAAATGAATTGAACGTGTTTCAAAGTTTAGGTGTATGACCTGAGGATGTTAATATGGACAAGTGGCAGGACAGGGAAGGATAAAATTAATTTTGAGATTATTGTAGAAACCTAGGGGTCTTAATAGGTGTTAAAAAGGGGAGTCGATTGGGAGGTATGGCCATTTGCAGAGATTATAGAAGGCTTGTGACAGCATCAGTAAGAAGAAACTATAATCGAAATGGAGGGTGTAGAAGGAGAGTGTGGAAATTGAATTATAAACAAATGGAAGTTGCTACAAAGGATCTGAAAGCTCATTTGCTTGTAAATTGTTGAACATGATATGTGTAACTGTATAATAGTCAGCTACAGTTTGGATGGTGAAGATGATGAAGTGGAGATTGAAAATTTGGTATGCACAAACCACAATCAATTACTTCGAAGTATGAGTGAGTGTCATGGGGATTGCTTTCTTGTTTTGATGACTTTGTCCATGTGTGACTAGAGTCAGGAGTTTCTGCAACAATTTAGTTTCTTTTGATAAAGAGTTGGTTGAGTCCTATACGTGTTTTATTGTTGTTACAGAATGGAAAGATGCACATTAAATTGCCCAAATTTTTAACCGAGGGTGAGCTGAGATAAAGTTGATGTTTGTCTGTGTACTTCTGTGTAGGTTTTGGTGATTAAGGCTTAGGGTACTACCTAAGGAATCATTTTGTATTAATGAGAAAAAGGCATATATAAGTGTTAGGACTTGATTTACCTTAAAACTTTTGTGCATAGAAACAACAGTCTAAATTAGTAAAGTAACAAGTGTAAATACTAATCTGCTGTTGATTTGGTGTTTTTATGGACACTCAGCTGCTGTCGATTTGGAGTTTTTGTATACTTTTACCTTCCTTCTCTTATTATTATTGTTGCGGTTTTTGTTGTTACCTTTTTGCCTCTGGCAATAATGTAGTTATGATGCAAGCTCAACGAGTAGCTCCACCTGATATGATATGCAAAGACAAGTTCTTAATTCAAAGCACTGTTGTTCCTATTGGGACAACTGATGAGGACATAACAGCTAGCATGGTAAGTGTTTGTGGTTGTAGTTGGCCTTGATTTTTTTGTTTTCCCTTGGTCTTTTTATCTTGGTTTCTCATTTTTATTTATTTATTCTATTTTTTTTGTGTGGCAGTTTGCCAAAGATGAGAGCAAATACATTGAAGAGAATAAACTGAGAGTAATCCTGATTAGCCCACCCAATTCGCCGTCACTGTCTCCAATCTGTGGCATTTTGAAGCAGGGGCCAGCTAATGAAACTCCAGTTTTGAAAGATCAAATATTGAGTAGAGTGGAGAACCACACCCTACATCACACTGTAATAAAGTTCTTTTTCTAGACAATGTTGGGTTTACCTACATGGTGGCTCTTTATTGTCATTATTATTTTAATACTTTAAACTTTATTTTATTTTTAATTTTTTCAATCGCTCTTGAATTTCTCACAATGCATGGGTTATCATTCAAGGGAAATCATATGTGATCCCAAGAGCTCATTGGAGCAGCAATTTTGTTGTTCTTCTTTTTTAATTTTTTATTATTGATTTTTTATAAAATTTATTTTTAATGCTACTTGGATAGTTATTATTTAGAGTTCAGTTGGACAAAAATTTAAGTCCAGGTTTTTAGAGTGATGTACGTTGACAGTCATTCTCGATGAAGTTTTATGTCGATTAATTTAAATGGATTAAAGTGACCTGTAGAAATTTCTCATACTTCTCTTTCTTTTCTCTGTGTCCTAGGCTGCTAAGGATGTGGAGAAGCCGAAAATCGTTAATGGTTATGAGTTGAAGCCAGCAAAGGATTTAGAATTGAAATCAATAGAGGACGTGGAGGAAGCCAAAAATCATTAGTGGTGCTGAGTTAAAGCCAACAAAGGATGAAGAATTGAAATCAATAGAGGATGAGGAGGAGATGAAGTTAGTTAAAGATATTGAGGAGATGAAGTCAAAACTGAATGAACTTGAATCAAAGCTAAGCGAGGTCTGTTTTCTTCAAAATTTTTGTTCTCCAAATTTAAGGCACAGCATTATGCAGCTTTTCTTGTTCTCTGGCCACTTGAATGGGAAAACCTTGATTCAATTAGTTCTCTCCTGCAACTATATCTAGAAAGAGTTGGGTTTTGGATTCCATCTTTTGCCCCTTTTCTGATAAAACCTATTTTGTTCTAGGTCTTTTTTCCCTTTTTCCCCACGAAGATAACAGGTGGTGTTAGCAAAGAATGAGCAGAAATTTATCGGCCAATAGCCCTACAATCCTGATCAACTGGCCCCCAAAGCCGCCATATGGGAATTTACTGAATTTTAATCAAAGTATCTAACTATGTGGTTCTTTGATCCCCAGTTGCATATCAGTATCTTCCTCCCTTTATTTTAATTTGAAGCTATATGAAAGATGAGAAAGTGTGAGAGGTTTTACCTCACATAATTTGATTAGTTAGATCTACCCAGAAAATTCTTTTCATACATGGAGTGACCTAATTATCCTATTTTCTTTGCAAGTTAGAAGTTTATGTTTGATGTAACAAGAATGAAATAAGTCTTGAATTCAGGGTCTTCCGCTGCACAGGAAATCTTAAGAAGTGAAGTCGTAGGGTTATGTTATCAATTGTTGGTACTTATTTGGAGAAGTATTTCACTGTTTTATACGTAGGAGTAGGATTACAAGTGCCTCATGTTTGGATGTCCCAGGGAAATGAATCATTCCACTGTGTTCTGCATAGAGATGAAATGAGTCCATTTTGTTTGCTAAAGATTTGCAATGAGTCTAATCAGTCATTGTTCAGAGTATAATTTTATTTAGGGTTAAACATGCATGGTATGTTCAGACGTCCCATGGAAATTAAATCATTACAGCTATTTCTTACATAGTACTTAAAATGCTTCCTGTTGTTCGCAAGGGTGCAGTTATTATTGCTATTGTTAATATTCCATGAAAATTACATTGTGGTGATGTCTTTATTTATTGTGTTGGCAATCCCTTGATTCATCTAATGGAAGACTACATGGAGTAATTTATTTCCAATTTGAACACACACATTGGCATGCCCTTAAGTTCTCATTCCAAAATTGAACTAGTTTTATCTTTTACGGATGTGAAGATGCAAATGTTTTGGTTCGTGGTTGTGTATCAACTCTTTAAAGTTACAAAGACATTGTAATTAAGGTTTGTTAACTCCTTACAGGCTGAAGTTACCATTTCAAAGCTAACAGTAGAGAGGAGATTGGCCATGCAAGAAAGGGAAATTTTACAACAAGAACTTGTAAGTCATTTAATTGCATCCTTCTCTACTCGAGTTTATATGGCAAAAGTCATGAGTTCAGCCATAAACCTTGAAAGCATTTCCTGTATTAATCACAACTGCAATGCTACTGGTTTAGAGTGAGCCAATAGTTTAGAATTAGCGAGAGCTTAGATGACTGTAAATGATGAAGGACTACCATGAGAGCTAGGCATTTAGATGTGTTGATTTTATGATTGAGTTTGTGATTGTCAGTGTAAGAATTGTGAACAAGCATCTGCATGGGAAAAGAGCTCTTTTTGATACTCTTTCCAAAATCATGGTCAAAATACAGTTGCTTGGAATGTTTTTGTTTGAATGACTTACAACCTCTGGGTTGGACCTTTTGTTAACTTGTCCTGAAAGCACAAGATACATGCTTTCTCAAAAAGTTACTTCAAAAGTTATCTTCAATGAAATTGTATAGGAAATTGGCTTCTTGATCACAAAGTAAATTGCATACTGATCTATAGTGGCCATTAGAAACCGTTCTATTTTGAATTTGGTTCCAAACATACTTAGATTGTATGTTTCATTGAGTAGAGCAACATCATCATATGAATATTTTCTCCAAAAAAAAAAAAAAAAAAAAGGAAAAAAGAAACCTTGTACAGATGCTAGGCCTCTAATATTTTCTTCCATTTTTCTATTTGCAACTTTGCGAGTGTCACTTTCTTATTCCTTCACTTCAATTGGACTGATGCTTCTTATTCCTTATTATATAATTGCTTAGTGACTTTGGCTCTTTTTTCTTTGCAGGCATCATTGAGACGTAAGGGTGGTGTAAGAAAAGTTCGCGTCGGATTTCCTTTCCTGTTTGTTTTCATGGTGGCGCTCATCAGTGTCATGCTCGGATACCTCATACACTCTTGAAAAAGAAAAGGGAAAAAGAAACACACTTTGGTATGAAGGCCATTAGCAGAAATAATCATAAAAAAGGTTTGAAAGTAGGTATATATTTAAAGTCAGATATCCTTTTTCGTTCAATCCATCTATGCAAAGGAGTATGGACTGGAAAGTCTTAAGTTTTCTCTTCCTTTTCTTTGGCAAATTTGCGCCAGGATTATGGATATGGTGTTCTAATGAGAAATTACTTGTAAAGGGAACCGCAAAAAATTTATATGTTCGAACCTTGAATACAGGCAGTGTTGATCACATAGCCAGCTGAATGTTTAGTGATGCAATATCGTACTTCCCCTGTCATAATTTAGTGATGCAATATTATAACCAAATTATAAATATGTAATGCAATACAATGAAATAGTAATAAGGTGTTTCTGAAAATTTGAATTTAATTTTATGTCATTTGTTAAAAATATTTTTATATTATTATTTTATTTAATTTTGTTGTTCACTGATAGTGTTTTTTTTTTTTTTTTGACAAGCAAGTGAAAGAGATATATTAAGATGTTAAAATTGGGTCATCTCCAATCTCAGCCTCCTCAAAAAGGACAGAACGAGGTAAATCTGAGATTGGGATCGGATCAAAACGGTTACAACGTGCCGCCCATTGGGCGAATTCATGGACAGAAGAATTGGTCCTACGAGGAACAGTACGAACAATCCAAAAATTAAAATTACTAAACAAAACTCTAGCAGACAGGGGAAGCAATTGCTACCTCAATAGGAGCCTTGTCTCATATGTTGATTTAGATATATTTGACCTCCAATACTGGATAGGAACCAAGTTGTGGTTTGCCACTAGGTGGTGATTTTAGAAACAAATTATATGGGTGGTCCCAACGAGCCCACTGAATGGACAAGTGATGGTTTTACTTTGATCAATCCTTCGATTTTGCATTGACTAATGTTAAAATTGAGGCGAGTAAAGCCAATGTCTGGATTTCTTATTTCATTTTATTTATAAAATTTTTACAGCCAAACATAGGTCTTACAGCCTTATTCCTTTCGAGGTTTGAATTCAGACTAGTCTCACGTAATACACAGTACATCCGTAATCCCATACATTCGATAAATTAGTAACCTTTGATTTTTAAGATATGATCCTTTATTATTTGTACTACCCTCAAAAGGTTAATGTTTAGAAATGTTAAGAGTCTAAATATTTATTAAGGTGAACTAATTTTAGGGGCTTGTTTGAAAACTTAAATTGGATCAAACTCAGTCCAGTTCATTACAGTTATCTGGTTTTTAAATAAATCAATTCACAGTTAATTTGAAAAAAACTGTTTTTATGTCTTATTTTCAAAACAAAATTGAATTATTTAGCAGAAAAAAAACTTATCAAATAGTATGAAATTAAAATTGATCAAACTTATATTTAATTGACCAGATTTTCAAGTTTACCATACAGCCCCTTGAACTGATTAGCTTAAACCATGTCTTTTGCTATCAAGGTCCCAAAAGTCATGCATCACATGGATTGATATGAACCTCAAGTCACTTAAATCACAATCTCATAAATATGTTAGAATGAAGACAGTGGACTTTTTGAGACGAATCTTTTTCCTTTCTTTTCCATTGTTTTTTCTCTCTTAATGTTTTTGTACCAACCTAAACTCTACGAGTAGGGTTAGGGCCCCCACCCCCCAAATCCCCTAATTTTCAGGATTTTGAACCTTAACCTTTTGTTAATAATGAAAGATACCATTATGACTACACGGCCGACAATGTCAAATGCATAACCTAATGTCTGCGTTGTATGTAATGTGTACTCCATATGATTGATCTAATTATGGTTACTATATAATAAAATTAGCCAATGACATGATAGTCTATTAACATTTGCTTCATTTCTTAAGTGAGTGATATTAGTTATGAAGTAATAGATAAAAATATCTGGACGTTAAAGTGCGACGCCAGTCGTCCTAGTTTGTAAAAATCACGTGCTTGCATGTGACAAATACGATCAACGTATCCAAGTCATTGAGCATTAAAACATTACTTAATGAATAAAAAGCAATGTCTTTTATCTGGCTATATAAGCAACGATATCTTATACCTTACTTGATAAGTGTCTTAGAAAATGTAGGTTAAGGGTTTGAAATCACACAAAAACATAGATTCTTTTTGGGGCTATTCCTAAGCCCAAAGGACCTGATGACTGTTCGGTGTGTGGGGGGAAAGGAGCCTGCACATATTCAAAAAATTAGTTGAGATAGAGTCTCATATATCATTGTTGTTAAATATATATATATATATACTAGATATAGCACACGTGCGCTGCGCGTGAATATTTTTAAATAATATTAGTTATACAAAATAATAAATACATAAAGATTTTATATTTTTTTCATAAAAGATAAAGTTTAAAATTCAAAAGTGCATTTTTTTTTTTAATAATCAAAATTGTCAACGAAAAATTAAAAACTCTTTAAATATACATTCAGAATTTTTTTTTTTCCTTCATAAAACAGAATATTTAAAGAGTTTATATTCATATATATTATCATGTAACTTGATAGTTGCTCTAGGAAAAAGAATTTGAGTAAGAATCTAATTTTTATTTGTTAAGAGTTTGAGTTAAAATCTAACTTTCATTTGTTACCAAATGATAAAAATGTTTACTATATGTTTCAATTAAAAGAAGGGTAGATATGGATTTTTTTTTAAAAAAAAATAAGGGAGATTCACCCTTTTATAGATAAAGACAAAAAGTAAAAAGATAGGCAAATCGTAACAATTTTATATTGCATTAATCCTATTACATAACAGTATGCAAAAAAAAATGCCATCTACAAATAGGAGAAATATCATTGCATATAAAAAAAATGCTCATCTAAATTAAAATATTTTGGAAGAAATAACGTACCTCGATACTTTGAGCAGTTTTTCTAATACAATCAAAAAATTCAATTCATTTTCGGATAGAAATATGAATACAAAAAGTAAAAAAAATAAGCAAAACATAACAGTCATATATTGCATTAAACCTATATTGCGTTATCAATCTTATGTAACGGTATGCATTTAAAAGGATTATCAATCTTACGTAACAATATGCATTTAAAATAATAAAATTCAATTGACAGATAATACTATTTTAATGTAAAATGATGTGAAATATTTAACATACCTCACTATATATTATAAACGACTGTTTGAAAGCACTGCAAAAATAAAAGACTATTATTAAATACAAAAATCTATTGGTTCAGCTTGTCTCATTAGGCAACATAAAAAAATCTCTCTTTCTCTCTCTCTCTCTGTTTCTCACACACAGACACACACACACAAGTGTGAACCAAATAAAAAAAATCTCTCCAATTTTATTACACACGCGCGCGCGCGCACACACACACGCATGCACACAGACACACACACACACATAAAAAAATCTCTCCAATTTTATTACACACACGCACGCACATAGATGCACACACACACATAAAAAAATCAGTGGAGAGATTTTTTTAATCTCTCTCTCTCACACACACACACACACACGCACACATACACATAAAAAAAATCTCTTTGTTTCTCTGTTTCTCTCTTTTGTCCCTCTCTCTCTCTCTATCTACCTCATTTCTCACACACACTCATCTCTCTCTCTCTCTTTTCGTTTTTTCAGATTTTTGTTGCTTGATGAATAGCAAGAGTTGGCCATAGGGTCTTGGCAACTATATATTATAATTTGCAGTTTTCTAACAGTACCACATATATATTATAATTATTTATTTTCTAACAGTACCATATATAATTTCTGTTTCCTTTGAATTCCTATTTGTGTTTTATATATTAAGGTATGTGTTTTAGAATATATTAAGGTATAGTTTTCATTTCCTTGAATTCCTATTTATGTTTTATATATTAAAGTATGTGTTTTATAATATATTAAGGTATGTGTTTTAGAATTATAGGTTCCATATTATTATATTTCCTATATATGCAGAAGGGTGGGTAGTTATGTATTTAAAAATTAAAATAAGGGTATATTAGTCAATCAAAAGTTTTTCTTAGATTCATCTTTTTATAGGTAAGTATAGATATATATTTAAAATTTAAAAAAAAAAACCTATATTATGGAAAAAGATTTGTCTTTTTTCAAAAAAAATAATTAAGTATAATAGTATGGTTGATTTTGTAATTTTTTAGAAAGAGAAAAGGAGCTTTATATTATTTTAATGCATTTCCATTTCTACCAATAAAAAATGAAAAGAAAAGGAGCTTTATCAGTAGGTCCGTGACCTCCATCAACATCAGGGTGGATGCAAATTCATGAGAAATCCATCGAATTGCGAAGATTCGGTTGGGTGCTCCCATTCCATGCGATGCCGTGCCACTAAATTTATCACTTTAATTCTACCTTTGTTCGTATGATTAAGCCAAAATATGTAAGAATGGGCTCATACGTGTTCGCAAAAATTGAAGGAGAATTCTGATCAACAGTATTGAATGTGAGAATAATTATGATCAAATTATTTTATATATTAGGGGACTTTGATTGGGGCATGATTAATAGATGTATTGATAGTAATCAAGATTTGCGGATTAAAAAGTAAAAGGTTCTGGATTCAACTTCTTATTCTTTTGGGATTAACTATCAGTCAAATGCATTAACTGACGAGAAAGAGACAATGACCTTACTTGTATTTTAGAATGGGCTCAAGTTTTCATTCCCTTTTGGCAGCCATTAACCAAATGCATTAATTGACGTAGAGTGAATAAGTGGAGCAAATGTCATTGGACTACAATGCCACTAGTGAGTAAATGATTATTTTCCTTATATTTTAAAATATTGATAAGACTAATATCTAAATACTTGATCTAACGTAAAAATAATAACAACAAGAGGAAATTAGCAACTACCCTTGTTAGGGGATTGCTTTTAACCAATTAAATGATATATATATATATATATAGGATGATGATTAGGTAAGCACGTGCTGATATAACTTATATCAGCACCCACATTGAGAGTTATATCTCGTGCATTAGTGGGTTAAGGGGTACATTAGGGCAATGTAAGGGATACAACTTCTAATGTATAGTGCTGACATAACTTATATTAATACGTGTTGATTGGAACATAACTATATATATATATATATATATATATATATATTTTTTTTTTTTTGGAAAAAGAAATATATTAATGTAAAATGAAAGTACATTTACAATGAGGAAATAACAGTATTATGGAAGTCTTATTGAATCACTATCCAAAATTTTTTAGGGAACTTATTTACACAAATATAATGATTTTCTTAGTAATACCCAATACTAGTCACACAATCTACCACCCTATTAACTTGTCTATAAACATGCTTTGAGTAAGCCACTCAAAACATCCATAAAAAGTACCAAATATCTTAAATGAGGTTAACGATTAATACCACAAATCGCATTGATAGTTGAAAATCTCCTTCGATTTGTAATCTATTTATACCTTTATGTAATGTGCAGCAATTGATTGATACCATGCATAGGATTTATGCAATACTTTATATTATTATTATTATTATTATTTTTATTACCTTATATTATTAATAAAATATAAATAAAGTTTGCCATTACCGTTTTTTATCACTTTATATTATTTATACCTTTATTTTTCTTATTACTCTTAAGTCTTATCTTCAAATCGCTTGGTGTAAAATTCATTTACTGAAAAGCTGGGACCCATCATTTACAAGTGAGATCTGGCCTGTGTCTCGACCCTACTGGAAAGCAGCCAAAAAGGCCCTACCCCTTTAGTGTCGTGCCAAACAACTTTCATTTTCCTCAGAAGGGAAAATTAACGTACATCCAGTTAGACGAACCGATGCTCTTGTTTGGCTCTGACGTGGCCTACGTTGGATTCAGTTATGCCATCCAACGGTCAGAATCCAAAATCTCGCCCATCTCCCGCTCTTAATCTCACCGCATCTTATCGATACGTGTCGAGTTTTTTCCTCGGACCCCTCTCTCTGTTTCCCCCGCACAACACGTCTCTCCCTCTCTCTCACATCCTCTCACCTTCACACAGTCACAGGAATCCAACCATTGTCTCTCTTTTCCAGAGCTTTCGTCTTTTTTTCTCTCCCTGAAGATCAAAATCTGCATCATTTTCTCACCTTCTCTCCCTTTCCAGAACTTTCACTCCTGGCTGCCTCTTCATCTCTCTCTCTATCTCTCTCATAAAATCATTAACTATCTGTACTTTCCCACTCCTCTTCAAAATTTGCTCATTTTCTGCGAATTACACAGCACTGAATCGGTCATTTTAGCCAGAAATTCATTCGAAGCAGAGATTGATTTCTGGCTTTCCGTTCGATTTCTATGCTCAAATTCGGAATTTTATCTCGACTTTTTGCGAAATTTTGAAGAAATTCTCAGCTTTGGACGATGTCTTCTCCATTCATTTCCGTCGGAAATACGTCGGTGAGTTTTGTTATTTATTTGTTTGGTTGCTGAGAAAACTGACGACAAGAAGAGTTTGGAATTCTGCATCGTTGTAATGCTCCATTGATAAGCATTCTAAGAGATTTTGTACTCTCCGTTTGCTTGCAGAGAAAACTGGAGAAAGGAAAAGAAAAGAAACCTTTTTTAAAAAAAGAAAAGAAAAAAAGAAGAGCAATGGACTTTGGCTTAAAAGCATTCGAAGCTCAGAAATTGAATTTATGGAGAAATGAGCTTTGATTTTTGTTTGATTGATCTGAATTTTATTGTTTTGATTTCCATCAAAAATAAAAACAAAAAACTCACCTCAACCAAGCCATTTAATTATTTTCGTACATTTTTTCAGCAACCGAATGGAACAATAGTGTAATCTTGATTTCTTAGCTGCTGTTTGGAGGAATTTTGATGTTACATAATTATAATTTGGCAGAAATGAGTTCCCCCACCCCCGCGCTTGATTGATCTGGATTTTATATGCAGATTTCGCATGGTTTGTAAGTGTCGGAGGTTCTTGAGATGGACAGTTCAGAGACATAGATTTCGTTGATACTGTGAATTAAAGGAAATCTCAGCATTGAGAACGATATAAACGGATTGAATTATCGTTAATCGGTTGTTTTATAGAGGTGGATACAATGGTTTTCCCATTAAGTTCTGTTATGGCGAGATTGGAAATGCTATACACGTCTGATCATGCTTCTGTGGTTTCGATGAATCTATTCGTGGCACTCCTCTGTGCTTGTATTGTGATTGGTCATCTTCTGGAGGAACACCGATGGATGAACGAGTCAATCACTGCCCTTGTGATTGTGAGTTTTCACTCTTATTTTAAAATGATGCAATGAAGGATTGTAATTGATTCTATGTGGGTTGGTGGCAGGGTCTGTGTACTGGAGTTGTCATTTTGCTGATTAGTGGGGGAAAAAGCTCGCATCTTTTAGTCTTCAGTGAAGATCTTTTCTTCATATATCTTCTTCCGCCTATTATATTTAATGCTGGGTAATTCCAGAATTCTTATCATATCTTCTTGTCTCTGAAGAAAAGAAATATGTTTTTTAGTATGCTTTTCCTTGTACATGAATTGTTGGCTAGAAGTGTGTTTCTCCTCACAATTTTGATATGTCATTAATTTGCGGGAGGCGGCTTATATTGCTTCCTTTGTCATGTGCAGCTGTATCTCAGTTTATGAATTGAATCATATGATATTTGAGATTGTTTATCTTTTGTACTACATATATGAGCCTGATAACATAGTTGGATATCATGATGCTTTATTTCTAGACTAGCTCAATAACATAAAAAAGATAAAAAATACAAGATTAGAAGATGGGACTATGGATGATGCAAAGAGAATTTTCAATAGGACATTATTGTGGATGGAAATAAATGCTGGATATAGAGAATAGAAGTTACTTTAAAGACCCAAGACTTTAATTTTTGTAATAAGGAAAAATATAATTAATATATGATGTTCATGGATGTTACAAATGTAGGATTATATTTATACTTGTAGAACATGCAGACATGGGGAATCCAAGATATTCTATGGACTCAGACCTTTAATTGGATTATAATAATAGCCTGAAGGAAAAGTAATAGCTAATGGGTTTCAGCTCCAAGGTATTTATAAGTGGAAACAAGTTTTCATTACATATTGAATGATAAGTTGCATTTGGTATTGTTAAGTGTGCAGGAATCTGACACGGCTCACAGTGTGTTGGATTTGGAAACTTTGAAAAATTATGATTCAAGGACATGTCAATGTATTTAATAGCTGGTATAGGACACAATTGAATTTCTCGAACTTTTTTTTTTTCACTCTTAAAACTGCTTATTTTATTAATCAAATCATACGTGTGTGGACAGATAAAATAAGTTTTTAATAGTGCTATGTTATTCACATAGAATATCTATATCAGTACAAGTGAAGTTAATGCTCCTCAATGGGCTTGATTAATGCCAGGCACATAAAGAAAAGGAGTTTAAGAATGTCGAGACATAATTTGTGGAGTATTAAGTATTTGAATCAAGTCCAAAATGGTACTTTAATGCTTTATAAGCATCCATTTTCAGTAAGCAAACTCAGGAATTTAGAATCTAGAGGTCAAAGTTTCAGTACCTATCCACAACTCAACCACCAACATGGATAATACGAGTTGGTTTACTTTAATAGGTAAGCCCGAGGTCAAAGGAACAGTACCTATCCGGTTATCTGCAACTCAACCAACATGGAAACTAATACAAATTGGTTTACTTTAATGGGTTAGGCCTGGCTGATTATTGGTATATTGTAACCCTTATCATGCTTTCCCCCTATTTCTCTTCATTGTGTTGCTATTTGATTACTAAAGCTCATGGAAAACAATGAATCTATGCTTGTTAGTGCTAAAAGGGACCAATGGAAACCACCTCCACCAACTGGGAGATCTAGAGCTCGATTAGGCCATTAGAATAGGTTTACTATTTTTGGAGTAGAATTGTATTGTTTGTTTGTTTGTGTGTGTGTGTGTGTGTGTGTATGCCATGAATTGGATTAAGTATATGTTAATCTAGTTGTTATTAAGAATCTATGCTGCACCTCTACTCATAGAACCCTGTTATCTATGCATGTGAACATGTGGTGTAGACATGTAGTCTCTCTCTATGGCCTTGAATTTCCGCGTGCTGAGAATTCATAAACTTATCATCCCCCTTGTGAGCAGAGATATTTTCTTGCTATTGAGCTTTGGTTATCTGTTATAGTTGTTTCTAGTACTCTGATGTTTCAAGTGATGTCAGATTTCCAATATCTGTATTCTTCTCCAAGTGTTTTGATTACAATTTGTATCAATGTTTTCTGTACCAGGTTTCAGGTGAAAAAGAAGCAATTTTTCCGTAACTTTATTACTATTATGCTCTTTGGTGCTGTTGGTACATTAATATCCTGTGGCATTATATCGTTAGGTACATACAACAACTTTATACATGTAGTTGTTTTGATTACGTGAAGTGCTTCTTGAGTAGTATGAACGTAAACAAAATTCAGATATATTTTGTCATCTTTAGTTTGTTAGACTGCAAACTACTTCTGTTAGACCAGGGAGTAGTATCTTTAGTGATATACTGATATGGTCATATGGACATGTTTCTGTGCTTACCATGCATTATTCTCTTATAATCGGATAATATTTGTTTTGAAATGTATTCCCTAATAAGAATAATGTCAAAATATTGTTCACTTTTTTTTTTCCCTTTGTTATTTTATCGTTTGTGCGTTTGTCAGCTTTGTTTGAAAAACGGGATCATCCATCAACATGAATTTGACAGTTCTATTGATTGGTCATGTTATATAGGCCTGATTGGGGCATCCAATTGCTTTGTTGAGCAGTTGATATTATCTCTCCGGAACGAGACAGCTTACCACAAACAGAGACAAAGAAATTATAGTAACTAGGTCCAGGGCATGGGGAGAGGAAAGGTCCTTTTTCTTATAAGGGTACTCCCAGAACATATCCAGTAGAGATGGGGTGTGGAATTTTCCATTTTTATATATTTTCAAGAGAGAAATGTGCGGAAAGGTCCCAAATTAGCTGTTACAAATAATCTGGATTAGGATCTCAATACATATGACTATATGAGTATTGACTCTTTTTTATGGATTCAAGTGTACTTTTCAGCATGATTGTACATAAAGGCGAAGAATAAGAAGTGAACTGCTTAGTACAAGATTCTGGATTCCAAATGTTTGTTGGTGTCAGTAATAACCATGCTGTAGTTGGTTTAAATAGTGAAGATTATTGTAGTATCTGATTGTGGTTATAATTCTCTGATGCTTGACTCAGGTGTTACACAATTCTTTAAAAGATTGGATATTGGTTCCTTTGATATAGGGGATTATCTAGGTACCATCTTCATCACTCTCTTTTGTTTCATTATTTTTTTTTTCCTGTCTGGGCTCTTACAGTTTTACTCCACTATTTTTAGCAATTGGTGCAATATTTTCTGCAACGGATTCTGTTTGCACTTTGCAGGTAAGATACATATCAAAGTTATAGCAATGTTTCAAAAAAAGATGCAAACTCTTAAGAAACTTTTCTTAATTTGCCTGATGGTGCAGGTGCTTAATCAAGATGAGACACCTTTACTGTACAGTCTGGTATTCGGGGAAGGTGTTGTAAATGATGCTACATCGGTGGTGCTTTTTAATGCAATTCAAAGCTTTGACCTTACTCATCTCAATCCCAGAATTGCTTTGCAGTTTATTGGCAACTTCTTTTATCTATTTCTTGCAAGCACTTTTCTGGGAGTTTTTGTGAGTCTCTCTCTCTCTCTCTCTCGTCCCTTTGCACTAGTGAATGTATTAATTACGCATGTGGCTTCCTACTTATGACTTTTTGCTATTATCCTTGCAGACTGGACTGCTTAGTGCTTATGTTATCAAAAAGTTATACTTTGGCAGGTATGTTATTATCAGAATTAAGGCTCTCATATTGTGCATTGTTTATTGGTTTTTTCATAGTGTGTGATCTAATATTTATATTACCATACAGTAAATTTATTTATTTATTTTAAATTTTCTATTAATAGAACCAGATGAGTCATTGGAATGAATTGGTGGCTGTTTTGATCTTTTTCAGTTGGACAGGTGGTTAATTGTTTGGACCAAAAAATAAAATTTAAAATGAAGTTTTAAAGTAGTACAATAAAGGAATCCTTTTACTTTGTTATTAAAAAACAAAATTTTATTAAAGACAAAGAGAATATAAGCTAGGAAGGATGAGGAATACATTTTAGAAATAAAAACTAAGAGAAAGCAAACATGATCTCAAAGCACTGCCGCTGAAGGAGGGTAGAGATGACCTCTGAAATCATCCAAGGTCAAGGCACTCCCCTTGGCTAAAAATTATGCTTCCAGCGTTGCCTGATCCATGCAACTTAGAATGAGTGATATGCCAATAGAGGCACTAAGATCATAAAAACATGTTGGCATTTTTTTCGTTCAAAGGGTTCATCCTTCATTTATGTGTTTAGATTTTGTTTACCGGTTACAAAAACATGATGGCGTTTTTTTTCCCCTCTCTCTTGTACTTCAAATAGAAGTCGCTTTTCAATCCTGTTCAATTAGTTCTTATAACTTTACAATTGGATAGAAGCATTAATCCATACCCAGAAGATGCATCTGACTCCGTCATTGATATATATATCTATATATATATATATATAAATATAAAACAAAGTATCATAATTTGGTTATAGATACTTCTATTTTTTATGAAAGTAAGTATTTGATGTTTAGATCCGAGAATGCAACAGCCTGTGTGATGATTTAGGACATCCCTCGGTTCCCTCCACATCCCCCCTCCTGGTTTCCCAATTCTGTACCAGATGTATTGGTACGCCAATGGCACATCATCTCAGACTCTCTGTAGAAGTATTCTGCCTGGTGTCCTTATTCTTAATGACTTGATTATGTTCAATCATTTTAATTCTCAATTTTTTTTAATTATATATCATCAAAAGAAATAATGACAGAATAAAAGTACTAAATGTTACTGCATATCTGACAAAATCCAGGCACTCCACAGATCGTGAGGTTGCTCTTATGATGCTCATGGCTTACCTTTCGTATATGCTGGCTGAAGTAAGATTTCTCTCAACTTTATGGGCACTTTCTTGAAGGCCTGTCTTTTCTTTTCAATTCCAATGCTCTATATAGATTTAATGGAGCATATGTGCCCGATTTATTAATGAAGTTGGTAACTTTTTCTTACAGCTATTCTACTTGAGCGGCATCCTTACTGTATTTTTCTGTGGGATTGTGATGTCACATTATACCTGGCACAATGTGACCGAGAGTTCAAGAGTCACTACCAAGTATGTCATCTCCTGAAATTTTAGCTCAACCCATTATTGGTGTTTTGGGCATATTTCATTTATTATGAAAACATTGGGCAAAGTGGTCACGTACCTAAGGTGTTTATCTGTCTACAAATTATCACAGGCATGCTTTTGCAACGTTGTCATTTGTTGCGGAGATTTTTATCTTCCTTTATGTTGGTATGGATGCCTTGGACATCGAGAAGTGGAGATTCGTAGGCGATAGGTATTTTAATTTATAGATTGTTGTTGATTTGTTGACCTCATCCTCATGTATTTAAATTTATAGTCTCTTTGTCCCCCCCCCCCCCCCCCCCCCCTTCCCCCAAAAAAACAAAAACCAAAAAGAAAAAAAAAAAGGGAAAAATTACAAAATTTGATTTATTCTTTTAATGATTTCACATATTTCTTGTGATTTTGATTTTGCAGTCCTGGAACATCAATCGCGGCGAGTTCAATACTGCTAGGTCTGGTTCTGGTTGGAAGAGCAGCTTTTGTTTTTTCACTATCATTTCTATCAAACTTGGCTAAAAAATCTCCAAATGACAAAATCAACTTTAAGCAGCAAGTAAGTGTTTTCTTTTTCCTTGATGTTTGAACATTTTTGTTCTTCCTATTAATTGACCTACTAATTTGAGTCTTATTTTTTTTCCTAATTTGTAGGTTACAATATGGTGGGCTGGTCTCATGAGAGGTGCCGTGTCTATGGCACTTGCTTATAATCAGGTAAATTATGGACAATGTTCTCTTATATGGGACTAGAACACCTGCCAAACTAGAAGAGTGGTCAAAAGAAGTAGGAGCTTTTCTGGACCAAAGTTGGTCAGTTATACATGGGAAATTTAATTGATTAACGCAGACCATCCAGGTTAAATGGAGATGTGCCAAAAAAAAAAAAAAACTTGTAGAAATCAGTGGAATGTTCATGCGTGAGAGAGAGAGAGAGAGATGATTAACTGGTGCAAATGATTTTGTTGAGTAAAATTTTTAATCTAATATATGTGCAGTTTACAAGGTCCGGGCATACTCAGTTACGAACAAACGCAATCATGATCACCAGCACCATAACCGTTGTTCTTTTCAGCACAGTGGTAAGATATTCCCTGCCTTTATTGTGACAGACTGCTGAGACAATATTTTTGCAAGTTTCTCTTGAGCATTATAAATGTCATTTTTCCATCTTCTTCATTTTTCTTTTTTTCTTTTTTTTTTCAGCTGTGGTAAGATATTCCATGCCCCCCCTTTTTTTTCCTTCTTTTTGGAACTTATTAAGCTGAAACCACCAAATATGTCCAGTTATTTTGCTGAAAGGCTTGCAAGGTAACTAGTCGACTTGTTCATTATAACAAAAATAAGAAAATATCTTACTAATGCTTAGGGTCTAGAGTTCCTTATCAAAAAAAAAAATGCTTAGGGTCTAGAGTTGATGGATTGTTGTAGACATGTAGTCTGCCCAACTCAAAGTTGCAAACCATGGACGCATCTTCACTGACCTAAGATATTTTTTATGTTCTATTTAGAAAATCCCAAAACCAGGTCACCCAAGGATAAGCTGACTGGTTTCCAGTTTTACTTTGTTTGGTGCACCAATGTGGGCTGCATGGAATTTTGGTCATATATATATATATATATATATATATAAGCCATCTTACATGGACTTGGATATGGATGTCGGGTGCAGGTATGTATCCAGTTGGGTTCTCTGTTTTTCAAAGATTTCCGCTATTTTAAAAACTGTAGGAATATCCATATCCATGTTTTGTTGACATGGGTTCTCCAGGTTGAAACGAAGGATCCATGTAATATAGTATGCAAGGCTTCCATGTGCTGTTTTTTAAGACCAATTTTACGTTGGTTTCTTCTATTGTTGATATCCTCAGGCACACTGTTCTGGACTGGTCCACTTCCTAAAATTCATTATCGGCCTTTTAGAATGCCTTTTTCGGCGAAAGTAGAAAAGCAGCTACTGTCCATTTGACTTTCATTTTACATTCTAAATATCAGATCTTATATTTGTTTTGTTGATACTAACCTTCCATTCTTGGGTATCCTCAGGTGTTTGGTTTATTGACTAAACCTCTTATATGGTTTCTGCTGCCTCAAACAAAACATGTAACCAGCATGGCATTTTCAGATCCATCTGCTCCAAAATCAGTCACAACCCCACTTCTTGAAACCCGGCAAGATTCTGACGGTGATTTTGGTGGCCATGATGTACCTCGCCCGACCAGCCTACGCATGCTCCTGTCCACCCCGTCTCACACCGTTCATCGCTACTGGCGCAAATTCGATGACGCCTTCATGCGTCCAGTGTTTGGTGGGAGGGGTTTCGTCCCATTTGTTCCTGGTTCCCCAACCGAACGGAGCACCCATCAATGGCAATGAGAAGAAAGCTGAAAAACTTGTGCTGGAAAACAGATATAGGTTGATGGTAATACAGCCTACGCCTTGCCTATCAATAACGGAGAGGTTGGCAAAGAGCTCGCCAAGCCATAAATATATATTTTTAAATAAAAGGTACAAGTTTTATGTATCATGAAGGAGATCAGGCAATGCATTTGGCTTGAAGTTATGAGTTCTGGTGTGGGGGATGAGATGGTATTGTATCATGCTTTGTCATTATCTCTGCTTTTGTATTTTTATATTTACTCCCCAAGTGTGCAAAGGGGTTTAACTGTTCAAATCTCTCCCACCCTAGGGTAGTTTCATCTAAAAATTTTCTGTAAGATAGGAGAGTAAAATTTATGTTGATATTTGCTTATTGTAATTGTCATAGTTGGTGGCTGTGTATCAATGGTTGTTTTTTTTCTTAATGTTGGGAAAGACGAGATCATTTGGATTCTTTTTTGTACTTAATATTTGTACATTTGCTTTCTCTTTCTTTTTAGGGTCAGTGGGATAAGAGCCCGTTTGTTTGGTAGAGAGGAAAAGTTGGACGAAGCAAAGAGGGGAGGTGGGGTGGTATTTTTATTATATATATATATATTTTTTTTTTTTTTTGCTGATTAGGCATGTTGCCATGGTGGCATACTGCCTGCTAGATGGTTCAATACCAATAACCTGTTGGTCTAATGATGTGGAATTGGTGCCGAGGGATTGACTGTCAAAATGGAGAAAGAAGAGGAAACACTTGAGAAAATGGAAAATACTTGCCTCCATCCTCCTCCTTCATTCCACTTATATTTCGCCACTTGTCCAAATAAATGAGGAGAATTGATTAATTTAATACATTCCAATGTTTACATAATTGTGAGCACATTTTCATTCATATTTGTGTATTACATGTTTATGTTAACATGAATGCGTGTCCATGTGTGTATATTTGGCATTAAGTATCGATTCCAAAGTCATGGAGGACAGGCTAAGAAGATTCATCCTCGTATTGGAAAAAAAGAATGCATGTTCACGTGTGTGTATCCAATTATTTGTATATCTGTTTGTTCGTGTATTTAAATTTATATTTTTTTAGTAAAATATTTATGACGCATTGCAAAAAATGAATGAAAATAGGGAGAAACTCTTTTACCTTGGGTGGAAACAAGTAGCGTTTGAAAATTTAGTATGCCCCGCAAGAGATGGTTCTGCGTCGGGTACTCATTTTTTCAGAAAGGTCGAAATTTCAAAACTAAAGACATTTGTGCTTGAATCTGCCGGCAATGCCGGCATGATGCTCAGTTCGTGATATGGGGTTTGTCCATAGGCCGGGAAGAACTTTGTTTTGGCACAATAAATGAAAATAAAAATTGAAAACCTAAGTAATGGTAGACAAAAGTTGGTCAGAGATCTGGGATTTTCAGGGGTCGATCTCTAGGGTGGGAGCCCGGAAGGCCCAATTGCGAAACAATCAAACAAAAAAAAAAAAAAAAAAAGATATGTAATTCCTAGGGTATAATGAATTAGAGTTGTGAATGAGATGAGTTGGGTTAAGTTGAATAGAGTTGAGGGTAAATTGTTCAAACTTGACAAATTAATGACCTCTGATATAAGGCTTGGTGTGGTTCATCTAAGTTAGAATAAGAATTTTACCAAGTAATACCGATTAGTTTTGTTATTTAAAATAAGATTTTACTAAATAATATTATAAGAAAACATGTTGAGCTGTAATTAATAAATCAATCGTTGCGAAACAGTGATATACCCAATGGAATACTAATCATGTTATTTGGGTCCAAGATGCATTTTTACTCTTACAATTTAAAAATTCAATTCCGAATGGTCCAAGATGCAAAAGTTGGGGAATTTTTGTTCATCTCTTCATTTTTACTCTTTACAATTTTGTTTTTTTTTACTTTGCTCTTCAACATAAAATATGAAGTCCATGTAACTCAACCATATCCATTCTGTGTCACTGAGTTATCTCATGGGACTCATCCAGGCGGCCGACTTGGCCGGAGTACCCGTGGAATACTCTTGGGAAAAGAACAGGAAGAAAAAAGTGTGCGCACGTTGGCATGCCATTCCCTTTAGGCCATGTTTGTTTGGTTGGAATGGAATGGATGGAATGGAATCTCATTCCAATTCATTCCAAACGACATGTTTGGATAAGTTAATTTAATAGGAATGGAATCAAATAATAGTGGTGAATTAATGATATTCATTCCGAAATGTCTATTCCAATCTCATTCCATTCCAGACTATTTTTGAACATGGAATCAAATTCCATTCCTACCCATTCCATTCCAACCAAACAAACATGGCCTTAATCCTTTATGTAGACGAGAAAAACTTACACCTAACTGTTATATTGTTAACGTGTTATTACAAGTTAATAAGAATATAATAAAATGAAAATATTGGGTTGATTTTTAGTCTTATTATTTTTATTGACTCGTGATGTTATATGACTACATCACTGTTATATAAAAGAATTAGCATATGTTTAGCGTATCTTTTCAAAATAAAAAGGTTTTTTGAAAAAGAAGTGTTTTTAAAATATCGTTTTTAAAAAGACATTTAGAATAAAATTGATATTTGATGAACATACATTTTAAAAGTCAAAAAAATTAATAGAACATCAAAATTTTTTAGTTTTATCACTTACACTTTTTTTGCCTTTATGTAAGTATCATTTTGAAAAGCTACTTCAGTAATTTTGGCGTCTTTTAGAATAAATGACATTTTCTAATAGACAATTTAAGTGGCTCACTGAATACTTATAAAATAATAAAAATGACTTTTATAATTCAAAAGATCTTTTGAGATCTCTCAAACGGTGCACTAAGTTCTTAGTTACTATAAGAGCATCTCTAGTGGTGTGAGCTATTTTACCTGTGCTATTACTATTTTAACACATACTACAATGTTAAATGCTATAATTTGGTACATTGTATTCTGCTTGTGCAAATAACACAAGAAGTAATTTTTTAGCATAACTACCATTCTTTTATTTTTTAAACCAACATTGTGGGTTAGATATAGTACAATTATAAGTTATTATTATTTTTTACCACATCACTGGAGCACTAGTAAGATGTACTATTGCTAACATATGGACTTGAATTCAGTGCTGAGCTTAGAAAGCTCAACATAGTGCCTAGCTAATCTCAACTGTCCATCTCGGTTTTGGACAGTTGAAATTGAAAGATTAAAAAGTTACTCCTATAAGGGCATTTTGATAACTTTTCACTTTCAATCTCAATTATCCAAAATCGAGATGGACAGCTGAGATTAGGTCGGCATCGTACTAAGTTTTCTAAGCTCAGCACTAAATCATCAGTAATAGCACACCTTATAGCACCCTAGTATCATCAATAATAGCACACCTTGTAGCACCCCAGTGGAGAACATTCTAAGTTGGAAACCAAAACGATACGGTATAGACGATATCGACGGTCTTAAAATCGATGTTGTTTTAAGTGTAAGAACAATAGAGTTGTTTTGTGGGAGCACACTTAGGCTGTGTATGGATTGAGAGAAATGAAGAGAAGAGAAGAGAAAAAAAGAGAAGGGAAGAGAAGATAAGAGAAAATAACTTTATCTCCACTTTGTTTGGTTAGTTAGACCTCATTAATGAAAAGAAAATGAGAGAAAATAGTCATAATTACATTATTACCCTTTTTTATATATTAAACAGAAGTTATGTATGGATATATTTATCATTTCATCACTAATTTGTTACTTTTCTCTTCATTTCTCTTCAAATCTCCCCAATTTGGAGAGAAAGGTAAATTGGTCCATTTTCTCTCAATTTCTCCCCATTTCCTCTCTCTTCTCTCCTAAATTAACAATCCAAACGAGGGAAATGGGGAGAAAATCATTTTCTTCTTCTTTCTTTTCTCTCTATTTCTCTCAATCCATACATAGCCTTAAGAACGCAGCCAGGGGATCTGTCGTTCCTGCGTCCGAGCTCTAAATAGTAAATACTACTATCACCAATCCACCACTGGTTAGAAGCAAAACCCTCAAATTTGTTCCTGTTGTTCTTGTTTTTCAAAACCATTGTTGTCGTCCGCAACAGGTTTTTTTTTTTCTGGGTCCTAAACAGGGTTTTTGAAGGTAGGGTTTTCCTCTGCTTTCCATTTTTTATAGGAGTGAGAGAGGGAGCGAGTGAGTGAAGAAGGAATGGGTGCACAGAGAAAAGTAGGAACTAGGGTTTCAGAAGACCAAGAGGATTTGGCACGCGTGCCATTGCAAGCCATCCTCTTGGCCGACAGTTTCGCTACGAAGTTCCGTCCCATCACTCTTGAACGCCCCAAGGTATTCTCTCTCTCTCTCTCTCTCTCTCTCTCTCTCTATATATATATATATATATATGGGTTGGAAAATTTTTCTAGAAATTATATTAAAAAAAAAAAGATTTTTCAGGTCCATTTATTTATATTTATGTTTCACTGTGAAGTTTGAATAAGTTTGATCATGCCCGTTTAGTTAGTTTGTGAAAAAATTAATTTATCTTACAATTAATTTTTTATGGGGGAATTTTTAATTTTCCCTGGAAATATTTTTCTGCCATTTTCTTATGGTTTGTTTTTGGGTTTTTGAAACTTATATGTGAAACCAATATAGTTGGGGATACAAGAAAGTTCAAACACTAAGAATCATTGTAAGAATTGGTCTAACATGTAAACTCATAACTTTCAAAATGCCAGTGTGTCGAAATACTACACAAGCGTCACTTGCATTCACGTACGAACGGGCAAAGTTATTGAAGAATTAAGCCATGTTCTAACTCGAATAACCCTTGAAATTTATGCAATGGTAATGAGATATATCGTTCTTTTGATGCCAATTGTTGCACTTACGAAGCTTTTCTGCTGTTGAAGGTGCTCTTACCGTTGGTAAATGGACCCATGATAGATTACACCTTAGCATGGCTTGAATCTGCTGGGGTTGAAGAAGTTTTCGTCTTTTGCTGCGCTCATTCCAAGCAAGTAATTGATTATTTGGAGAATTCTCAGTGGACGTCTCAACCAAACTTTTCGGTATCAACAATAGAGTCTCACAATTCTGTTAGTGCCGGAGATGCTTTGCGCCTGATTTATGAGCGTAATGTGGTATGTTAACATTGTTTACTTGCAATATTGGATATCTGTGTGTTTATATAAGAGAATAAAATATTTTATTTAAAATTGTTTGTTTAAAAAGTAAAAAATAGGTTTAAATTCCTTTACATTCATGAAAAATCCTGTTGATGGATTTCAAGAATGATGCGGACCTCAGTTCTCTTCTTTGGTTTAAATCAAAATGGCCTTCATCTTTTCCATTATTCTAAAAATTCCATTGTCACATCAGTGAAATTTGCAATGGGAAACTTTCATTTAGATAAGCATTTTCCCTTGGAGCATGGCTGTTAATGTTAAACTTATTACCTTATGTCTTTACCTGGTTTTTCCATCAAGGGATGAGCCCTTTTATGCCGTTTATTTGCATCATGGGAGAATTTTCTCTCCAGATAAAGTCAATACAAATTCATTTATATGAAAATAATAATGAGAAATCTGTGACTATTAAGTTCTCTTACTTGGTGTATCTTGTTTTGTTTTGTTTTGTGTCTTGCTGAGATTTGGTAGGACATCTTGTCCTCCTTGTGTGCTTTTATTTAGCTATTAATAAATTATTTGCTGCTCGTTCAAAAAAAAAAAAAAAAAAAAAATCAAATCAGTACCTCATGCAATGAAAAGCTGGGAAAACATGGAAATGGCTTATTCCAGTTCGTATATTAATTTTCCAGTTTGTATATTAATTTTCTGAATTCATGTATAAAATAGGAAGGCCAAATATTTTATGTGAAATGAACTGTGGGAATGGTGAATGATGATGTTTAGTTGTGATTTTTTCAATAACTAAATGAAGATTAGAATTGTAATTTATCTGCATATTCTATATATTAAGTAATGCTCCCATTTTGGAACCGTTTTAGTTGTGATTTTTTCAATAACTCAATGAAGATTAGAATTGTAATTTATCTGCATATTTTATATATTAAGTGTGTGGGGGATTTATGAAGAGCGAAGGAAATGGCGACACGTGTCTGTCCTCGGTAATGAGATCGGGCGACCCTGTTCCATCGGGCCAGCACGTCCTCGGACCATCCGAGACCTCGGTCTTGCCTGCTCTCGGGTCAATGGGACCTCGGGCCGTAATGCCCTCGATTTGTGTCAACCTCGGGCAGGTTCCCTCTCGGTCCAATGAACCCCTTTCGGGCCGCATGAGCACGCGCCCCTCACGTGCTTCGAATTTGTCTTACTCCCCAGATCCGACAGAGGAAATCAGATCGGGAGCAGAGCACGCTCCTGGAAACCGAACCAGGGGAACGACTGTCAGCGGCCAGGTCTGTAACTCCGAAAGATCCGCGATCTGGTTTGAAACCCCTATCTAACCATGGTTAGCTCGGAACCCTAATCTGACCACGGTTAGGTCAGAGCATTGGACCAATCCGAAACCTAACGCCTGCCTATAAAAGGAACACTATTCATCATGAGAAAGGTAAGTTCCTCTAGCACAAAACCCTAGAAATTCCTCTCTCTTTCTTTCCCCCTCAGAGACTGACTTGACCGTCGGAGGGTTTTAGACCGGGAAACCCCCGTCCCCTTTGACGATCTTCTTTGATTTCAGGTCGCCGTTCTAGCCGACGCCCCGCTCTCCTGCTTATCGAGAAGGTTCTGTACCTCCGCACGACCACGAGCTATCTCAGCGCTTGCAACCCGATCGGGCCATAGCTGCGCAGCGTTCCGAATCCCCGGTCCACTCCTTCAAAACGCTCCGCCGATTGTCCGGATTTCTCCCCGTACAGTTTGGCGCCGTCTGTGGGAAATCGAGCGAAAGGCCCTGTGCTCGACTTCGCTTGAGCTTGTCTTCCCTTTCTTACAAATGGCGGGGCGAACTAGGTCCGGGGCAACGTATGCTGGGCCAGAAATGAATGGAGCAAGTGTAGTGCTTCCACCACCACCGGCCGGGCGTCCCCCAGCGAGCGCTACCTTCATCGGGGAAACCAGTAGGCCTGTGGAGCAAACCCCGATGCAAGAAGTCCAGGCCGCGTATGAACGGGCGGTCGCGGAGCACTCCAACCCGGAGGCGGTCGCCGCTGTAGTCGCAATGCTCCAGGCACGGTTAGATGAGGCGAATCGTGAGAAACTCGCCCTAGAGCAGGAGTATCTCAATCTCAAAGAGCGTAGCCGCCATCAAGCCTCCCCCCACCACGGCCGAATGACAGCAGAGGATGGTGGCGACAAGCGAAGCTACACTACTTACCCCGCCGAATCCCGGCCACGACGGCGCAGGGTACTCGCCCAAGAGAGGCGGTTTGAAAGAGGTGAGGATCAAAGCTACAGGAAGTTGAAGAGTAAGGTGGAGCGCCAAAGAACTGATAGGGGGCGGGTGCATGACTCTTTCTCCAAGGTCGTCACTGGAGCGAGTTCTAGTCGAGTTAGGCGGACCCCCCGCGAAGATAACCAAGGTCGGAGAGGAAGCGAGCGGCGCTCCGAGATGTCGGCTCTAAGGGCCAACCGGAGGGATAGAGAGCGTTACGAGGCAGTCGAGGGCTCGGCAGAGCCAAGCCGACATGGGAGAAGCTCTCGAGAGGAGAGGAGAAGGAGGGTTGGAGATTTAACCTCGGACGAATTCGCAAGGAAGATCCGAGAGGAGATCAAGATAATGAGGGAGCCGGTGCGACCGACACCGAACTATCTGCTAGTAGGAAAGTCTCCCTTCGCGAGCTAAACCACGCCAACCCCAAAGAATTATAGTGCCGTCACCTTCACCCCCTACTCCCCTGTAGCGGATCCCGACTACCATCTGACGTACTATGTCCAAAAGATGTCCCTCTATATCGACAATGAGGGCTTTATGTGTAAAATCTTCCCGATGAGCCTTGGGGAGATTGCCCTAAGGTGGTGGGCAAAGATTCCAGAGAGATCGATCCGACGGTGGGAAGATTTGGTCAAACTCTTTCGGGATCGATTCATAACAAGCAAGAAGTACGCCAAGACCATGCAAAACCTGTACGAGATGAGGCAGGGAACAGAGGAGCCCTTGCGAGATTATTCCCAGAGATTCTGGGAGCTTTACACCGAAATCGAGGAACCAGATGAGCGAAGCGCTCTCGACATCTTCGGACGAGGGCTGATTCGATCCTCTCGGTTGTTCGAGCAGCTCACCCTCGACCCACCTTCCAGCATCGGAAAGCTGCTTGATCGAGTACAGAGGTACATACGACTCGACGATGCTTTTCGGGTGGCCAAGCAAACCGAACTGACGGATAAGAAGAAAGATAAGAATCCCCGAGCGGACCGAGCAAGGGATGACCGAGCAAAACATGAGCCGACAAGAGACAAGGTACCAGCAAATCCAAATCAGGCGGTCCTCACTGTTTTCACTATGCCAATCTACAGACTCTTGCGAATCGTCGAAAATAAAGACTTCTTCGAGAAACCGAGGCCGATGGGCGGAGACCTCGAAAGGAGGAACAAAAAATGGTTTTGCGAATACCATAAAGATCACGGCCATAAGACTGAAGACTGCAAAACCCTGAAGCATAACCTGGAGACCTGGGCAAAAGCCGGACACCTGAGTGAGTTCATAGTCAAGAACGATGATCGGAAAAAGCCCGAGGATAAAAAAATCGAGAAACCAAGAACTGAGGCCGAGGGATATACCGTCTTGGGGGCCATCGACGTGATTAGCGGGGCATATGATAGGGCTTCGGTCTCCATAAACGCTCTTCGGGCGCAATACCAGAAAGCCTCCCACCTTCGTGAGGTGTTCGAAGTGAAGTCAGAGCCAACGCTCGTGGCTGAAAAAGGAAAGGATGATTTGAGCTCCGCCCTATTCTTCGGAAGAGATTATCCGACCGCGGAAACACACCATCCCCACAATGACGCCTTGATAGTCCGAATGATGATCGCGAACTACGACGTAGGGAAGGTCTATGTCGACAACGGAGCCTCGGTTAATGTCATGTTCAAAAAACTCTTCGACCAGCTAGGGTTGAAAAAGGACGATCTCTCCCCGAGTAATTTGAGCTTGAAAGCATTTAACGGGAATCTTTCTTACCCCCTTGGGCAGGTCGCCCTAGCCGTCCGAACCGGCCCAGTCCAGACCATTCAGCACTTTGTCGTTCTAGAAGAGCGATCAGCATACAACGTGATAATGGGAAGGCCCTGGCTCCACGCCATCGAAGCGGTCCCCTCCACTTACCATCAGTCCGTCCGCTTCCCGGGACCCGAAGGCATAATGGAACTCCGCGGAAACCAAGCTGTAGCCCGAGAATGTTTTATGTATGAACTCACAGGTCACACTCCGTCGTCGGCGACTAGGAAGAAGGAAAAGAGCAACGCTCGGATCGAGATGATGGAGGACAGTTCCGTCGAGCCAAAAAAGGTTAAGATGGACATTGACCCATTATAGCAATTAAAGCACGGTCGGCCCGGGGTTGAAGATACTTTACTCGAGCTCGACGACCGGACGGGTGAAGAGCTCCGTAAGATGATCATTGATGAGGAATGCCCCGAACGATACTTTCTTCTCGGAAGCTCTCTCTCGGAGGAGGAAGCGTCAGAGTTGTTTCAGTTCTTGAAGAAAAACGCTGATGTGTTTGCTTGGTCGCCACATGAGATGCCAGGAATCGACCCGAGCATAGTCCAACACAGGCTTAGAGTGAATCCGAGCTCCAAGCCCATCACACAGAAGCAAAGGAAGTTGTCCGACGACCGAGCTCGGGCCGTAAACGAGGAAGTAAAGAAACTTTCGAAAGCTGGATTCATACGGGAAGTAATGTACCCGACATGGCTCGCCAATCCAGTCTGTGTCAGGAAGAAAAGTGGTGAATGGAGAATATGTGTTGATTTCACGGACCTAAACAAAGCCTGCCCGAAGGATAGTTTCCCACTACCGAAGATCGACCAAGTCATAGATTCGATTGCCGGGTACGCTCGGTTAAGCATCTTCGACGCCTTCTCCGGATACCATCAAGTGCCGATGGCAGAAGAGGACCAAGAGAAAACAGCATTTATCACCCCCACCGGCACCTATTGTTACAAAGTGATGCCCTTCGGTCTCAAAAACGCCGGGGCGACATATCAACGACTTGTCTCTCGGATGTTCGAGGGACTAATCGGGAAGAACTTGGAAGCCTACGTTGATGACACTATCGTAAAAAGCTCGGTTGAGTCCGACCACATAGCTGACCTTGCCGAGGCTTTTGGGAGATTGCGGCAATTCGGGATGAAACTCAATGCTAAGAAAAGCTCTTTCGGGGTGCGGTCAGGAAAGTTCCTCGGACACTTGGTTACTCGACGAGGGATTGAGGCAAATCCAACGAAGATAGAGGCGTTGCGATCACTAAAGGAACCGAGCACATACCGAGAGGTTCAGCGGTTGAACGGAATGATCGCGGCACTCGGGCGCTTTATTTCACGATCCTCGGACAAGTGCCAGCCCTTCTTTCAGGCCCTAAAGAAGCAGAAAACAAAGCATGTTTGGACGGAGGAATGTCGAGTCGCCTTGAAAAATTTAATAAGACATTTGGAAAGCCCTCCTGTCTTGTCGAAACCAAGACACGGAGAACCGTTGTTCTTATACCTAGCGGTTTCCCAGCACGCGGTAAGCGCCGTCGCGATCCGAGAAGATGGAAAGGAACAAAGACCTGTGTATTATGTAAGCAAGACCTTACTTGATGCCGAAACACGGTACTTGCCTCTCGAAAAGATTGCCCTAGCACTCCGAACAGCTTCGAGAAAGCTCCGACACTATTTTCAAGCACACACCATCATCGTCCTGACAAACCAACCCCTAAAAGATGTACTTCGGAAGCCCGACCTTTCCGGAAGAATTTCTAAATGGGGGATCGAGCTAGCGGCATTTGATATCCAATTCAGACCGAGGACGGCAATAAAAGGGCAAATCTTAGCCGATTTCGTTGCTGAGTTTACCGATTGTGACAGCGAGCGAGATGAGGCAAACCAAAGTTCGCCCGAACAATCGGATACCTCTTCCTCGGCCGAACTCGGGGGCGAGGATAGTAAGAGATGGGAGCTGTATGTCGACGGGGCCTCAAACAATCGAGGGGCAGGAATCGGGATTGTCCTTCGATCTCCGACAGGTGAAGTTATAGAAAGCGCCATCAGACTACAGTTCTCCGCCTCAAACAACGAGGCCGAGTACGAGGCCACTCTAGCAGGACTAAGGCTTGCCTTGGCATTATCGGCGACCAAATTAAATCTTTTCAGTGATTCTCAATTGGTGGTGCGCCAGCTGAACGGTGAGTATGAGGCCCGGGACGAAAGGATGAAAGCTTACGTAGAGCTCACCAAGAAGCTTATTTCGAATTTTGAAAGCGTTTGCATCCAACAACTTGTCCGAGAACGGAACAAGCACGCAGACGCGCTAGCATCTCTCGCGTCGGCACTGGAAACAGAATCCCGAAGAACAATTAATATCGAAACTATCCATGCCCCGAGCATAGAGCCAAGCCTGGAAATCAACGAAATTGTCGAACTTGGTCCAAGCTGGATGGACGAAATAATCGATTACCTCAAAAATGATGTCCTTCCTGAAGACCACCATCAGAAGCACCAGATCAGGGTCAAATCGGCACGATTCTGGCTCTCTCCAAAAGGCTTGCTATACAGGCGATCTTTCACCGGAGCGTATTTGAGATGCGTTCACCCGAACGAAGTGGAAGGAGTCTTGCAAGAACTGCATGATGGAAGTTGTGGAGGTCACGCTGGGGGACGCTCGCTGGCACACCGAGCAATAGCGCACGGTTACTGGTGGCCGTACATGCAAAAGGATGCCCTTAAGTACACCCGGAAATGTCCCAATTGCCAATTCTTCTCGGATAAAATCCACCGACCAGCAGGAAACCTGCATCCGTTATCAAGCCCTTGGCCCTTTGCAAAATGGGGCCTTGATTTGGTCGGACCGCTCCCCCGAGCAAGCGGCAATAGGAGATACCTCGTTGTCGCAACCGACTACTTCACGAAGTGGGTGGAGGCCGCTGCCCTAGCCTCCATCAGGGACTCAGATATCATCAGTTTCCTTTGGGAAAACATCTTCACAAGATTTGGGGTTCCCCAAGCGTTTATCTCGGATAACGGAACTCAATTCGAGAGTCGAAGAACTCAAGAATTCTGCGCACAATTCGGAGCAAAGTTCTTCTATGCCAGTCCGAGTTATCCGCAATCAAATGGTCAAGCGGAGGCGACAAACAAAGTGATTGTAAAAGGAATCAAGAAAAGGCTGAAGAAGGCGAAAGGGAGGTGGCCCGAGGAGCTTCATGCAGTCCTATGGGCATACAGGACGACTCCTCGGAGGTCGACAAACGAAACCCCTTTTGCACTCGCTTTCGGGACAGAGGCAGTCATCCCAGCAGAAATGGAATACCCGACTCTAAGAACAGAAGAACCCAGTCAGGAGCAGGACGAAGAGAACATGGCGCGCGAGCTTGACTTAGCCGAAGAAAGAAGAGGCGAAGCAATGATCCGAATGGCGATTTATCAGCAAGAACTCCGGAAGTGCTATGAGAAGAAAATCAGCCCCCGAGAATTTAAAGTCGGTGATCTCGTCCTCAGAAAAGTAAACTTGGGAACTCGGGACCCAAAGGAAGGAAAACTCGGGGCAACCTGGGAAGGCCCCTATGAGGTCATCGTTGTCGGAGAAAAAGGTTCTTATGATCTGAAGCATTGTGAAGACAATAGGGACCTACCAAGGTCGGTAAACGTGTCAAACCTTAGAATGTTCCACAAATGAAGAAAGATGATGTAATATGAGCATGGTCGGTAAAACACCAGCTCAATCCAATCAATGAAGTCCTTTTATTCAATGAAAATGCCGCCATTACTAGAAACTCCTAGTCTTGTCATGGTGACGAGGACTGATCACCCTAGCCTCACCATGACAACAAGGAAATGCATATAGAAAACCTTAGTCTCGTCAAGGTGGTGAGGGCCGATCACCCTAGCCCCACTTAGGCGACAAAGGGATATTTGCTAAGGTCTCGGATTTCGAGCAACAACGGCTTGCAAACACAAAACAAAAGACGCGAGCACAATTTCATCTAAAAGAAGGGAAACATCCAAGGAAAAATAAATTCTAACGCCCAGAACATAAACACAAAATGAAAGGCCCGTCGGGCCAGAAACAAGCATATATTCATCAAAGCAGATCAATCATACAACGAAAGCCCATCGGGCCAAAAAAGAAGCATATATATTCTGACTAAGTATAGACTGGGAAGCCCATCGGGCCAAAAATGATTATATATTCACAGATGAGAATTTTTTACAAAATGATTCAAGTACATACTGAGCCCCTCGGGCAAAAAAAAAAAAAAAAAAAAAAAAAGCTAAGTGGAAGGAGCTGGGTGCTCGGTTGCCAAAGGGTCCTCAGCTGATTGGCGCTCGGTCCTCTCGGTTGCTGGAAGGTCCTCGGTTGCCGGGTGCTCGCTTGGAATGGTGGCTGGATCCTCGGTGTCCTCGGGCGCAACGTTTTGATGCTCGGTTGCCTCAGGACTCTCGGGTAGAGTCTCCCCATCCTCGGCGTCACCATCTTTTTCATCACCCTCATCATCAGAGATGGGCAATGCTACCCTCTCAAAGGGAATCTTCGCCAAGTCCACCTCAGGGTAGGTCTCTTTCACCCGAGAGCCGAGAGTATCCCAACCGAGCCTGTAGTTTTTTTCCAGATATGGCTCCATTCGGTCGACATACTCGTCGGCAGCCTTGTCCTCGGCCTGCTTGATCAGAGCCGCCCGAGAATCGACCTCGGTTTGCCACTGACCATACCATTCATCGGCTTGCTTCTTCCAGTGAGAAGCATCGCCTCGGGACTGGTCAAGCTTGGACCGTAAGTCCTCGGTCAGGGCCTGGGACTTTGCAAGCTCGTCCTGGGACAACCGAGCAGCTTCCTGAATGCTCTCCAGCTCGGATTGCACCTTGGCCAGCTCTTCCCTCAGCTGGCTCCCCTCGGCCCTCAGATCCGACCTCTCGGTAGACCACTCAACCACCTCTTTCTTGTACCTGTCCTCGGTTTTGAGGAGGCGCTCGGTAAGAAGCATCGTTTGTTGAGCGGCCTGCGTGAACCGAGCACAATTAGATAAGATAACGAACTCAAAATTTTTTCTAAGTGTTGGAAGAACAAAGACTTACCAGAAGTTGGTGGATGAGGGTCTCGTAGCCCAAGTCCACCGACCTGTGTTTTTTGTGGCTGGCCATGTCCGACGGGAACTTCAGTAGGTTCCCGATGGAATGGTAGGTGAACTCGGGGTCGGTCAGGACCGAGAGGCTCCGGTCGGTTGGAAGAGGGAACTGAGGCAAATCCCTCATGATCTCCCGCCGCCCTCGGTCAAGTGTAAGGGGCTGATAATCCGAGGAGGGGAAGGGGAAATCCATCTCTACCCTCTGCTTCTTCCTGGCCTGCTCGGGGGAGTTGTCCTCGACCACAATGGCCTTCTCTGGCCTTCCCGAGGCCCCCACTTCCCTAGACTTATTCGGCTCCGAGGACCGAGGGATTTTCGGAGCTGCCCTCTTCTCCGGTACCTTCGGGGCAGGCTCCCTCGGGGCAGTCTTCTCGGGCGGGGTGACCTGAGGAGCCTTCCCCTGCTGCTTTCTACGCATGGCCTCCTTAAGGGGGTCAGCCCCTTTCTGCCTGCTCGGGCCTGCGCCTTTCTTTTTTGGCGCTGGAACCTTCATGGAAGTTCCTCGGTCCGCCATATTGTCGGGCGACCACTGCTCGGGAGAATTTGAACCCTCTCCTTCTGCTCGGCCCTGTGTACCGAGAGCAACGACTATTCTCGGTTCTTGCACTATGGCCTTCTTCTTCTTGGCCTGGCCAAAGGTAGGGTACCCTCGGGGAACGCTCGTCGTTTGGAAGCTCCGGTACCGAGGAGGGTACTTGAGAAGGACGTGGGCTGACCGACCAAACCCGTCTTCTCCTCGGTAGCGCAGTACCCTCTTGATTTCTTCCTCTCTAACTTCAAGAGGAAGCTCAAAGGCAGCTTCAGCTGTAATAATTAAAAAAAAAAAAAAAAAAAAAAAAAAAAAAGAACAAGTCATGAACCGAGAAGGGAGAAAAAGCAGAAAGAAACAAGTGATTAAAACTACCAAGTGTAAAATAACTTACGAGGCTCCCCGAGCTCCCGAGGGACTCTTCGCCCTTCTCGCCCGAGCAAGGGAGGCTCAAAGTCGCCATAGACAAACACTATGTCCGACTGATACCCTTGGCTGCTGTCGGGGATGTGTGTGACCAGTACCCGCTCGGGGTCTCGGGATCTGAGATAGAACCCGCTCGGTGACCGAGAAAGCTGATAACAGCTGAGTATCTCCTCAACACCTAGGTTGGTACCAAGGATTTTATTGAGCTCTACAACCCCGAGCACTACCTTGTACGTGTTCGGTTTCAACTGGATGGGCGCCAAGTTGATGAAGTTCAAGAAATCCACTAGCAGCTCGGGGAAGGGGACCCGAACACCACCCTCGAAGAAGTTGATGTTGTAGATTGGTACTCCCCCTCGGTTGTCGGTGGAACCGATCTCTTCACCAACCTCGGCAGACCGAAATGTTATCTCGGTCCCAAAACCGAACTTCTCCCCGAAGTCCCTCTCCTTGTCTGGGTTCCCTCGAATTTGATGAGTCATCTGTTAAGTACAGAGCTCGGTAAGGATAAAATGCCCTAGGACGCATGAAGCAAGTAAAAATCCTATCTTAAGGGAATTCCCGAACAGCCCTAGGTAAGCTAGTTTCTCAATTTAAAGCCTAGTCATATCCGAGCACATATGTTGTGCTCGGTTCAAACACATTGCAGGAAACCGAACACATATGATGTGCTCGGTTCAGACATTTCACAAACAACCGAGCACACAATTTGATTTTTACGAGCGGATTGAAAAAAGGAGATCACAGACAAACGCATGGAGAAAAATGAAGAACACCAAGAACAAATGAAGAACTCACCGGAAAATTCAAACAGGGTGATTTCCGGCAGCTGTCCACGGTCGGATTTCCTCTCTCCGGCGAACTCTCTTCGGTTGGCAAGGCTCTGGCTCTGGGAGTGAAAATGGGAAAATAAGGGAGGCCAAGCCCTTATATACCTAGCTTCCCGAGGCTGACGTCACCCCCTCGTGATTTGTGCCCAAAAGCCGCCTCGGGCATACGAAACGGCGCCTGACTGAAAGGCAGTACTACCATGTCAGAACCATCACATCCTCGGTAACCGAGTGACCGAGGACGTGATGGCTCGGGGGAAGTTGTGTGGGGGATTTATGAAGAGCGAAGGAAATGGCGACACGTGTCTGTCCTCGGTAATGAGATCGGGCGACCCTGTTCCATCGGGCCAGCACGTCCTCGGACCATCCGAGACCTCGGTCTTGCCTGCTCTCGGGTCAATGGGACCTCGGGCCGTAATGCCCTCGATTTGTGTCAACCTCGGGCAGGTTCCCTCTCGGTCCAATGAACCCCTTTCGGGCCGCATGAGCACGCGCCCCTCACGTGCTTCGAATTTGTCTTACTCCCCAGATCCGACAGAGGAAATCAGATCGGGAGCAGAGCACGCTCCTGGAAACCGAACCAGGGGAACGACTGTCAGCGGCCAGGTCTGTAACTCCGAAAGATCCGCGATCTGGTCTGAAACCCCTATCTAACCATGGTTAGCTCGGAACCCTAATCTGACCACGGTCAGGTCAGAGCATTGGACCAATCCGAAACCTAACGCCTGCCTATAAAAGGAACACTATTCATCATGAGAAAAGTAAGTTCCTCTAGCACAAAACCCTAGAAATTCCTCTCTTTCTTTCCCCCTCAGAGACTGACTTGACCGTCGGAGGGTTTTAGACCGGGAAACCCCCGGTCCCCCTTGACGATCTTCTTTGATTTCAGGTCGCCGTTCTAGCCGACGCCCCGCTCTCCTGCTTATCGAGAAGGTTCTGTACCTCCGCACGACCACGAGCTATCTCAGCGCTTGCAACCCGATCGGGCCATAGCTGTGCAGCGTTCCGAATCCCCGGTCCACTCCTTCAAAACGCTCCGCCGATTGTCCGGATTTCTCCCCGTACATTAAGTAATGCTCCCATTTTGGAACTGAGATGCTATAGCTTCTACCATGGCAGGACCTCAAACTGACTCAAGAAAAGTTTATAGTATTTTAAAAACTCTAAGTGAGAGATGATAATTTAACGTGACACATAGTCTTTGGTATGGCCATATGCCTGTGCGTGAGGATCTTGCTTCTCTTACCCATGGCTCAACAAATCTTGGTTGAGTAAGGTTGAGGTGTTAGGGGTGGGGGAGTTAGCTTCCGTAACTGGCTTGAGTAGAAGATAATGTATATTTCTCATTTTTTGACATTTTATCTTGGTGAACCTTTATTGGCAAGTGCATACAAGGAGCGATTCAAGGCATGGCCATTAGGGAAGGTTGGCCACTTTGAAGAGAGTGCCATATGTTAAATAGTGGTAAAGCAATAACCATTTGTTTCTTGATTTTTTTGTTTGGTTGCCCGAGAAGTTGAAGAGGCATGAAAGGTGTAATCCACAGAAAGGTTCTTGGAAATCTTAAATAGGTGCTGACGGTGATGGGGAAGTTAGTGTGAACTACTTCAGCTTGAAGTTAGAGGGAGGTCTAAAAAATTTGGGGTAGGGTAAATGCCAAAAAAAACAAAAAAAAAAAAAGGGGAAAAAAAAAGAAAAATGAAAGAAAAGGCTCTCTTTGGTGAGTGATCTAGTCAATATGGTTGTAAGAAGGTTATTTTGTGGAAAGTTGTGTCTTTTAAGTTTTAACAAATATAGTAGTGGAGTTGCTATGGATAGAAGTGGGATGGTGTCATAGGGTTTATTTATTTAGTTTTTTGATTTTTTTTGCCCCTTATATATAGCAATTGGGAGTATGAAAGGGTATAATGACCATGTTTATACCTTTATCTGTAGCATTTATTCTAAATATTGTTAAGGTGATAAGATTTGATGATGGTAAAACATCTGATATGGTAGATTAGTGGATTACTTTAAACAGGGTACTTTTGAATCTTTGTTTACAAGCATGCCATTGAGATGGTATTAGAGCCCTAACCTTTAAATTTTTTTCTACAAACCCTAATCCTATTTCCAATTTATAGTGTTGAGCTTTCGAAAGCTATACCTTGTAGTTCTTCGTGAAGGATGGGATGCTTTATTAGTTTCATAGTTTGATACGGAAAAACAAGTATCTCTGAAATATCTTAATCAGTTATTCTGTATTTCTTGTTACTTTTAGAACATTTGTGTAAATATTTGAGGCTATTATTGTTCAATTTCCACTAAACCTGACGTTCTGCAACAAGCCAATGATCTTACTTTCTAGAATATTAATTCATTCAAGTAACCATTGAAAATACTTAAGTTACCAATTTAAGTCAGTTTGTATCTGGCAGTGAAAATTTGGTCATTTATATTCTTTAACAATGATTACATCTAGTGTCGTAATTTTATATTTTTTATTGCTTTATATGATGAAAATACATTCTCTCTCTCTCTCTCTCTGCTGTGCTATGTGGAAATTTTCAAGAATGAATTCCATTTATGGGATTGTTTAAATAGGTGCAAATACAGCTGATATTGTTTATATCTGAGTTTTTGTCTAAATCTTTGAGCTAGTATTTTTTAAAAAAAAAAATTTTACAAGGAAATTAGTATTCGCTTTTGCTTGCATTTGGAACTTATACTCCAATAAACTGATCTTTCTTCCTTTGTTTCTGAAGATACATGGAGATTTTGTCCTTATTACTGGAGATACAGTAAGCAACATGTCACTCACAGAGGCACTTCAAGAGCATAAGGAGAGAAGGAAAAAGGATAATAATGCTGTAATGACCATGGTTATTACACAGTCAAAGCCTTCTCCGATCACACACCAATCTCGACTTGGTACTGATGAGCTGTTTATGGCAATTGATCCTTATACAAAGCAGCTTCTGTATTATGAGGACAAGGCTGACCATTTAAAAGGGACTATATCTCTTGATAAGATATTGCTAGTTGATAATCCTTCTATTTCCCTACAAAATGACAGACAGGTTCATTCCTCAAATCTATCCCTTAAGTTTTTTGGTTCTATTTTAAATTATGTATTATTCTGTGGGTGACAAACTGACAATTTCAACTTTGTGCTTCTGGCCTCGATCTTTCCCATAAAACAGTTTTTTCTGTGGCTGCTCCAGTTATTTTTCGGTAGCTGGACTAATATTCTGTATCAATTTAGATTTATATTTATATTTATTTTCTTTTGGCTGGATGGGGATCCATGGTGTGGATCACTTTACCCTACTCAAATAATATCAACTAAATCATTAGATTGTTCTTTTCAGGATTGTTATATTGACATCTGTTCTCCAGAAGTGCTCAGTCTTTTCACTGACAATTTTGACTATCAACATCTACGCCGCCATTTTGTCAAAGGATTGCTTGTTGATGATGTATGTGTTGCTAATTGTACATCTTTTTTGTAAGCTTCTCTGAGGTATTTTCTTAAATATAAAATTTAGGTACACACACACAATGTGTATATATATATATATATATATATAACCTTGGTGCTGCCAGGGAGCAATGAATTCTTGAGAAAAGAGCAATCACAGGGATGGGGCGAGCATATATATACATATATAACTTTGGTGCTGCCAGGGAGCAATGAATTCTTGAGAAAAGAGCAATCACAGGGATGGGGCGAGCATATATATATATATATATATTTATTTATTTATTTATATAAGCTTGGAAATTTTCTGAAATCTTTCTTGCATTGGAACTTGCTAGGATGATGGTTTTAAATAAATAATTGTTCATTCCTAGGTCTGCCATTGTGTATGTAATTTATTGTTGCTTTAAATGGGTAGACAGTCGTTGGAGACATCCTTAAACAGAACAAGTGGTTTAAGATGTTGTAATTTTGGAAGCTTTACATTGTTTGCTAATATTTGTTTTTTACTCATTCAAATGCTCATATGTAATTAATTCATTTTGGATACGTCTTTTTGTTTATTTATGTATTTTCTGGTGTTGGTTTTGCCATATTGAAGTTGAAAATTTTAACATAATATTGGCTTAAAAAAGTTATTTACATTCTATTGGACATATGACTTTTTCATAATTGTTCTTATGATCATTTGCTTAATTGAAATATTTTGTGTTAATGTTGACATTTCTTTTCTCTTTGCCATCCTCTTAAGCTAATGTTTTATGTGTTCAGATTATGGGTTACAAAATTTTCACTCATGAAATCAACTCAAGTTATGCGGCTAGGATTGATAACTTCCGAAGCTATGACACCATTAGTAAGGACATAATTCAGAGGTGGACATACCCGTTGGTTCCAGATGTTAAGTGTTTTGGAAATTGTACAACTAAACTTGATAGACAGGGGATGTATCGAGCATTGGGTAAGGACCTCTTAATCAATTTGGATATATTTGCTTGTCAGAGGCAATTGGTTTATGTAAATTCTATCTAGCTGTGTAGGTGGAGATGTTGATAAGTCATAAGTGTGCTCCCGTATGATTCAATTAAGGGTCTTTGTCGTGAAAAAAAAAAAATAAACGATGTATTACACAATGTTTTTTGTGCAAACTGCAAACTTCAAACTATGTTTATACTCGCTTTGCACTTATTTGGGGCTTTCTTTTTGTCTCTTGTTGGATTAGTGAGGCATGCTTAACGAAATTTGAATGTGATAGACGAGGGCTCTCTTGTAAACTATATTGGGGGTTATTTGGGGGAGCATCATTAAGATTTTCCATTTCCAGTTGATCATTTTCTAGAACTTTCATTATGTGGTGTTTAGTGTCTTATCCATTATGACGGTTTTACCACAATTCGATAATACCCTAATGAACTGCGATGCATTTTGCCCAAGCTGAAATGTGGTTCACCGTACACATTCGTTCCAGAACTCTATCTTTGATGACCCATAAATTTCTTGTTGTTTCTTCACTTAGTTTCCCTTTCTACTTGGAAATATAGAAAAAAATAATGAATTGAAGACCTAATAGGATATAAACTTATTACAATGTCTCATGAAGTATGCTAAAAGTTGGCTTAACGCATGCTAAAAGTTGTGAGTTAAGAGATATTTTGTGGGAGGGAGACTTTTATTCAATTATTTCCTGGTTCAAGGAATGGGATGAAGGAAGTTGGAGGTATTGCTATACTATTAAATAAACCTTGGATATTGCAAGAGAAATTTGCACCAACTTTCCTTGAATTCATTGATTGGCTAACCGGGAAGCAGATTTTTTTAGCAAATAGAGGGGCCACTACATTGGAAACTTTGATAGGCCATTTTTATCCTTTTGAGCCCTGGTTGGAGCCCTTTTGATGTTTATTTGTTAAAGGGGGTGATTTTGTACATTCTTCCTCTTATCGATAGGTTGGGTTTTTAATAGGTTTTGGTGCCTTTATGGTTCTCTAAGGACTTCTCTTCCTTTCTTTTTAATTTATATTTGTGATTACTGATCAATATACTTCTTGTCAAAAAAAACCGTGATGGAATATTAAATTTAGGACAATTTTTGATGAAGCATCTTTATTGAATGAAAAGAAAATACGTCCTGCATTTAAAGCCTCCTTATCACTCTTAGAACATCTAATTATGAAATCTATGTAAGTACTTAGGCCCACCTCCACCCTTCCATGTTTAATGGTGAGCTCTGTATTACATACTCGTTTGCGTTCCATGTACCATAGCAAACAATATTCGAGGCGACAATGGTCTTGTATTTTATATGATTGACTCGATCCCAGAGAAAGGAGGAAGGTTATGGTAGGTAGATAGTCAAAGTTAAACATATTGTCACTCCTTATAAACATGAATCTTGGAAATTTGTGATCTTTTGTTGAGGCAGATGGCCAATAATTTAGAGGAGGATATTACCCTAGATAGAGATGGATGAAGAAAACGGATTTGTGTAGTCAGCCCAGTTAGGTACTATTAAGGCTTTGTTGAGTTGACCGATCACTTCCTATGGCATCCTGATTGAGTGGTTATGTTAGAATCTTAGGTGTAGAGGTTGATGGATTTGAGTAAACGTAAATCAAATAGGTCAAGTTGTTAAGTCTCCAACTTAAAAGGCCTAAGCTCTTAGGTGGAGGCCCAAACAGGTATATGAAGTCATGTTAAACTCAATATTTAATTGATGTGGGATGTGGTGCTTTTCTAACACTCCCCCTTACGTGTAGGCCTAACAAGACAAGAATGGGCTTGTCATGTGGATCGGTGGATAACAAAGACGAAGTCACAAGTGAAGCGGCTCAAGAATGACATGCTTTGATATTATGTTAAGTTTCCAACCTAATAGCCTAAGCTATTTAGGTGGAGGGCCCAAACAGGTATATGAAGCCATGTCAAATTATATATTTAACTGAGGTTTGATGTGGTACTCTCTAACACTTCCTCTCACATGCAGACCTAACAAGACAAGAATCACGTAGATAAGAAAGACGGGATCACTAATGAAACTGCCCAAGAACGACATGTTCTAATATTATGTTAAGCTTCCAATCTAATAGCCTTAGTTGTTAGGTGGAGGGCCCAAAATGGTATACAAAGTCGTTAAACTCGATATTTAATCGATGTGGGATGTGGTAAGTGGTGTTTCTAACATGGTATCAAAATTTCTTGTTCTAGGGCCCATTTTGTTTGAGAGCCCGCCTTTGTTGCCCATGTGACAGACCCACTGGGGGGAGTGTTGAGAAGTCCCACTTCCCATTTTGTTTAAATACAAAATTTGATTGTGCTTCATATACCTGTTTGGGCCCTTATTAGTTTAGGCTTTTAGGTTGGAAACTTAACATGGTATTGGAGCATGTTATTCTTGTGCCATTTCATTCGTAAACCTGTTTTTGTTGTCCACATGACAGGCCTATTTCAGTCTTTTTAGGCATGCACATGAGGGGGAGTGTAAGAAAAATACTATGTCCCCCATTGCCTAAATTTTGGGATTGACATGACTTCATATACTTGTTTGGGGGCTTGGGGTTATTATATTTCTTTGGTTTGTTGTTGTTGTTTGTTGTGGGTTTGTTAGTGAAAGTGATACAAATGGTGCTTTTCATGAGGTTTTGGAGGATAAGAATGGTACTAGTGAACTGGAAATCCATGGAAGTGAGATGGAAGGAATAGACATAAATATTTTGAAGATGCCTTTGTATGTGAGAAGGAGAAAAGAGAGATGATTGTGGTTTGTGAAGTATGTTGTGTTTTGCAGAGTTTGGGGAAAGAGGTTGGTTTAACTCTCTCTCTTGCATGTTGCTCTTTTTAGAGGTGCTGCGGGAAGGTCATCAACAGTGAGTTGATTTTAATGCTATAGGGTTTTGATTGAAGGAAACCCTCATCTCCTTTATCTGTATTTATTTACCAGCTTTGGTCCTCGTAGGGCCTAGTTGAATTTTACTTTTTAATACCGGAAATCAATTAATTTGACACTGTCCCCCATATATATATAGACACTTTACTAAGTGCTTCCTACACACCAAATCTTTGACTCTTCAATGTATTCCTGCTTCCCTCCCCTCACTTTTGCTTGGTGCTTCGAAGATGTTTATCTTATGGTACAAATGAATGAGTCCATAAAACTCTATGTTTAGTTTGGTTCGGGGTATTAACAAATAAGGGAAAAAAGGTGAAAATGGCTTTTTGATAGCAAGACTATCATAAAATGGTTAAGATTTGTGTTGAAGAAGATTACCTTGATGTGGTTCAGGTTTTAGGATGATCTCTTCCTTCTTCTAGTCTTTCTTTGTTTGGGATTGTTATGTTGGTGATTTTTTTTGTTTTATTTATGGAAGATTATTTATGACATGATATGAAAAAGGCTAGAACGGTCCGCATATTTTTTAAAAATGGCATCCCAGAACTAAAAAAGAAAGTGTCATATGCCCTCATTGCATAATTCTGATGAAGTGTAGAATTGGTTGTCACAAAGTATTCATGTTCTCATTATGCAAGTGTTACAATAGTGGTGGAATTTTTATACTATTTCTGGATTAATTTTCCAAAGCATCAAGGTAACATTAATGTGAATTATATTGCTTCTCTCTTTTATAGCATTGGAATATTCGTATATATATATATATATATATATATATATATATATATATATATATTCTAGTAGCCATGAGTGCTAAGCTAATGTCATTTTGAGATTGCATGCAATAGCCTAGCCTAATATCTCTTCATATTTTAGGGTCTTGTCTCTTCCATTCTTCTTGTATAGTGTTTTTCTGTAATGTACTCGCTTTTTTTAACTTGTGTTCAATTGCAAATCGATTGGAAGCAATTTGGTCATGAAACACAATACATTGTTCATGAAATGTTCTAGAAAATCCATTGCTGGATTTTAATTGTTAAGAACTGCCACTGGTTGCTTGTGGATCCAGCAGAAGTTAGATTTATGTCATTGCATCTCCTGCTCTGTCCAAAGCAGTTTGGCCAAGTATAGAGCAACTTGTGATTGTGGTATTTACAGATTACAGTACAAGCAGGAAATTTTCCAACTTCGGTTTGTAAATAATTTTACTTTCCTTTGAATAATTTTATATGAGAAGTTTTTTTGCAGGTTGACTTGAATGTTTGTCTTGGTTGTGTAATGGTAGGACAAAATGTTGAGAAATAAATTGCCCTGATCTTTGTTTCTCCATATATAATATACTCATTTGGTAGTGATGTTCATATGTATTCTTGTAGGGCGGCATCCATGTGTTTGGATTGAGTAGTAACTGCTTATAATTTATTATTAATTTACTTTTCTCTAATCATATGTGATGATTGTGACTTAATGAGCTTATTTTTTTCAGAAATAGGGCAGTCACGTTCTGCGCAAATTGGTCCTTTTACCGTTATTGGAAATGGCACCAATATTGGGAATGACACAAAAATTTCAAATTCCGTTATTGGGGAAGGCTGTACCATTGGATCAAATGTTTCAATAGAAGGTTCATATGTATGGAATAATGTCACCGTTGAAGATGGCTGTAAGCTAAGACATGCCATAGTATGCGATGGAGTGATAATGAAGTCAGGAGCAATTTTGAATCCTGGTGTGGTTTTATCATTCAATGTATGTATAACTATACCCTTGTTACACGGCTGTTTGAATTACCAAATTCTCTTTGCCCTTGTTAATTTTCTTTTTAGTGCATTAGGAGAGAAAGGAACCTCAGAACTTTTGAAGATAAGGAAACATCACTAGTAGAGCTCAAATCTACTTTTGTTAATACTCTTTTTTGGTGGTACAATAGTCATTCAAATGACCATAGCTTGTCATTTGTTTCTTTTGTTGATTTTCTTTAGCTATAGTTCTTCTTATGGCTAACACTTGTATATGACTTATGTACTCAGGTTTTGCCCTTTTGTCTCATACAATATTTACTTCATTAAAAAAAAAAAAAAAAAAAAAAAATCATATTTTGACAAATTGATTGAGAATCCAAACATTCCCATTTTTCTTCCCTTGGGTATGATTTGGAAAGCAAGTGCTCACCTCAAAGTCGTGTATTTGCTTGGACCGATGTTCACAATAGGATTAATACCAATGTGGTGTTAAAGGAGGCCTTTCCTTAATTTATGTCCATGGTGGTGTGTTATGTGTAAAGGGGCAGTGGAGAGCGTTGACCATCTTTTTTTTATTTTGCCCTTTGGCTCTATGGTTGTGGGAGAGACTTTTAGTCTTGGCGGTGAATCTTGGGTTCGTTTGGGTTGTGTTTTGAGGATGTCCGAGACTCTTTTTGGGACCTTGGAAGTGGTGAAAAGGCAGAAATTATTTGGAGATGTGCTATGTTTGCAGTATTTTGGGTCATTTGGCTTGAAAGGAATCCAATGATTTTTGAGGATTGGGAGTTTTCCTTAGTTTGTGGGATGAGGTTCATTTCTTGGATTTTTTTTTTTTTGGGCTCATTTCTCAAATGAGTTGGTTGATATTCTTTTGTTCATGTTAAAATCTGATTGGAGGGCTTTTTGCCATTAGTTTCATTTATACCTATGCTTTTCTTTTGTTTTTTGTGTTTAGGTGGACCTCTTGTCCTCTTGTGTTTCCCCTTCTTTTATTATTAATGACATTCTTTTGTTGCTGGTAAAATTTAAAAAAAAAAAAAAAAAAAAAACCAGTATGTATAAATTGATTTTTTAACCGAAAGATGGCTTTGACCAACTTGAGGAGCCGAACATGATGCAAGTTGTGATCTTCAAATAGTGGGGATAAGGCATTTGTCGTTCTCTTTATTATGATTTTTTATGTCAAGCTTGAAAATTTTGTTAGGTATGCCTGAGAAATTGTTTTTTTTTTTTTTTTTTTTTTTTGATGAAGTAAATGTGTATTAAAACAAAAGGCTTAGCCCAAGTACATGAGTCATATACAAGCACTAAAGAAGACCCCTTAAAGCTTAAGATCGTCTACAAAAAGTATAAAAGAAAGCTTTCGACTATTAGCAAGACTAGAAAACCACAAAAAAGATTCTTAATCAAGGAGGATTTAAGTTCAATAATTGATTTTTCAACTCCTTCAAAAGTTCTACTGTTCATTTTTCCTAGTGGCAGTCCAGTCCTTGTGCATCAGGTTAAGCTTTGTTCTGTGATTAGTTACATGCACTCTTTGTACAATTTCATGTGAAAATATTTATTTATGTTACTATTCATTTGAGTATTTTCATTAATGTAATAGTTGTAAGATGTAAGGTCTATAAGTTAAGGTCTTCTAGTGAATTTTTGATTTCTACTGTCTTAAGTTTATAAGTAGTCTTGGTTTTTCTTGCCTTCTAGGTTGTAATTGGACAACATTTTGTGGTTCCTGCGTACTCGAAGGTATCGTTACTTCAACAGCCAATCAAGCAAGATAGTGATGAGGAACTGGAGTATGCTGACCAGAGCAGTGGGGTTGCTGATATTCCATGTAACTTCTCATGCTTTACATACTGCAACTTGATCTTTTGGATTGTTTACTAGATTTACATCAACAGACGCACGTGCTCCCACACACATGTATATAGGTTGTTATCACCTGTGCCGTGCTTAATGTTTTTATTTCCCCCAGCCAGTCCCAAGCTCAAAAAAGGAGGAAGGCTGTGGTAAGTTGACGGTCAACGTAAAACCAAGGACTTAAATTTTGAGATTGAAGGATATATTGAGGCTCCAATAAAAGCGTAATATTGAGACTTGAGAGAAATGAAAAGTTCAATATTGATTTAGAGAAATGACCAAAAATAGTAGTAAAACGTGAAAATTTTAAATGAAATGTGGAAAATAATAGAATAGGTTCTAATAAGCAATTTAGAATCAGAATATTGTAAATAAAATTTATATGAGACAAGTATGTGGTGTTTAAGAAGCAAAAAATGCACTCCGCTCAGTAAATAAAAAATACAAATTTATACCTATATAAACTTTCCGAATCTCTTCTTGGTTTCATGGGAATCTACTCTCTTAATTCTAAGGCCACATTCTCTTTAAATCATAGGCCATTATGTCTTATTTACTGCCTCAAAAATCCACTTTTGTTTGGGCTCCTCTAGTCTGAATCAGTTTCTCATCTTTATTGCTGCATTCATTGGTCTTCATTGCCCATGACCAGACCATGATAGGTGAGATTTTTTAATCCTGTTCTAATAGGTGTTACTGTGGTAGTTTTATCTTCTCACCAAGGGATTTGTTTCTTCTTTCTTTGTTTGCTACTTCTCAACATTCTCATTTTGGCTATCGCACAAAACTCCAATGGTAGTCTACTGCATGCTGCTCTAATTCCATCGGTAACATCTTCTTTAATATCCCCCTTTGAAGCATAGCTGGAATAGGTGTAGAAATGTGGCCAAATGAATGTTCATTGTAGTTTTAAATTTTGAAACTAAAACATTAAGGCTACACACGCTTATCTCTGCTGCTAACGAGGTGCAAATGGAATTTTTATCCTCTCGTTTGCTATGGAGTCCCCCCCCCCCTCCCCCCCTTTTTTAAATATAATATTATGCAAATCTCTGTGGACAAGTTAACTTTTATTACAATTTATATATATATATATATATATATATATATATTTTTTTTTTTTTTTTCTGTTGTGATATACACTTATTGTAAGTTATTTGTTATGTAGCCATCACTAGTACGTCTGATCAGTTGAATGGGGAATTGATATCCAAATTATCAGAGAGACGAAGCTGGGCTGCATCTGAGGTTAGCTGTTGAATCTGGTTTCCTACTGTTCTCAGATATCAATCCCTAAGCCTATTGTATACAACATTTCTTAGTTATATATGTCTATTGTTTGATAAATTTCCTTAACAAACAATTTGTATTAATTCCATACATAAAATATTAATCATTAAGTTGCAGACATTTAAACTGTCCTAGAAGTGTGAACAATATTAAAAAGCCTTTGTATATCAAAAAGGTTCCAACACCATACCACTTACGGCTTAAGGATAATATTCTAGGCTCTGTGAAATTTGAGATGGGGATTCTAGTAAAAGCACTTTTTATGAAGCACCAAAGAGACTAATTTTAATACACTGTTTTGAAGATAGAGAAAGGAGAAAGAAAAGAAAAAAGATGAGAGAAGAGATAGTCTGTTAATTCTATGGACATATCACCCTAATGGACTATTCTTTGTTAAATATATATCTATCTATATCTATTCATATTATACTTGAATACCAGCACTACCCATCATATAGACATAATACCCTCAGTACCTTTTAACACTCCCCGTTGAGTGGGTGCATGTATCTCATATTTGCGCAACTTTACCAGATTATTATGAAAGAAAGTAGTTGCCCCCTAATGGGAACGTCTGTGACTACAAACTTATATATTTCTATGCAAAGGGAGTATGAATCTGCCCAGATCAAAACTTAGTAAAATGACAATCTACTATGATGTATTAGTTATATGGCTGTCATGGAGGGCTTTTAAAACCATACAGGGAAGGGTAGCCTAAACTTGCTTTAAAATTCTAGAGATGCTGGGGAAGGGGGAATACTCAATCCCTGAAAGTCTCACAGAAACCTTTGCAAGAAAAAAAATCACGGGGAGGTAAAAATTTACTGCTAGAATATGTACTATGGGTGGAAACTTCTACAATTGGAACTCTGGAAGCCTTTCTAAAAGTAATAATGTAAGTGAATGTATTGCTTGTAACTTAGAGTGTAATAAGAAGTCTCAATTTCGCATTACTTAACTAGCAGTCTGTTTTGAAGATGGAAAACATATACCATTATTATCTTCAGGATCAATTGGAGAGAACTTCATTTTCCAGGATAGTGGTGTAGTTTGGGGGAGTATAAACTTTTGTTGGGTAATTCTTACAATGGATATTGGGAGATTTTCGAGTAATTTTGTGGGAAAAATCCATACTGGAGGTGTTCTCATGTGTTCTGTGAAAATTTTCAAATTTTGTTGTTTGTTGTGGAACAGCTTTGGACTGGTTTCTGTAGTTAATAAGATATTGACTGTGGGGAAGCCCGGGATAGATGAATAAAATGGGTCTTTAACATGGAGGGCAGCTGGTGGATAAGTAGGGATGTTATATAGGTCCAAATCTAAAAAAGAGTTGGGGTGGGGGGTGGGCGAAGGGAATTATCAGAGATTTGTTTACTGTAATGTTTTTAACCTTCTTAATACATGTAATATTCAGGTAGATTCTGTGACATTCATAGTGGATAGTTTGGTTCCTTTGCCAAATGGTAGAGCAACTGTGATCCAAGCCTAGAGAAGAATTGAAGGAACTTTTGAGATGTGCTCAACTGCAGGAAATATATTAGGGAATCACTTTCTTTCCATTTTAAAAGATTTTGTTACGAGGTTCCAACATAGAATAGTAGTACTACTAGTGGAATATAAATCAGAAAACATGACAAAGGAAGGGAATTTGATGTAGTATGGAACAATCTACCTTTTAGACCACTTTTTTCTTTGGTACACTAGGAATATCAGAATATCATACTTCGAAATTACCTATTAATGTAGGAAAAACTGGGGAAAGTGCCAATGGTTGAGTGTTTAGGGCGAGGGTCTTTTGAATATGAAGATAGACTAAGGACTGAAAGCAAGGGTTGCTGGAATTCAAGGAATAAGCTGCTGAAAATTCTGGACAGCAACTATTCCAGGGTGTCTAGGTGGCTTTAGGGTGTAGTTTACTGATGAGAATGGTGTGGCAGGGTCGGTGGCTGAGAAATCAAATTTTAGTTGCATAAAAATAATATAATAGTAGAGAGAAGAAGATGAAGAAGATAAGCCTACCAAAGTAGGGTTCAGGAATCACACATAAAGATGGTCTCACACCCTTGGAGTTTATGAATCGCTCACAACGAGCAGAAAATTCTGTAATCTTCATTAATTGAATTTAAATAGAGACTTACAATGACTAATTTTAAACCATGAATGAATGGGCCCTAGTCTAAATTAATGTTTGATTGATAGTACATCTGAATGAATCTGTGTATCTTATTATGTCAGTGGATATTGATCTCTTAGGTTGGTACTGGTGGGGTTGGTTACATTTGGTCGGTTTGTGAAGGAGGCCACGAAGAAGAGTGGAGGCATTCAGTGGCACCCATTCCTGCAGATAAGCTTGCTGAAGTTATGCAAACTACAGATGATGAGCTGGAGTTATCAGCTCAAGATGGCAATGTCCTCCCACCTTCAGGAGAGTTGAAGCATGACTTTGATTCTGAAGATGATGATAATGAAGATTCTAGAGATGAATCTGTCTACTTTGAGAAAGAGGTGATCAATTTGTTGTTTGAAATGTTGATCCTAAATTCATGTTTTATGACAAATACTTTTATTTGTCCCTTATTATTGGCAGGTCGAAGCAACTTTTCTAAGGGCTGTGAATGAAAGCGTTAAAGAAGACCATATTATCTTAGAAGTGAACTCACTACGGTATGTTATACCTTATAATTACTTTTCCTTAATAAGCTGGGTCATTTTATACTTCATCTGGGATGACAAATATATTGGAAATATACTTAGGCAACCTTTATCAAATTTCAATATTTCAATTTCTATTGGAAGTTTCAAATGTAGACTTGTGTTTAGTATTTGGAAAGAAGATAAATAAGAATACTGCCCAATTTTTATTTTGTTTTTTTTAGATCCATGACGTAGTTTAACGAAGATTTTCCCTACTTTCATTATCCTAACATAAGCTATGAATAGAGATGTCATTTTCACTTGTGCTTGCTCTCTCTCTCTCTGTCTCTCGTGTGGGCTTGCTTGTTTGCTCGCATTTCTTTCTCTTTTTTTCACAAGATTCGGCATTTGTTTGATCTAGAAATCTTGGAGCTGAAATCCTCACTCCATACATTTTTGCGTCACTGTCAAGCTTTAGTTCGATCTAACCCCTAGATTGCTCCTCTCTTCTTGTACCCCGATCTCCAAGCCCCCCCACCCCAAAGAAAAGAAAAAAAAACAACTGTATCACGCCCATGTGTCACCTCACATTGCCAATCTCTCATACATCGGACCCCACTTTGTAAGTTTTACGGAAATACTATTAAATACCATGTCGAGAAAGAAGATAATTTTTTTCCCTTTCCATAAGAAACACGTTTAATGTATAAGAAATGAAGAAAACTAGATTCACTTAATTCAACTCAACAAAGCCTTATATTCCATCTATTTAGGTTAGTTGCACATCATTTTTATCATTTAGCTCAATCTAGGGTGATATAGTTGTCATATCATAAGCTGTCACACTGTCACGTCTTCCATTTAGTTTTCATCCTGAGGGTTAAGGTACACATATCTCCCGCTAGGTGTAATTTTTTGCTTCCTTATAGTTCCCTTGTGCGGAGGTTCCATCAGAAAAAAAAAATTGTCTTCCACCCAGAAGAAGGGGCTATCATATGTTTTCTCCCTACCTTAACCTGTGGCCTTTTTGGCATTCCTCTTGTTCGTGCAATGCCTTCAAATTGAATCACTTATTTTTATTGTAGTTGTGAGGGCCATGTCCTAACTACGCGGCTCAAGAATACGCCAACAATCCATGAGGATTAGTGCAAAGAGGAGTCGCCACTCGGTTTGGATTCAGGAGCCGATTGATCCCCAGCAGGGTCTAACTCGTCATTACCAAGGATTTTTATCTTGGTTCGGAGCTAGATTGAGAAGGTGTTAGGCACCCAACGATGCCGGTCGAAATTGGTCCTCATACATATTTGTTGGCTTTAATTAATCAAAGACTTTAATTAGATTTTACTCTATTCCATGCGATATGTGATTTAATACAAATGAAGACACACAAAGATGATGGATAAATTAAGTGGAAAGAATTAAAGAAAACAGAAGCAAAAATATATACAAGAGAAAAATAATCAAAATAATAGATTGATCACATGCTGCCTGCATCCAAAAATCAGTTAGTGCATAATGCAGATGTGCATATGCACAAATCTAAGGTGCGTACGCACCTTTGATTTATGGTCACAGACATAATACAAATGACAGACTGATGAATCTCACCATGTATTTAATCATCCACAATAACAGATCTAAGTAGTTAGGCATGTGAGAGACATGAAAACAGCATTTTTAATTTTTTTTAAAAAATATAAAACAATAATTAAATCCTAGATCTATGTACTTATGATGAGAACGATTAAAAGAGCAAAAGAGATTAAGAGGGATGAAACTGAATCTAAACAAAATGGTAAATAGAAAATAAGGTAAAAAGAAATAAACTAAATCCTAATCTAACGGATCAAGATATATTAAAAATAAATGTAAATATCCTACCATGCAACTACATGATTTAACCCCTAAACAAAATCTAATCATATAAAACAAATAAATAAATATTAAATAAGAAAGTCTAAAAGATGGGTTTGATATGAAATAACATGCTAATTAAATAACCCAACAAAGAAAACTTAGTCATGATAAATCAAATATACTAACACTATCAGATATGCGTGTCAAAATGCTTGTAGAGAATATTTTAAAGGCACAAAACCTACATATGTCTATAGTCTAATCATACAATAAAATGAAAACTGTTGAAACATCGTATGTATGCATCTCTAATGACTGGGAATAATTGTAAATCATTCAATGAACTAAGGATGAATGTAAATTGATGTTGCCCTCACGTTTGGGTGGTAACGAGACAGAGACCTTGCCAAATCCTCTTCTTTAAGCCTTCGTGATCACAACCATCCTCGCAGGGTTTTCTCTCTAGTGTCTTGCTTTTCAATCTTAGGGTTGGTAGGAGGTGGTGGGACAAGATCCCTTGATCAGATTAACAGGATGTATTTATAGAGATAGGATTAGGGTTTGGTAGGGGCTAGGTAGCGTTTCTGGGACCTCCTAGCCATCCTAAGTGAGTGTAAGATTGGTAACAATCACACAAGGTAAGAAAAAGACACCAAAATGAAAATAAGGTAAGTTGACTGCAATGTGCATACACACATTTGAAATGCACTTATGCACATTTGGTACACTCACATCTGTTTTACCTCTAGTCAACTTGAAATGGGCTTATGCACATTTGAAATGCGATTACTCACATTTGGTACAATCACATCTGTTTTACCTCCAGTCGGCGCTTACGCATATTTGGTATACTCACATTTTTTTACCTCCGATTGAGCTGTGATCACATTGACTTGTCAAAGATTATTTGTCAAAGTTCTGAATAATTCCCCCTTAATAACCGGGCTTAAAGGGTTCTAAAATGAATAGGGTGTTTACAGTAGTCATTGGTCTTTATTGCACGTCATCAAACCATTTTGGACAACTTTCTATCTGCTTGTCCTCATTTGTAATGGGTAAAATGTTCTTCTGTAATGAATTAATTATGAGCTTTTGTGTGAAAATGTTTTTACATCTTGACTCTTGCCTAACTTAATTTAAGCAGGATTGTTTTGACTTAGTTATAAATGTAGCTTATATGCGTAATTAGTAATTACTGCCTATTGAGGAACATATCACTTGTGCTTGTTCAATGCATCAGGTTGTCATCCAATATGACATCTACTGACTGTGCTGGCGCATTATTCTATTCAGTGATGAAGTTGGCTTTAGAAACTGCTCATAGTTCAACTAGTAAGTTCTCTATTATACAAGTCATTTTTTCCTTGCTTTTATATATTCAGTAAGGTAGATTATTTATTTATTTGTTTGTTGGGTGTTATGAATTGATCTGACATTTTTTTTTTTTATAAGACAAATTTTATTAATCACAAAAAGGATAAATATAAATTGGACCAAGAGTCCAAAAGAAAAGGAAAAGGCCAAAAGGCCACAACAAACTACCAACCCTACACAACCACAACTGCCTTTGTGGTGTACTCATTGGGCATACTCCACCCTTAACTTGTTAAATTATCCACTGTGATATATTTTTCTCTAGTAGCTGTCCAAAGAAAGAACGCCACCTTTGAAGAAGCACAAGAAACCCACATCCTTACAGATGAAAAAGACACCTCACCTCTAATCGTTCCATGTGATGTGAGTGAAAAATGAAAGGATTTAACTAAGAATATGCCTATAGCATTAAGTCTCCATGCCAAAGAATCCTCTCCATTTCTATAAAGTTGTTGGAGAGAGCTTCTCCAAAAATAGAGCCACACCTTCTAACTTGCAATCTTGGAAATTAAAAATGAAGATTGGGTTCCAATGCATGCCATCCTCCTCTGACTCCACATAATCACTCCCCCATTTTCTCTTGTTAGAAGTGATAGCTAACAAATCTGGAAAGAGAGGCATGGGAAACTCTACACCACCCCGAGGGTCCAACCAAAAACCTCACTCTATTATCCTCACCTACCCTTAAAGCCACCCCTTTTACAATATCATCAATTCATAATTTCTTTCCAAAGCCATACCCTTATAATTACCTTTTACCCCTTAAGGTACCAATCCCCTTCCTCACAACTATGCTTTCATACAATCACTCTCCTCCACAAAAGTCTCTTTTTTCAATACCAATTTCCAAATCCACTTGCCAAGCGAGGCGAGATTCATGTTGGACTCCTGGTCCACTTGGTTATTTTTATTGATACATTAGATTATGTTTCTTATAGAAAGAAAAAAATGCTCTAATCCTCTGAAATTCTTTGGTAAACAAATGGCTTCCTAATCCACCAAATTAAACTTAAACTCATCCCCTACCCTGGCACAAAAAAAACTTGTTGAATTATTTTTCTTTTTGCCACCAAAACTGGAATTTGGAAGAGAGACAAATAATAATGTGGGGTGCTAGCAGGTGTGATTTTAATTGAAGTCACCCTTCCACTCCTTCAAAGATAGATGTTTTTCTAGTTACTAAAGCTTTTTCTCTACTTTCTCTATCATACCATCCTACTTTCTCTCAGCTTTAGAAGGAGTGCCTGGAGACATACATATGAAGAAGGAATGCACCCAAATTTTACAGCTAAGATTCACAGTTAACTTGTAAACATCCTCATCAAACCCCATCGAAATAAATGTTCTTTTTCCCAAAGTTTATTCTCAATCTGGAAACCGCTTCAAAGCATAAAAGAGTAGCTCTTAGTGATGCAGGACAACCCTCAAAACATGTAAAAAAGAGAAAGAAGGAAGAAGAAAGAAGCTGAAAGAAGCAAGAAATAAGCAAAGAAGAAGCAAAACCCTAGAACGTGGGAAAACCCAATTTTTTTAATTCATAATAAGATCCCTATTAAAGAGAATATTGGAGCCTATATATAGGTCCCAATTACATCAAATAAGGAAAAAACTTAACCTAGGAATTTAAAAGGCAAAAACTTAATTATTCTTAAAAATAAATTTGCCTAAAATATGCTAGAGCCTAGGTCTTCAAGTCAATAGGCTGTATTGGACCACCCTGTTGACCCATGTGTCTGTCGTCCCCATCAACTCTCCTGGGGTCAGAGAAAAACTCGACCTCGAGTTTGGATTGGAGTAGAGATATTGAACGCGACCTTCCCAACGAAACAAATATTTAGAATAAAGCAGTCGCTTCAAAACTTGGCTCTGATACCAAGCTGATGCAGGACAACCCTCAAAACATGTAAAAAAGAGAAAGAAGCAAGAAGAAAGAAGCTGAAAGAAGCAAGCAAGAAGCAAAGAAGAAGCAAAACCCTAGAATATGGGAAAACCCAATTTTTTTAATTCATAATAAGATCCCTATTAAAGAGAATATTGGAGCCTATGTATAGGTCCCAATTACATCAAATAAAGAAAAAACTTAACCTAGGAATTTAAAAGGCAAAACTTCATTATTATAAAAAATAAATTTGCCTAAAATATGCTAGAGCCTAGGTCTTCAAGTCAATAGGCCGTATTGGACCACCCTGTTGACGCATGTGTCTGCCATCCTCATCACTTAGATTAGGGATTTGTTTCTTTTTTTTTTTTTTTGGTTTGTTGTTGTTGTTGTTGTTGTTTTGTTTTTTTTTTTTTTTTCCACATACAAAAGTTGTGCTCAATTGGTGTTACCTCTAGTTTTTAATGGATGCATTCATTTTTTTAATTTTTTCCTTTGTTATATTTCCAGTTATCCATCTCAACATCCTCATTCTGCATGCTCATTTTATGGACATGTCATTTCTCGTCACCTAGCATCTTGAATGACTGAGCATGGTTGGCCATGGCCTCAACCATTTGAAACATTTATCCTTTTAGGGGCATACTGTATCCACTATTGATAGTGCATGGTTTACTGTTTCTACTAAAGCTTTCTGTCACATTATTGGGTCTTCAAAACTGGGGTAGGGCTTTAAGCTATTGCTTGGGTTGGTTGGTATGAGGGTGTTTTTTTTTTTTTTCCCCCTTTGGGAGGGGGTGTTGGGGGGTGGTGTTTGAAAAATTGGAGTTTGTGCTAGCCCAGGATAGGTATATATGTATGTGTGTGTGTGTATATATATATATATATATATATCATATAGCTGAAGTCATTCGTTGTGCGATTTATACTTGGTATTCTACAAGAATGTCTCATTCATACATATTTTATATTTAATGTGTTATATGGTCATCTCTCAGGTGAATTGCTTATGAATGCTGCTAGCTTAATTACCACGTGGCAAAAACTTTTAAAGTATTATCTACCAAGTGTAGATGAGGAGGTATGTTTTTCTTCGTCTTCTTTGCTAGTTATTTTTAATTTGGTGATTTGTACTTACAATCATTTCTTTGACCAATATCTGCCGATTTTCATTGGTATTTTATCACCAAATTTTTTAAAAAGCACTTTCCTTGTTAAATCAGAAGCCACATAGTGAGACGATATTGGATTTCTAATTTAAATTTTAATATTTAACTTTTATTAAGGCCATAATAAACTTATTAAGGTTAAAATATGATGAATGCATCAGATGGAATGGAACACAACATTTCATTAACGGTATTAAGTCATTTAACAACTTCTGTTAACGTCTTAATGAAAAGGGCGTGGAGTGTGATTTTTCAAAGTAGGGGGCACTTGTATTTTCACTAAAGAACAGTAGGTCCAAATGTAATTTACCCTAATTATTTTTGCGTCTGATTTTCTGCCCTCCTAAATCGATAAAGTAAAATGTAGAGGATCTCTCAAAGAAACATTTGCATTTTGCCTTTATTCAATGAAGAGTGTTGCAACCATTCTAGCTCCATAGATATCTCTTGAAACAAGTGCTTGTAAATAATGGATGTATAAAGACGATATATGGGGTTGAGTGACGCCTTTCAAAATGCCTTTGGCAAGTGTGATTTTTTATGTCTTCATCCATTTCAATGCGATTATGTTTGATATCCATGAGATGAGACTGGGAACAAAGTGAGCCTGTCGCAAATTTGCTTTTAGCAGTTTGAAGAGCAGTGGTGTTTCCAGTGAGTTAATGTCAACCGAAGCCTTAAAAAAATTTCATCTACTACCATCTTTAATGAACTTTTATTTTCTTTTGTTGGTAAAATCTGTTGTTACATGAACTCGGTTATGAGTGTCGGGTACTAATGCATGTCCCTGCTGGCGGATTTGTTCGCTTTCAAAGATATTCTGTTATTTTGAAGTGTCTGGCAGGAGTACTGACACTCATATCATGTTGACAAGGGTACTCAAGGGTGAAGCAAAGGGCCCATGTAACATTGGAGTAATCGCAATCGATTATTTCTTTCATTACCTATTATACCTAATTGTTGGTTCCTTATGAGAGTTTATTCTTTCCCAACCTTCATCAATCCAAATGTTGCCATTTCATCTACACCTATGTATGCCTGTGCTTTTTGGTTATTCAATATTCTCCTCCATATTTTTGTTATTTCTTGTAAAATATTTTTATTCATTCATTTGGAACTTCTCTCTTATAGTCTTATGGCACTTTAAATGCTGATCTTTAGATCAGAGACCGATGATGGTGATTTTCATTGGGCACGTCTTAAGGATATCACTCTGTAATTTTGATATGATTGCATCACTGTTGCTGTGTAGCATAAAATTTGCTTGTTGGGTGTTTTAAATTTTGGACTCGTAAACTTATTTGAGAATTGTATTTACACTTAATTGCTTTGCTTTCATATGATTCATGGTCAACTCTTTGTGATTAATTATTGTTTTATGCTGAAGATTGAAGTGATATTGAAATTTGAAGAAATGTGTTCAGAATTTGCAAAGGAATTCTCGCCATTATTTGCACAGGTATGTTTATGGTCATAGGGTATGAATGTATGATGATCTATGTAAATACATTACATTGTTATGCACATTATTCAAACAAAAAGGGGGGGAAAAACAACTGCTCTCTCAGCTTTGTTCCATCAGAGTCTAGATGCATATATACATGCACGTCTGCTGATCTGCTCACATACACATGTTATATGCTAGTAATCGATAAAGGTTGTATACAAATTATATCCGATGGATAGTATCGACATAAACTTCTGCCCTTTAACAAAGAGTAGTGCCCATAAATTTGACACCATATGAGATCAATGTGATTCTAAAGATTTGGTGATTCCTCTCCTTTCAACAGCTTAAAATATTGCAATGGGACAAGTTCCACAACTTCTTGTTTGATGCATTCACCACTTTTTGTAACTTAAGCTGTTAAAAAATTGTCTGCGTAGTTCAGGTGTAATCTAGTGTACAGCCAAATAATCCAAAGAAGCAAATCAAATATGCGATGCAGTCATGTTGCAATATGAACTAAAGATGATCTAAGCTTCATATTTTTTTCTTTTTAGTAAGAGCCTCAGGTTTTCTTTCACGCAATGTACCAAGTGAGGTAGTCAAAGGAAAATCTCCTCATAATTGCTGGTATCTTTGGCATTATGCCATCGTTTGCTGGGTATCATAATGTTCCTTGGCTGTTCAAGATGTGCAATGATACATTTACTGATTCTGAGGTTGCCAATGATTATTTTGTCTTCTGGTGGTACAGTCCCCACCTATCTTATTGAAATTAATGTTGAGCATTATTCATCTTGTTTTGTCTAGAATTCGAGATTTTTTCAATGGTAAGTAAAAACCATGGGACCTAAGTGTTTTTAATACTACAAGTAGTGGAATTGATGCCCTTTCTTCCTACATGTCTAGGGCCAGTGATCACCCATGTAGCCAAGGTGAACCCCACATCATTTGGGTCTTGAAGGCAAATTCGAAAGAGGTTGTCCAATAAGAATGACTGTTTTACAAGTCCCACCCACCAAATTACTTGAGTGGGAAACAAGTAGTGTCATTTTGTTCGACCTAATATTTATCTTTAAGATATGTTTCCCATTATCGTCTAGGTGAACCTTTGATATGTGATTTTGAACCCATGATCCACCCTAATACGCTAACGGTGTTATCTGTTCCCTTATCAGTTATCATTTCTTTATTATTAAACTGCATTCTGATTTCAACTACACGCCATGTCGCCATCACAATTTGGAACTATGAGATTCATTCAGCTTGGCCATTTAATGTGATCACGCAAAAAGAATTGTGGCTCAAATTATGATCAGGATCACGTCATGCTAATATGAAAGTGTGAGCTTTTGGGCGAGGACACCTTGTCCTCCATTTATTCTGTTTTTTGTTTTTTGAATAAATTTATTTATGGTTGTTGATCAAGAAAAATATGTGTATATTCTGTCTATATATATATATATATATGAAACTGTGGTGATGCATGCTTACAAGAAAGTGGCAATTTGGGCCTTTGGGATATTCTTGTATTGGAATTGCGAGAATCCAAGTAGGAGGATATTTAGCTAGTTTAGTTAGTAGTCATTGTCTAGGTAGGTGATTATTTAGAAAATAGTTTTGGTTTTAGTAAGAAGTCATGTAGCATTACAGTTCATGTGCATTGATTGTGTGGTACTGTAGCGGTGCTTTGCACATATTACTATAGCATAACTGTTCACGCCAATGTAGCGGTTAACAAAATAGTTTTTTCCCCCCCTCCCTGGGTTTATTTAATTAGGGCTTTAACGTATGGTTAGGACAGTTAGGTTTAATTTGTTTAAGGGTTGGGATTTGTCATTATCATGGTTTTTACTTTTTAGTCTATAAATAAGGTTGTAATCTTCTCTTTTTAGCATATCAAATATTTTATTATGATTTTGCAGCTTTAAAAGCTTTGTTTGGAGGTTTGGTTCCTAGATATCTTCCGTTTCTTTCTTCTTGTTCTTTTTATTCTTTGTTTCTTGTTCTTCTTTTCTCTCGATTTCTCTGTACTTGTTCACTGTTTTGAGGTTTTTAACAATAACTCACATTAGACCATTAAAATGTTCCTCAAGGACCCAATTCTACTTTTAAAAGTCCTGTTCTACAAATTCCCTATCACCTTTTAAATAATCTACAACAAACTCTAACCCTAATTCTTCTTTTATAGAAAAACTAACCTTAATTAGGTTGTTAACCTAATTCTTCTTTTTGTTTCGGTGGAAGGTTTTGAGTAATGGGGAGTATATTCCATTTGCTGAATTATTAATCTCAATGCCTGAAAAATACGATTGTTAGTTTCATGCCTTTGTGCATGTCCATCCAAGTTGTTTAAGAAGGTATAATCTCTTCAATTGCTTAATGTTCCTTAATGAAGATTGAACGGTCATATGGTTTTTGTTGAAGCGTTTGCAAGCCCGTAGTTGGATAGAGTTATCTCAAGAGTAAATAACATTTCTCTATTGAGCAATGAGAAAAAATCTTGATTGAAGCACTCTCTTACATTATATTATTATTTAGAGTTATTGGAGAAGATATTTTTATGACATAATTTATGCTGAATTCTGTTGAAATTTTATAGTCGACAACTCAACTTTTCTCATAACACCTCACCTCTTTTTTTGATATAATGAGTGTTCATCCTTTCTTCTATTTGAATGTCATTGTTTTCGTTCACAGATTTTGCATCTTCTGTATGACAAAGATATATTACAAGAGGAGGCTATTCTTGCCTGGGCGGCTGAAAAAGAAGGGGCAGATGAATCAGATAAAGTTTTTGTTAAGCAATCGGAACAATTTATCCATGTGAGCATCTATGTTCATTTTTTATTTCATAATATTTTCAGTGACAGTATGCAGTCATGTATGTGGTCCTTTGCCTCCAGCATGTTGACATCATGACATGTATTTTTATCATAATGTGGGCTTCATTGAGTTCTTTGTTTGAGAGACATACAAAATTGTGTTTACATTTGCTAATCTTCATTACATTTAAAAAAAAATGTAAATACACACAAATGTGTATATGTCTGGGGGTATGTGCAAGTTTGTTTGAGAGAGAGCGAGACACACACTCACAAAGAGAGAGAGAGAGAGAGAGAGAGAGAGATGGTGATGAAGATTAGCAAAGGGAATGTGGGCTCCACCGCTGTACCAATCACTTCACCATAGGTGCCAACATGAAGAGGAGTATGTTTGCTAGATATGGTTTTAATATACCTGGGGTTTCTTTTCTATTAATTTTTTAAAATCATGGTGAAATATCCAGTTGAGCCAGTCACTTATTCCCCCATGGCCCTTTTCTCATTTAGGTTGATGCATGGGGCATCCCCTATACACGTCATACCCATATTGGTGTCCCAGTTGCATGGTTCCTATATACTTTTCAAGATAAATTGTTTCATCGCATCAGAACTTCGTATGTGTTTTAATTTTGGTGCAGTGGCTGAAGGAGGCACCTGAGGAAGATGACTGAGAACAGGAAGTTTGTTAAAAATATGGAGATCCAACTTGGCATTCAGATGCTTCGGTTCAGATATATCGTCATGAAAGCCTTGTGAATCAACGTTTAGAAAAAGGTTGTCTATGTTACTGAGTTTGCATGAATTATTATTTACTCTGAAAAGAGTGACCGAAGAAATGTATTTCTTTACAAGGTGTTCTTTGTGTTATATTTGGGGAAGAAGGAAAATGAATAGGCATGGCGCAGTTTACCCTCAAAACTGTAGTTGCATTCTCCATTGCATTCACCCTTTGCAATCCATCTTTATTGTACAGCCAAATGGATTCATTTTTTCTTTTTTTTTTTTTTTTTGCTAAGCAAAATAGGAAAACAAACAGAGAAGAAAAAAAAACAAGAAGAACAAAAAGAAAGAGAAAAAGCAACACTAGAAACCACTACACCGATCTTCAAAGCAAGCTCTTATCACAGCTTCAGGCAGACTGGAGGCATCCAAATAATTGGAGAATTTCATTACAAGAGCCCATTGACCCAATTCATGAGCAATTGCATTAGCCAACCTACTGACTTTCTTGAAAGATGAGGCCCTCAACCTGGCAACACAGATCTTCATATCGGAAATAACAACATCATAAGAAAGAAAGGAAATCATTAATAAAAAAAAATAAAAAATAAAAAAATGAAGGTTTATTGGGTATTTGGAAATGACATTTGAGGAAAAATGCTTTTAAATGACATGTGTTGTTGGGTTGTGTTCATGTCCAGGAGTGAAACCAGGAATTTGATTCAGGGAGGCGGACAACGGTACAATTCAAAATTTTTTCTTTTATCTTGTAATTTTGTGGTGAAAAAAATTACAAAATTCTATGATCTATGATGAGCTATATTTCAATTCATTACACTTGCAATTGTTCTCCATGAGGCCCCAAACATTGTATAAAATGAGTGATTGGGAAATAGATTATAGCTTTTATAGAGAGGAAAAAAAAATAAAAAATGAGAGGGTGGGAAAAAAACTAAAGGATCTTGAAATTTTTTTGAGATTTGTGGTTTTGTAAATGGAAAATATAAAAGTTTATGAGATGTTGATAGATGCAATATAGAGAGAATATTAATGTGATTTAGATCTGATCAAAATATAAAGGATTATTAGATGTTTTTTTTTTTTGCCAAGCAACGAGGTGTCCAAACTGTCAGAGCTCGACTAATCCCCGCTCCCCACGCGGGGCCACCACTCCATGAGGTCGTTTAACGTTCAGGCTAATAGCTCTGACTGGTGGCTGGCTAAGAGAGATTGATTGGTTTCAAACCCGGGATGTCTGAGTTTACAGCTCACCCCTTTGCTGCCAAGCCAACTCTCGTTGGTTAAGGATTATTAGATGTTGATAAGGGTAAAATAAGGTTTTTAAACTCATAAAATAGGCAAAGTAAAGATAATATATAAAATTCTGACAGTAGACTCTAAATTATAAATCGACTAATAATTCGGGTATTAAATTATCTAATTTAAACTTTAAACTTTAAACTTTAAAATGAAATTTGAGTCAAACTTTAGACCCTAAAGTGTAATTTACCCTCAAATTAACCACTTTTTTAACATTTTTGAAAATATAAGAGGGTAATTCGTTCGATTTAGAACTTGAGAGGCGAAAAATGATTTTGGTTGGAAGTCTAGGGTCAACCGGAGTCAACAACCGGCTTCAAATATCTTCCGGATCTCTCGCTCTGTCCAACTCACTCTTGTGCATATCACAGTTATCTTTTTTTTTTTTTGTTCAAACATATCACAGTTTTCACTCTCTCAGAAAGGGGTGTTCTGACTTCTCAGGTACGCTTACACCTTCTCACTCTCTCTCTTCTCTCTCTATCTCTTCCAATTAATGACGCATATTATAGGGTTTGTTTTCTTCAATTTTAGCGTTTTAATCCTTCGATCTGATTAATCCAGTAAAAATTACCAAATTTTCATTATCATTATTATTATTGTTAATAACTTGATTTTATGTTGATCCCTTGTTTTCTCAATTATCAGATACCAAAATATGTGTATTATTTTTGTTAATTTCTTTGGATTATATGCTTAGATTTGGTGTTTGTGAATTGAATGATTCATTAACAGATCTAACGTCAAGGTATGTGAGACGATACTCATGACTATATATATATATATATATATATATATATCGTCTGGATCTCTCACCGGATCAACCCGCTAACAAACACACCTTTAGCTCTATAACAAACACAGCCCCATATCAGTCCTGGCGAAGCTACAACGCCGGTGAAGTCAGATCTGAACGGGATGCCTATGGCTGCGCCCCTCCCCCCTCGTTTTTTTCCCTTTTTCTTTTAAACTCAAGAACCAGATTTGGACGTGGTTTTTACCCCAAAAAAAAAAAAAAAAAAAGGTTCCAAAGCAAGCCATGAACCAGATTTGGATTTTACCAGAAAAAAAAAAAAAAAAAAAAAAAAAAAAAACAACAACAACAAAGAAGAAGGAAGGGAGACCATGGACGCCGGCATCCATATATGTATATATTTGGATTTTTAATTTTTTTTTTTTTAATACTCCGTAATTCTTTTGAAATGATTTGATTATCTCTTGCTCTGTATCAAATTTGGACATTGTGCTAATATATCTAGCGATCAGCTTTAATTGAATCATCATGTTCTGTTCCGCAGAATTGTTCTCTTAACTGAATTAAACTCTTTTAATAATCCTTTGATCGATTTAAATGAAGGAGCTGCAGAATTGTGATAAAAGCTTCAGCCATTTTGAAAGAGTAAAGGTGACTTGAGAGAGAGAGAGAGAGAGAGAAATGGCTGAGATTGCCGTCAACATTGTGATTAACAAGTTGGTTTCATTGCTCGTCCAAGAAGTGAAATCGTTGATGGGGGTCCGCAAGGAAGTGAACCGCATCAAACATGATCTAGAGAGCATTCAATCAAGCCTAAGGGATGCAGACTGCAAGGCAGGGATGAACGAGAGCGTCAAAACTTGGGCGAAACAACTGCGAGAAGTTTCCTATGACATGGAGGATGTGATCGACGAATTTCTACTTCACTCGGCGACAAAAGGTGTAGATCATCATCAACGTGGATGCACTGCTTTCATCCAAAAAGCTGTGCGCTGTATCAAAAGATTGGAACGGCGCAATAAGATAGCCAATCAGATTCAGTATATCGGAAGACAGGTACGCGAAATCAAGGAAAGACGTGATGCATTCAGCTTTACTTCTTCCTCAGAGCATGGCTCGAGCTCGAGTATTGTTCAAAGTGTTGCGTGGCATGACCCTCGACTAGAATCCCTATTCATTGAGAAAATTGATCTTGTGGGTATTGAGGGGCCTATGCAAAAACTACTTGGTTGGTTGCTGGAGGGAGAATCGAAACAGACTCTGATTTCTGTTGTAGGCATGGGTGGACTTGGCAAGACCACTCTTGCCAAGAAAGCCTTTGACAACCAAGAAGTGAAAGGACATTTCGATTGCATTGCTTGGATCACTGTCTCTCAATCGTACAAGATGGAGGAGATCCTTAGGAGCGTGATGAAGCAGTTCAAACAGCTGAGCCGTGAAGAATCCGAGGAAATTGACAAAATGGAAGAGGTACAGCTAATTGGCAAGCTTCGGGAGCACTTACTACAAAAGAAGTGCTTGGTTGTATTTGACGATGTGTGGGCAATAGATTTTTGGGGAGTTCTTAAATTTGCCTTACCCAACAATGCGACAGGCAGTAGGGTAATTATCACAACACGAAGTGGCGATGTTGCTTCTTCTACTTCTTGTGAAGAATCTTCTACTCATGTCCTTGAACTCCAACCTCTACCTCCAAAAGAGGCCTGGGAACTCTTCTGCAAGAAGGTGTTTCGATCCGACTGCTGTCCTGGAGAGTTGGACGAATTGGCTCATGACATTGTCAACAAATGTCAAGGGTTGCCACTTGCAATTGTGGTGATTGGCGGTGTTTTGTCTAAGGAAGGGCAGAGTTGCATCCCAATGGAAAACGTTCCATGACAGCCTCCGATCTGAGTTAGAAAGCAATCCCCATCTTGGAAGTATTACGAGAATCCTATTCCTCAGTTACCATGACTTACCTTATTACCTCAAATCTTGTTTCTTGTACTCGGGCATCTTTCCCAAGGATTGTTCTATTCGCTGTATGCGGTTGATTCGTCTATGGATAGCTGAAAGTTTTGTTAAAGAAATCGAGGCCAAAACGGTGGAGGATGTCGCACAAGAATACTTGAATGAGCTCGTACAAAGAAGCCTAGTTCAAATATCGCAGGTGGATTTTGATGGAGGAGCTCGAAGATGTCAAGTCCATGATTTGATGCATGAGATCATCCTTTCCAAGTATAGAGAGTCGAATTTTTGCCGAGTTTTGGTGGAAAAAAGGAAGAATAATCTTAATTCTGATGGGTCAATTAGGCGCCTATCAATGTGTAACTATGAAGAGAATATTCCAGAGGGCACTAATTTCTCAAAAGTTCGGTCAATTTTTATGATCGGGTTAAGTAACTTGCCCAAGCAACTTACTGATACATTCTTTACAAATTGTAGGCTTTTAAAAGTATTGGATTTTGAAGATGCTCCCTTAGAAGATGTTCCCGAAGGAGTTGGTAATCTATTCCACTTGAGGTACTTGGGAATGCGAAACACAAGTGTAAGGACGGTTCCAAATTCCATTGGTAAATTGCAAAATCTAGAGACCTTAGATTTAAAAGAAACTCTTGTCAATGAGTTGCCAATTGAGATCATTGGGCTCCATAAGCTGCGACATCTTTTGGCCTATTCTTCTAAACACGTAGGAGTAAAAATGCCAAAGGGGATTGGATCTTTAGAGGCCTTACAAAAGCTTTTACGTGTGGAAGCAAATCACAGTGACGACTTACTCGGAGAACTGAAAAATTTGAGACAACTAAGGAAGTTGGGTATTACAAAACTGAAAAAAGAAAATGGGATGGCTTTGTGCGCCGCGGTGGAAGAGATGAACCTGCTGCTTTTACTGACTGTTGCTTCAATTGACGAGGAGGAAATCCTTGATATACAATCAATATTGTCTCCTCCTCCATTTCTTGAACGTCTCGACTTGGCTGGGCGTTTAGAAAAGTTGCCAGAGTGGATTTCCAAACTTCGTAACCTATTTAGAATACGCTTATATTATTCAAGGCTATCAGATGATCCGCTTCAAGTTCTTCAGACCTTGCCTAATTTATTGTTCCTTGGGCTCCATCAAGCATTTGATGGCAATCAACTTCATTTTGAGGCAAGTGGATTTCAAAAACTTAAGGTATTAGAACTCTACGGGATGGATAGACTGAGTTTGGCGAAGATAGACCAAGGGGCACTACCTCTTCTTGAAGAACTAAATATTCGGCGTTGTGCGCAATTGCGAGACCAAGGCATCCATGACTTGACGAGCCTCAGACAATATCAACAACTACACGGAGGGCCAAATTAATTATTCGTAATTTATGGATTTACCAGCGGGCACTTCATTTCGGGGTAAGTGGATTCTGTTCAAGTTTAGTGCATTTTCACTTTTCCTTCCTATAGTTTTTCTTCTCTCTACAATGTGCCCTCTGTAGTTTTAAAGTGCAGGATTTACACTTAAATTTGTATAGAAGGCTTGGTCCACAAGTCCACTTTGAAAGAGTCCAATTATCCAGGAAGTGTGGAGCCTTAAGAACAATTAGTGATACATTGATTAGAAATTTAAATTTATGGATGAAGTGGTTCGCATTGACTAGAAATGTAAGTTTATGGATGAAGTGGCTCGTAATCTAAGATTAACTTTATTTTTTATATGCATGACTTACATGAAAATACTATCTAATCCAATTGTAGGTTTCACAAAATATGAATCACAGATGGAATTGTTAAAACTAGCGTCAAACTGATCTTAACCCATTAATTATAACCCATGAAACTTGATGGAAATAAGCTAGGTCACGAAAAATATTACTCTGCATATCCAAAATGAAAAATTTTAAAATTAATTTTGTAACAATAAAACGATAAGTGATAATTATTAAAAAATAAATTATTTGATGTATATGTTGTTAATACTACTAGTACTAGTACTACTAACAAAAACAGCAAGTTTACTCATTTCTCTTGAACTTTTATATGACTGTATTAAAGTATTGCATCAGTGCCCTCTTCTAATTTACACGACTTAATTGATTGATTTCACTATCGAAATGGATTGCAGGTATTTGATCACAATGGGCTGGCGGAGGAATTTAGTTCGAACATATCGATCAGTTAACTGGGTTGTAGCTGGGCTTAAATTTAAGTGCTATGTAGTGAATGTAAGTGGTTATTATATATGTTGTGTATTTCGCTTCCAATTTACTATGTAATGTTTTCATTTTGCCAAACATATTATACACTTGTGTGCACATTAATTTTATGGTCTTAGGCAAAATTCTCTAATTCCTTTCTTTTCCACGTCATTATTAGAAACTCTCTATCTGAAGCGAATCCTACTTCCCATATCGAACACTCTAAATACTTTCGAAATTTTCAGGGGAAACTCTAAAAAAATTTTGAAAAAAAACTCGCATATGGAAAAACCATGTTTTGTTTGCAATTAACAAGAAGGTGAATTTTTAAGATTTTTAAGACGTGTGAATTTTTAAGAGGTCGGTTTAAATAGGTAGATGACGTGGTTCATTATTGGCCCTCTGATCGAGTTAAAATGACATGTCACTTTAGGAGGCGTAAACTTGAGGGGACTTAGAGGGCAGCAAAATGGAGAGGAATTGAACCGCGGGGGTGTTGGCCAAAATGAAAAAGATAGAATCACACTAATAATTAATTAGAGGGTGAGACTCATTGATTATCTATTGGCACTATGCACGGGTTGAAGTTACAAGCAAAGGCGGGGCCTGTTTGAGTGTCTAATATATTCGAATTACCAAATTCAAGAAAATAAAAGCCGTCATTACAAAAATGGGTAAAAATTCAAAATAGTGGCATTTGATGACTTTATATGAATTAATCCTTTTGAGAAACAAATAAAATTCATTAAAAAAAAAAAAATTGTTTACATCTAGGAGTCACAAGACCTAGATAGTCTTCTAAAATTACATCCCATAACTTGCTAAGAAATCTATGTTTTCAAATATTGACATCACTAGTACAATGATAGCCCAAATTTGCAGCACAATCAGATACTCTATTTGCTTACCTATATATATGTCTAATAGTCACCTGATCAAATCAAGTCAAGAGAGTTCTGATATCTTGAACAAGATTAGTTATGTTCCAATGGAATTGATATATGTCACAAATCGTATTAATTGCCAAATCACCTTCAATTTGAATTTTTTAAATTTCTTTGTCGAGTGCTATAACAACACCACTACGGCAACTATAAAATCGTATTAGAACAATTTCACAATAACCACTTACAATCTTGACCCAAAACTGAACCAAAGGCCCAAACAAATGGGTACCCACTAGTGGGTGAAGTCGTGGAGAATGAGACAGATGATAAAAAGTAAATAAAATAAATAAATAAATAAAGACCGAAGAGTCAAAGGCGGGCGTCACGTGGAGTGACCATTATGTCTTGTTCTTGCCTTGCTAATATATCTAGCGATCAGCTTTAATTGCTTTAATTAAATGATCATGTTTTTTTTTCTGCAGAATTGTTATAAAAGCATAAACCATTTTGAAAGCATAATAGTGACTTTGAGAATGAGAGAGTGAAGCGCATTGTTCCATATTTTCTATATATTATATTGTAAGCTTACAGCTAAGAAGACAATATCAAATCTTCAATTATCCAACATTCTCATCCTTGGTAGTTGATATATAGTGGAAAGATATTTTATTTAGTATTAGGAAATATTATTTATAAAATGATAATTATTATACAAATTAATTTATATGATGTGTTTATTGCTACTACTCCTAGTGATAACAAACACTTTCACTTATCTCTTAAAGGTACTCATATATTATGTATAGAAATATTGCATAAGTACTCTTCTAATTTATATTACTTTATCTTGATTGAGCGGTTTCTCTATTGAAATGGATTGTAGGTATAGTTGATCATAATGTGCTGGAGGAATTTAGTTCTTGCAATATGCAAGATTTATGTCAACATATTGGGTTGGGGTCAAGCTTAAATTTAAGTGTTATGTGGTGAATGTTTTTTATTTTTTATTTTTTATATTATAAGAGTTATGTAGTGAATGTTAGTGGTTATTATGTTGTGTATTTCTCTTCCTATTTACTATGTAATGTTTTAATTTGTCCCACATGTTGTAGACTTGGATGCATATTTTATGGTCTAAGTGAGATTCTGTAATTTATTCCTTTTGAAAAATACTTGCCTCCACCTGGCCTTGGGTGGAGGAGCTCCTCCTGATCTCCTCCCACTCATATTTCGTCACTTGTCCAAATAAATAAGGAGAACTGATTGTGTGCATGCATTTTCATGTTTACATAATTGTGAGCACATTTTTATATTACAGATAGAGTTATATAAACTTGTATCAAACGATCCTAACCCATTAGTTATCACCCATGAAACTTTAATACTTCATCGAATCAAGCTAGGTCCCTGAAAATATTGGATTCAAAACGAAAATTTTAAAAAATAATTTTGTAATAATAAAATGATAATTATTATAAATAATAAATTATTTGATGTGTTTATTGTTACTACTACTACTACTACTACTGATAACAAAAACAGCAGGTTCACTAATTTATCTTAAACTTATATACTATGCATAAAAGTAGTGCATTAGTACTCTTCCAATTTACATCAATTTATGTATCTTGATTGAGTGATTTCTCTACTGAAATGGATTGCAGGTATTTAATCACAATGTGCTAGAAGAGTTCAGCTCTTGCAATATGCATGCAAGATTTATGTCAGCATATGGAGTTGTGGTCAAGCTTAAATTAGGTTATTATGTTGTGTATTTCCCTTCCAATTTACTATGTAATGTTTTAATTTGTAAAACATATTGTAGATTTGGATGCACATTTTATGGTTTAAGTGAGATACTCTAGTTTATTTCTTTTCTACATTGTTATTAGAAACTCTCTACTAACCACATTTAATTAACACTCGGTCTATTTGGATGCATAAATGGAACTTAAACAATTTTAGTGTATTTTACATGGTATTGAAAGAACAAAATCCATCATACTGAACTAAGACTTTTTAAAAAGTTGGGATCATCACATAATTGATGTTATAAGATCAATTAATTTTAAGAAATTCATGAAATGCTAGTATTTTGAATATTCATTTTCGTTTGTGATGTTGGTTATCATTTTCTTGAATTTTTCCATTCAACGTTATGATTTTATACCTTCAATATTATGTAAAATACAATAAAATTGTTTAATTTTCATTCCCGAGATTGCTTGCTCCATAACTCAATAGTGTTGGGTTGAAGTGTGCTTTCCAAGAGGACCAAAATGAAAAAGACGAGTAGCACTATGATTAGAGCGTGAGAATCATTTATTATTTATTGTCACTATGTCCTTGTAGAAGTTACAAGTTATGGCTTAATGTCGAATTCAGCTCAGGGGTTGGAACATTTTCACAACTACCAAGATGTGGAGAGTGATGGCACGGGGTGTCATTACCTACATCAATCATAACTAGGGGGAAATTTATGGTACCTATACAAATATGAAAATATGACTTGGGGTTATTGTGAATGTGATAACTTATCCCAAAATGTGACCATTTATCATTTGGGATCTTCTGTGATCACTTATCATTTGGGGTCTGATACCCCAAAAGTATCATAGAATTCCCCCAACTTGAGTATGAGTACAGATATTGAGATTGTATCTAGAGACAATGCTCATCCTATACCAGAGTACACCACCGAGACATCTGGTGAAAATGGGCTCTTAAAAAGGAGGCCGGCCCAAGGCTGGCAATGGTCTGATTGCTGCAGAACAGATTAGTTCCATTCTTTGTTGGGTAATGCATTATTAATGGTAAAACCATGCTTAAGTTGTTGGACTTTACTTCTCTTTCCACGCAATATTAATGGTAAAACCATGCAGAATTAATTTTTAAAAATTTATGCAATGCCATTATTTTGAATTTTCACTTTCGATTCTTTCAATCACATATAAAATTTGTTGAATTGCTTAATTTCAAATTGGATACCCAGACAAAACCTTACTGTTTCACCCATAAAATTTTCTTGAATAAGTTTCATCAGCATTCAATCAAAGCCTAAGGGATGCGGATAGGAAGACAGAGATGAGCAAAAAATTTTTATCGAAAAGTGAGAAAAGCTTTTGTGAGATTCCTAAAGATCCTTCTCTATTAAAAGAGTTGGTAGAGAGGGAGAATGGGAAAATTAGTGAAGAATGGGCCTTTTGGAGAGTCTTCATCCATTGAAGAAAAGAATAATGAGGCTGATAGTACGGAGTTATTGAATTCTCCTAATCTTAGTGCTCTCCATGTGTTCGACAAATTGTGCAAGAAAAACTAAAAAGACTAGACTGACTATATCCCAAAGCGAGTGCATTAATTCTAAACTCTAGCTGTTTCGAAAAAACATTTTGTTTTTTAGGAGTTTAAGTATTTTCAACCCCTAGCTATAGATGTTACCTCTTTTTTCTTCATATTTATAAAATTTTCATCCTACAGTGGAGGTTTATTTTAAAAAAATTAAAAAATTGAGAGAAAATCTAATGTATGCCATTGGGAGCATAATATAATGTATGCCATTGGCAACTTGCGAGCATAATATATACTACCATGCTCGATTAGCAAGGCAAGAACCCAATACTACCTTGCTTTTTCAATGGTCTAAGTATCTAACTTACGCACCTTGCTTTCCAAAGTTTTCACTCTCTTCCTATTAAATTAAGTAGTACGTTCTTGCTTTTTCTTGCTTCTTTGGCACAAACTGGGTAAAACCGTAAAGAATATATAGCGACTACTAAACTAAACAAAAATTAAAATAAAATAAAGTGTGCAATTTTTGCTTAGGTGAAATGACATGGAAGTAAATTATTCTTTCATAAATCAATAAATCCACCATTAATGAAAGGTTAAGGGCAATTATCTTACAAGGAATACGCTACTTGCATCTACTCATGTGACAGATAGATGGTATCAGATGATTTTTTATATTTTTAATCAGTCTGTACTGCATCACCAATCTAGGTGAGTTGTGAGATGGTGCGGGGAATTGGTGCAAAGAGTTGATATATATAGCACTACTAAAATGCGTCAATAATAATATGAAGAGTAGTGATATATGCACCAACTTTTCACAACAACTCACGTGCATGGCAGATGATGATGTGGACTAGTGCTATACAGGGGTGGAGCTAGTAAGACCCTAGAGGGGTCGCCCCGTTGAATTTTTTATTTTTAATATTTTACTATTTATAGATTTAACCCTTCTGAAAATTTTTTAGCCCATTTATAATTAGTTTTTACTCTTTTATTTTTATAAATTTTCTCATTTTATCCCTATTTAAATTTTATTTTTAGCCCATATTTTCTTGTTTTCATCATTTTCCTTTCTGTCCTTCACCCATTGTAATTATTGTTATTACCTATATAGATGAACAATGTTATATAGCTCAAAATTTTTATCCAAATCAATTTGTCCAAATAGCTAACAGCCTTTCGATATAGTGACATATATGTCCTATCTCAATAGGGGTGTGGGGTTTGTAGAGGTCTGGGTTTCGACTCCACGTGGGTGTGTGTTCTCCTATTGTTTGGCATAAAAAGAAAAAAAAAAAATTCACCCAAATAATGTTGCAACCACCACTTTAATTCAATACGAAAAGTTATTTTTTTTATAAAAGTTTTGATTGATTGGCCAAGTTGTCACCTCATTTGGGTAAAAAATTTGGCTCTTTACCATTATATATTTTTCTTTGAGTTGTTTATCAATAAGAAAAGCTTGTTATTAGTTCAAAAATTTTCTTGTCTTGTAGTTGTGAAGAGTGGGAAAAAATGCAAAAAAATAGTCATTCTGAGTTAGGATAAAACTATAAAAATTAATCAAAGTTTGGCCCTCTTCAACCAAATTCCTGGCTCCACCACTTGTGCTATATGTATCAACTTTTCACACCAACTCACTTGGGAGATGATGTGATTCTGCCACATCAGCAAAATTAAAAATAATAATAATTTTTTTTTTTACAAAAAAGTATGCTCGACTAAACATTTTCCTTTTCTGATATGAAAATAAATTGGGATTTATATTATCTTACCGCGTAGAGCAACCATTATGTTTTGTTCTTGCCTTGCTAATCGAGTGATCTTTAATTGCATTAGATTCTATCTTAGCTGAACTAAATTATTCCAATTAAGAATCCCTTGATTGCAAAGTTATTGCATGCTGCTATGTATCCCCCTCTCATCCCTCTCTATTTAAGGAAGGAAGGAGATTCTTGGGCATGCAGCTAGAATTGTTATCAAAGCTTAAGCCACTTTGAAATAAATACAAGCTAGTGATCGACTTCAAAGAGAGAGAAATGGCTGAGATTGACAAGTTGGTTCCATTGCTGGTGGAAGAAGTGAAATTGTTGAAGGGGCTCCGAGAAGAAGTGAACCGCATCAAAGGTGATCTGGAGAGCATTCAAGCATTCCTAAGGGATGCAGATAGCAAGGCGGAGATGAACAATAGCGTCAAAATTTGGGCCAAACAACTGCGAGAAGTTTCCTATGACATGGAGGATGTGATTGACGAATTCCTACTCCACTCGGCAGAAGGTGTCGTAAATTTATTGATTTATTTTATTTTATTTTGGTTTTGTAGGTGTAGCTTACATGTTACTTTTGTTTTCAATTTTAATTTCCTTTATGGTTTGGTGAGAAATTGGTTGGAGAAGTCACTCGAGCTAGTCTAGTGGTGAAGGAGGGTAAGGAAAAAGGGTAGTAATAGGATAGATTAGAGGTTCGAACTCCTCCCAATGCACCAAAAAATTAAAAAAAATAAAATAAAAAAAGAGAGAGAGAGAAAGTGGTTGGAGCGTTGGAGGTAACTAACTCCCATATCCATTTCTTTCCTATCTCATTTTTATAGGAGGTTACATATTTTATTTATGTGTGTGTGAGAGAGATGGATGCAAAAAATGATAATGCAGAAATTTTATTGCTCTATTTCTCTATGTTTCTCTCGCATTTTTTAGTTTTTTTTTTCCAATACATTTTGAGTTACTAGATATGGATGGGCACACGTGCATTGCACGTGAATAATATTTAAATAATAAAATATATATATGAAAATTCATAAATTCTCAAATTTGTATACATATAGAACTTGAAAATATAATTATTTGTTACCTTTTGTTGAAACATAAATATCATTTCAGGGACGTGTATATATATCTTACATTTTTAATATACACGTATCACATTAATTAGAATGGATGCTCGATCAACACAACATGTCAAACTTCCTTCCATGGTTAGGAGTCATGGTTGGAATAACAAGTTGGTTAGGTGACATCTGTAGTAATGGAGGTTACTTAGAATTCATGAAGTGGATGTCATTATCTTTCTTTCTTATTTTTTGTTAGAAAATAAATATTTTTAATTATTTAATTAAATATTGGGGGGCAAATAAGTATTTAAAGTTTAAAATAAGTGTGTAATGGTCAATCGAAAGTTTTTTAAAGATACAGACTTTTATAGATAGTATAGATTATTTGAGTAGTTTGAGTATACGGGTGATTTGAGGTTTGTGGGGAAAGTCCTAATTGTGCACAAGGTTCTCTAGAGGATCGTTGTATCCTGAGAGTAGAGCATCACACAACCTGGTGTAGAAGGACGTTTCTTCTCTAAGGATAACACTTTTAGCGTGCCTCAATCCAAATAACATTTGCTATTCTAAACTCTCAATTTCTTATGAATAGATTGGCATTGAGCATTGTTATTTTGTATTTTTGTCTTGACAGTAAATTAATAGAAATTCCTAACATTCTTTCCAAAAATCTTAAAGAAGAAATGAAGCGATTGCTTTTATTTTAATTTTATTATTAGTTTTCTTTTTCTTGAAAAAAAAAGGAAAAAAAAAAAAAAAGAGGGATGTTTTTTTTTTTTTTCCTTTTCTTTTTTCAAAAAAAAGAATTCATGGGTTATAATTTTAGATGTGAGATACAATAGACAGTATTTTGATTCACGACCTTGAAGCTCTACTATGTGTTCCATAAACCCATGCAATTATCGAAAATCGATGACTTCTTAATTGGTTGAAATTGTAGAGACTAAGTAATATTGATGTTAATGAGAAGACTCAAATTTGATGATAATTGTGACGAGAAGATATTTTTTTGTCAATGATACATATTATTTCTAAGGACTTGGCCATGTGTAATATATGAAATCAATCATTTAGAACTATTGCATATCTAGACTTCATTAATTATGTTTGATAAATATATATATCTTTTCAGTTCTCAATATTTAGGATTTTCTTAATATTATTAAATTGTTGAAATTGATCTATTTAAGGTGTTTAAAAATAATTATAAATGTTGAAATTTATACATTTGTATACATACCCTATTTTGTTTGATAAAATTTCTATTATTTGTGTCTTGATAAAACAGATGCTAGTTTTGGACTATATTGAATTAGGCATAAAAAAATAATTGTGAATTATAGATTGAAAAATCAAGTAATATATAATGTTGACATTTAGACATTTGTATACATAAATAATTATAGATTGAAAAATCGAGTAATATATAAATAATTGTGAATTATAGATTGAAAAATCGAGGAATATATAATGTTGACATTTATACATTTGTATGCATACATGGATTTTTTTTTTTTTTTTTAAAAATTGAATTTCAAATTATTAGTTATGTACTCTTCGATTGCAACCTACAGATCGAACATCTAAATTTTTTAAAAATAAATTACACATCCAAAATTGGTCAAAGCGGGCCACTTTAGGCCAGTTCAATTATAAATTATAGAAACGGTTCAGATCGATTTGATCAAGCTCTAATGTAGAAACGGTTTGATTAAAGAATTGAACCGATCAAATGGTTGGCTCACTGGGTCAGTCCGATTCTATAAAAGTGTTTGGTGCATAAAGTGTTTATAATTGATGTCAATTATATTATTAAGAGATGCACAGTATGTGCATAAAATATAGCAAAAAGTCATGTAAGATTTTAAGAAAAAATCGAAGTATTATATAATTTATTGAGTGAATACTTCAAGACTAGTGCATAGGGTAATTCCGAAATAATCAAGTGAAATGGGATTGAAGTTTGTAAAATTAGTCATCGCAATGGATGCCCAATTTTAAGAACGAAGCTGTAGGATGGACTAGTAAGAGCACAAAATTTTTTTAAGGGTTTTCCTCAGTTCCATTCCTATTATGATGGTTATTATAACTGTAATAGTTTAGGAAAAACTTAACTCCGAATGAGTTCAAGATAGGAATTCTATAGGTTGTTGGACACATATCACACTTGTAGGTCCCATCTACGTAAGTGTAACAGTAAGGTCGCTACTATGTGAAAATGGGCAACTCCCAAAAAACACCTCAGTGCAAAAAGAATGTTTCTTCACTCAAGAGAACGCTTCTAACATGCCTCCATCCAAATAACACAAGCTATTTTAAACTCTAATTTTCTTATGAATTTGTTTACTAATTTTTATTTGTTTTCTTGTTATGTCACTAAATTAATAAAATATTGTAACTTAATTTCCAAAACAGAAGGTGCAAGTGCTGATCATCAATGTGGATGCACCACTTTCCACCAAAAAGCTATGTACTGCTGCATCAAAAAATTGGAACGATGCCATGAAATAGCCAATCAAATTCAGGAGATCAGAACGCAGTTACGCGATATCAAGGAAAGACGTGATGCATTTAGCTTTCGTTCCACAGAGCAAGGCTCGAGCTCAGGTGCTGTTCAAAGTGTTACATGGCATGACCCTCGACAAGCATCCCAATTCACTAAGGAAACTAAGCTTGTGGGTATTGAGGAGCCTAAGAAAAAACTACTCCGTTGGTTGCTAGAAGGAGAATCGGATCGGACTGTGATTTCTATAGTAGGCATGGGTGGACTTGGCAAGACCACTCTTGCCAAGAAAGCCTTTGATAACCAAGAAGTGAAAAGGCACTTCGATCACAATGCTTGGATCAATGTCTCTCAATCGTACAAGATGGAGGAGATCCTTGGGAAGATGCTGAAGCAGTTCAAACAGGCGAGCAAAGAAAAGTCCGAGAAAATTGACAAAATGGAAGAGGTACAGCTAATTGGCAAGCTCCGGGAGTACTTACAACAAAAGAAGTACTTTGTTGTGCTTGACGATGTGTGGGCAATAGATTTTTGGGGAGTTCTTAAATTTGCCTTACCCAGTAACGCGAGAGGCAGTAGGGTAATTATCACTACACGTAGTGGTGATGTTGCTTCTACTACTTCTCATGAAGAATCTTCTACTCATGTCCTTGAACTCCAACCTCTACCTCCAGAAAAGGCCTGGGAACTATTTTGCAAGAAGGTGTTCCAATTCGATTCTTGTCTTGAAGAGTTGGAGGAGTTGGCTCATGAAATTGTTAGCAAATGTCAAGGGTTACCACTAGCAATTGTGGTGATCGGCGGTCTTTTGTCGAGGAAGGGCAGAGTTGCATCCGAATGGAAAAAATTTCATGACAATCTCCGATCTGAGTTAGATAGCAATCGTCATCTTGGAAGTATCACGAGAAGCCTCCTCCTCAGTTACTATGACTTACCTTACTACCTCAAACCTTGTTTCTTGTACTTGGGCGTCTTTCCAGAGGATTATCGTATTCGTCGTAGACGGTTGATTCGTCTATGGATAGCGGAAGGATTCGTTAAAGAAACAGAAGGCAAAACAGTAGAGGACATCGCCGAAGAATACTTCAATGAGCTCACACAAAGAAGACTAGTTCTAATACCGGAGGTGGATTTCGATGGACGAGCTCGAGAATGTCAAGTCCATGATTTGATCCGTGTGATCATCCTTTCCAAGTATAATGAGTTGAATTTTTGTTGTGTTCTGGAAAAAAATAAGAAGCTCAGTTTTGATGGGTTAATGCGGCGCCTATCCATGCACGACTATGAAATGCATATTCCGGAGAGCACTAATTTGTCAAAAGTTCGATCAATTTCTCTGTTCGGGGTAAATGACTTGGTCATGCAACTTACTGGGACATTCCTTACAAATTGTAGGCTTTTAAAAGTATTGGATTTTGAAGATGCTCCATCCTTGGAAAATGTTCCTGAAGAAGTTGGTAATTTATTCCACTTGAGGTACTTGAGTGTGCGAAACACAGGAGTAAGGATGCTTCCAAGGTCCATTGGTAAATTGCACAACCTAGAGACCTTAGATTTAAAAAATACTCCTGTGAATGAGTTGCCAGTAGAGATCCTTGGTCTCCATAAACTGCGACATCTTTTGGCCTATCGTCATAAAAATACTACGGAGGGATTGAAGATGCCAGAGGGGGTTGGATCTTTAGAGGCCTTGCAAAAGCTTTTCTATGTGGAAGCGAATCAAAGTGAGGGCTTACTCGGAGAATTGAAAAAGTTGAGACAATTAAGGAAGTTGGGGGTTAAAAATCTGAAAAGCGAAGACGGGATGGCTTTGTGCGCCGCAGTAGAGAATATGAACCTCCTACTTTCATTGACTGTTTCGTCAATTTACACAGGGAGGGAAGTTATTGATATGCAATCAATATCTTCTCCTCCTCCATTACTTCAACGTCTCTTCTTGTTCGGGCGTTTACATAAGTTGCCAGATTGGATTTCCAAACTTCGTAACCTACTTAGAATACGTTTATCTTGGTCATGGTTGTCTGATGATCCGCTTCAACTTCTTCAAGCCTTGCCTAATTTATTGGAGCTTCAGCTCGTTGCGGCATATGCTGGATATCAACTTCATTTTGAGGCAACTGGATTTCCAAAACTCAAGGTATTACGACTCCACTTAATACTTTTTCTGAGTTCGGTAAAGATAGACCACGGGGCACTACCTGTTCTTGAAGAACTAGATATTATGGATTGTGAAAAATTGGAAGCCCAAGGCATCCGCGACTTGACAAGCCTCAGAGAATATCAACAGCGACACGGAAGCCCAAATTAAATATCGTAAGTGAAGTATTTTTCCCCTATTTAATTCCCAACCATCATTTTCTATATATTTTAAGCTTACTTCTAAGAAGACAATATCAAACCTTTAATTATATGTGTTAATTCAGACATTATTGGTTGAAGCATTTACAAAGTGAGTATTGTCATTCTCATGCCTGATAAGTCTTAAAAAAATCATGGATATAGAGATGACGAATCCTTCTTACTTCCTAAGTATTAGGAAATAAGTTTAGCCCATTTGTACTTTTCTATCCCAATGTGCCCTTTATAGTTTGAGGCAATGACATCATACCCTTTTCGTTTATTCTAGTTTTATTTTTCTTTTTTTTTTTCCTATCCTATTTCACCCATCTATTTTACCCCCATTCTCCCACCCACTTATATGTGGCAATTTCTCATTTTTTTCATACTAGACCCCACATGATTGCTTTCACTTGTACACTTTTGACACATAAAGTGTGGTAAAAATGGGTGAAGTAACATTTTCCTTTTCATTTTTCTTTTTCCCCTTATTCATAAGGAACAACACATACAAACACATACATTGGTGTAGAGTATAGAAGGCTTGATCCACAAGTCCACTTTAAAAGGGCACAATTGTTGAAGGAAGTGTAGAGACTTAAGTACAACTAATACATCTTACACTTAAATGTGTAAGTTCATCGATCAGAAATGTAAGTTTATGAGATGAAGCGGCTTTTAATTTCGGATCAAAATGTGCATGTTTTGGTATGCATGATCTACAAGGAAAAACTATCTAATCTTGTGTCAAACGATCCTATCTGAGTACTTATAATCCATGAAACTTGAATGATGGAATCAGGCTAGGTCCCAAAAAATATTAGATCTAGAATTAATTAAAAATTTAAAAATTAATCTTATATATTTTGCATAAAAGTAGTGCATTAGTACTCTTCTAATTTACATTACTTTATCTTGACTGATTGATTTCTCTATTGAAATGGATTGCAGGTATTTTCAGTTTTTCACCACAATGTGTTGGAGGAATTCAGTTCATGCAATATGCAAGATTTATTTCAAACATTTTGGGTTGTGGTCAAGATTAAATTTAAGTGTTATGATGCTTGAAGCTCTTAAAATAAAAAATAATAAGAAAATAAAAAGAAAGAGTGGTTGTTATGTTGTGTATTTCTCTTCCAATTTACTATGTAATGCCTTAATTTGTCAAACATGTTGTAGACTTCTTCTTCTTTTTCTCTTTTTTTCTTTTTTATTTATTTGCTAGTAAAACATGTTGTAGACTTGGATGCACATTTTACCATCTAAGTGAGATTCTCTAATTTATTTATTTTCTACATTGTTATTAAAAACTCTCTATTAACTGCATTTAACACTCTTAGGGCTATTTGAATGCCCAAGTGGAAATTAAACAATTTAGTGCATTATACATGGTTTTGAAAGCACAAAATCCATTATATTGATTAAAAATACTTCAAAAAGTTGAAATCATCACTATAGTTGATATTATAAGGTCAATTAATTTTAAAAAATTCATGAAATGTTACTATTTTGAATTTTTTTAACTTTCAATTAATATTTGTGATGTTAGTCATCACTCTCTTGAATTTTTATATGCAATGTGATGGCTTTATACCTTCAATATTATGTAAAATACACTAAAATTATATAATTTCAATTTCCAACATAGCCAGCCCCACTTTTTGTCACAATCCATGATAGCCCAGCCAATGTACTGAAAATATATATTTGTCCACACACATAATTGCCAAACTACGTCTGGTGGGTTCTAACTCATAACAAAACGCAACTGGCCTTGTTATTCACTTTCCCAAACACTAACCAAACGAGGTACAAGAAAATAGACTTGCAACAGAGTTGCAAACAACTCACAATGTCATTTATTTTGTTTCACTCATCCTATACAAGAGTACAATGAGACATCTGCTGAAAATGGGCTGGTTAAAAACAAGGGGACCCACCTCCTGGTCCTCCTGGCCCACCAAACATTGGTCCACAGCAGCTTTCTAGTATGCAGCAACAGCACAGGAAATAGAAACTGCCAACATAAAAGTCCGTTAATTATTAGCATTAGAATTTACACCCAAAAAAAAAAAAGGAGGAAAAAAAAAAAAAAAAACTAGGATTAGGTCTAATTACACAAACTCAATTTATTTTAGTAAATGGGTTTTGAAGATTTTTTTTTTCTTTTTTTGGAATAATGTGTTGTATCTTGGGCCTACCAGGATTTGGGCAGATTAATTCCTACAAATGAAAAGAAAAATACCCACAAATCCCTAACATATAAGAAATGGGTGCCATGAATGATTTAAGACCTTAGGTTCATGAGTTGTGATCCCTTCTTTAATGGTCATGAATATTGAGTTGAGCCAATACAATATATCAATATTGCAACTCATTGAGTTGACTCGGATAGACTTAGAATGATAATGCAAGAAAGATTAAAACTCACCATGAAAATACACATCGGCATATACCATCACACAGAAACCCCAAGCAACCGCAAGGGCCAGGACCTCCTGGAGGTCCTCCTGGTGGTGGTCCCCAACCTGGAGGCATCTCTGTCTCTCTCTCTCTCTCTCTCTCTATTGATAAGCTATGTTTCAATCCAATACATTTGCAATTGTCCTCCATGAGGTCCCAAACATTGTATAAAATGAGATATTAGGAAATGAATTATAGCTTTTATAGGAAGGAAAAAATAAAAAATGAGGGAAAAAAAATGAAGGATTTTGAATTTTTTTTGATATTTGTGGTTTTGTGGTTTTATAAATGGAAAATATAAAGTTTTATTAGATGTTGATAGAGGTAATATAGAGAAAGAGAATATTAAAGTAATTCAGATCTGATCAAAATATAAATGATTATTAGATGTTTTTTTTTATTTTTATCGGAGGATTATTAGATGTTAATAAGGGTAAAATAGGGTTTTCAAATCTATAAAATCGTCAAATGAGGGATAATACATAAAATTCTGACAGCAAATCCCAAATTGAAACTCAATTAATAATTCGGGTACTAAATTATTGCAATTTAAACTTTGGACCCTAAAATGAAACTTGACTTAAACTTTGAATCGTAAAGTGCAATTTACCCTTAAATTAACCACCCTTTTAACATTTTTGAAAATATAAGAGGTAATTCGTTTGATTTAAAACTGCGAGGCGAAAAATGATTTTGGTTGAAAGTCTACGGGTCTACCGGAGTCAACGACCGGCTTCAAATATCTTCCACCTCTCTCCTCTTTCCCACTCACTTCTGTGCAAATCACCACATCCCTCACTCTATCAGAAGAGAAAAACTTCCATGTAATTGTGATACGGCCACGTGGTATCACGGGCCAATTAGAAGCAAGTAAAGTGGGAGTGTCAGTGTACTTTTTGGACCCACACTCCCACTTTGCTTGCTTCTGATTGGCCCGTGATACCACGTGGCCGTGTCACAGTTACATGGAAGTTCTTCTCCTATCAGAAAGGGGTGTTCTGACTTCTCAGGTACGCTTAGACCATCTCCCTCCTCTCTTCTCTCTCTCTTCCAATGACACATATTATAGGGTTTACTTTCTTCAATTTTAGCGTTTTAATCCTTCGATCTGATTTATCCAGTAAAAATTACGAATTTTCATTATTATTATTATTAACTTGATTTTATGTTGATCCCTTGTTTTCTCAATTATATCAGATACCAAAATATGTGTATTATTTTTGTTAATTTCTTTGGATTATATGCTTAGATTTGGTGTTTGGGAATTGAATGATTATTAACAGATCTAACCTTAAGGTATTTTTTTTCCTTTTAGAAGCAAAGAATGAAAAAATTAAGATGTAGTCTTTGGTTATAAATTCAATTTAAGCAAAAAAGTAAGTTGCCACTGTTCAAGAAGGTGTAAATTTTGGCACTGATAAATTTAGCTCATCTGCTGTTGTTGAGAATGTCTACAATGATAAGGATACGCTCATTCAATAGAACAATTAAAAAATTATCGGGAAAGTGAGAAAAGATTTTCTTCGATTCCTAATGATCCTTCTATGGTAGAGAGGGAGAATGGGAAAATTAGTCAAGAATGGGTTTTGCGGAGAGTCTTCATCCATTGAAGAAAAGAATAATGAGGCTGGTAGTATGGAGTTATTGAATTCTCTTAATCTTATTGCTCTCCATGTGTTCGACAAATTGTGCAAGAAAAACTAAAAAGATTAGACTGACTATCTCCCAAAGCGAGTGTGTTAACTCTAAACTCTGTTTCTAAAAAAACATTTTGTTTTTGAGGGGTTTAAGAATTTTCAACCCTTCTCTATAGGTGTACCTCTTTTCTTTTCTTTTCTTTTTGCATATTAATAAAATTTTCATCCTACATCGGAGGTTTATTTTCAAAAAAATTTAAAAATTGAGAGACTGATTCAGTTAAGAGAAAATCTAATGCAAAGCTTTGGCATAGGCAATTGGCAACTAGCGAGCATAATATATATACCTTGCTCGATTAGCAAGGCAAGAACCCAATACTACCTTGCTTTTTCAATGGTCTAAGTATCTAACTACCTTGCTTTCCAAAGTTTTTACTATCTTCCTATTAAATTTAGTAGTACGTTCTTGCTTTTTCTTGCTTCTTTGGCACAAACTGGGTAAAGCCGTAAAGAATATATACCAACTACTAAACAAAACAAAAAATTAAATAAAATAAAGTGTGCAATTTTTGCTTAGGAGAAATGACATGGAAGTAAATTATTCTTTCATAAATCAATAAATCCGCCATTAATGAAAGGTTAGAGCATCTCCAAGGGTGAGCTATATGGTGTGCTATTGTTATATTATAGCATTTAGCACAAGTTGGGATGCTCCAATGGTGTGCTAAATGCATGTGCTAAATATAGCAATAGCTCACCCTTGTTCTATATTTGGCACAAGGGTGAGCTATTGTTATATTTGCCATATCAGCTTTTCCTCCCTTTCTCAACAACCAAACACACCAGCAACTTCTTTTCCTCCATTTTTCTTCTAAAATTTTCTCAGTAACCAAATAGCCCATAAATGAATACAATATTTTCAAAAATAATATTGAAATCTTATATATAAAAAAATATAAAAAAAATCAGAAAACATACCCTTTTTTTTAACTCATTCATCCCATTCAAGCAACATTGCATTTGATCCACGATATACCTCATTCACTATCTTATGAGACCTTAAATCTATGGAAAGAGTTGATGTTGTAGCAAAAAATAGCACACTACGTTTATTTGCATCATTGGGGCACATTGTGCTAAATTATAACATTTGCCACTGCTAAAATAGCAATAGCACACCTAATTTAGCTCACATGGCTGGAGATGCTCTTAATGGCAATTATCTTACAAGGAATACGCTACTTGCATCTACTCATGTGACAGATAGATGGTATCAGATGATTTGTTATTTTTTTATTAAGTTTGTACTGCATCATCAATTTAGGTGAGTTGTGAGTTGGTGCGGAGAATTGGTGCAAAGAGTTGATGCATATAGCACTACTAAAATGCTTCAATAATAATATGAAGAGTAGTGATATATGCACCAACTTTTCACAAAAAACTCATGTGGTAGATGATGATGTGTAGTGCTATACAGGTGGGTCAGCTGGCCCCACTGAATTTTTTATTTTTAATATTTTACTATTTATAGATTTAACCCTTCTTAAAATTTTTAGGCCCTTCTCAAAATTTTTTAGCCCATTTATATTTAGTTTTTACTCCTTTATTTTTATAAATTTCCTCATTTTATCCCTATTTAAATTTTATTTTTAGCCCATAGTTTCTTGTTTTCATCATTTTCCTTTTTGTCCTTCACTCATTGTAATTATTGTTATTATTTATATAGATGAACAATGTTATATAGCTCAAAATTTTTGTCCAAATCAATTTGCCCAAATAGCTAATAGCCCTTCGGTATAGTGACATATATGTCCCATCTAAATAGGGGTGTGGGGTTTGTGGAAGTCTTGGTTTTGACTCCGCGTAGGTGTGTGTTCTCCCATCGTTTGGCAAAAAAAGAAGAAGGGAAAATTACACTTTTTGCCCTCCTCATCTTTTGCCCGAAATCACTTTTCATCCCTCATCTACAAAATCCTACAAATACCCCTCCTCAACTACTGGAAGACGTTAAAGGGCAGATGGCGTTAACGGAATGAATAAAATGACCATTTTGCCCTTCACGCTGAAGAAGGAAAATGATCACGCCGCCATTGAGCTCCTCGCAGTCGAGGCCCTTTTGTTGCTGCTAGTCGTCGCCGGCAAGCCCCGCTACCACACCTCAGATCTGATGAGCCGCGGGGGTACTGTTACCGTCGGAACCCCTACCCACATTAAAACCCAAAAAAATGAATACATTCATTCCCCAAAAATGCATACATTCAAACCGTATATATTTAAACATTTTCCCAAAAATTTAGTACAAAACATAAGAAGTAACCTAGATTTTGGGTTTCTTATGAACCCTAGATTTTTACACCAACAAATAACAGATTTTTGTGTTTTTTGTTTGATTGACCTAGATTTTGGGTGCAACAATAAAGTCTTCCAAAGTGGAGATCAGATCGTTGTTGGAGAGTCTTCTAAAAGATTTGGTGACAACGATCGAGTCAGGGAGGATTTAGAGCGCGGTTCTTCCGATGGTTGCTTCAGTTCAGAGGGTTTAAGGAGCGGTTGTTGGCGAATGATTTGTTCTTCGCGAAGGTTTTCATGGACTACTAACCCAGACCGCCACCGACACCTGTTTCAACCCCCACCAAAACCCCAATGCCACCCACCATCTCTGCCGCACTGTGTTTCAGCCCTCACCATCTCCCAATGCCACCCCCTTCCCCTTTCACACCAGCATACCACAACCATGGATGTAGTAGATCTCAGAAAACAACAAAAACAAAAATGGAAAAGAAAAAAAAAAAATCGAAGCATGAAGGAAGAAGTAGCAGCGACGGGCTAGCACCCGCGTTGACGAGGCGTTGACCCACCGCCTTCCCCACCACCACTCCTCGCCGTCAAACCCCCAACACCAAGTCACTTCGCCACCTAACCCCCTTCCTCATTTGACCAAGACCCCATTTTCATCAAACCCAAAACCCAAATCAGTGAACCAAAACCCCCTTTTGCCGTCGACGACTCTCATCCTCAGATCCGGTGACCACTGTGTGGAGTGGAGATGGGGTTAAAACTCGGCAAGTGGATCGAAGAGCTAGCCCTATACCCCCAAGTCGCCACGATCAACGGCTTCCCATCGATTTGCAATCGAGATGGGTTCAAATCTCCACCTCACCATTGACGACAAGATCTCCACCACACCATTCACGAATCTTTCACAGATCAAGAATTCGAAGGTTAGAATGGATTACGATATAAATATTTGTGTGAACATCATTGGAATTGAGAAAAATAAAACTAGATTTATTCTGAGTGGGGATGGTAGAAGGGATTTGTCATTCATTCCCAAATTGGGGAGAAATTGGGAGTTTATGAGAAACCCTAGAAACAATACAGTGTGAGTGGGTGTGAGTGTGAAGGAAGAGCACGTGAGCCCTTATAAGGGCATTTTGGGTATAAAATGGCTGACCTTCAGTCATGTGCAACGCACATGTTTATTTCCGTTACATTTCTCACGGTTGCTTAACGGTTTAATGAAAAGTGTACTCTTCCGGTAGTTGAGGGGGGTATTTGTAGGATTTTGTAGATGAGGGGTGAAAAGTGATTTCGGGCAAAAGATGAGGGGGGCAAAGTGTAATTTTCCCAAAAAAAAAAAAAATCACCCAAATAATGTTGCAACCACCACTTTAATTCATTACGAAAAGTTATTCTTTTCATAAAAGTTTTGATTGATTGGCCAAAGTGTCACCTCATTTGGGTAAAAAATTTGGCTCTTTACCATTATATATTTTTCTTCGAGTTGTTTATCAATAAGAAAAACTTTTTATTAGTTCAAAAATTTTCTTGTCTTGCGGTTGTGAAGAATGGAAAAAAAATGCAAAAAAATAGTCATTTTGAGTTAGGATAAAACTATAAAAATCAATCAAAGTTTGGCCATCCTCAACCAAATTCTTAGCTCTGCCACTTGTGCTATATGCATCAACTTTTCATACCAACTCATTTGGTAGATGACGTGATTTTCCCACATCAGCAAAATTAAAAATAATAATAATTTTTTTTTTCAAAAAAGTATGCTCGACTAAACATTTTCCTTTTCTGATATGAAAATAAATTGGGATTTATATCATCTTACCGCGTAGAGCAACCATTATGTTTTGGTCTTGCCTTGCTAATCGAGCAATCTTTAATTACATTAGATTCTATCTTAGCTGAACTAAATTATTCCAATTAAGAATCCCTTGATTGCAAAGTTATTGCATGCTGCTATGTTTCCCCCTCTCATCCCTCTATCTATTTAAGGAAGGAAGGAGATCGTTGGGCATGCAGCTAGAATTGTCATCAAAGCTTAAGCCACCTTGAAAGAAACACAACTCATCGACTTCAAAGAGAGAGAAATGGCTGAGATTGACAAGTTGGTTCCATTGCTCGTGGAAGAAGTGAAATTGTTGAAGGGGGTCAGAGAAGAAGTGAACCGCATCAAAGGTGATCTGGAGAGCATTCAAGCATTCCTAAGGGATGCTGATAGCAAGGCGGAGATGAACAATAGCGTCAAAATTTGGACCAAACAACTGCGAGAAGTTTCCTATGACATGGAGGATGTGATTGACGAATTCCTACTCCACTCGGCAGAAGGTGTTGTAAATTTATTGATTTATTTTGTTTTATTTGGTTTTGTAGGTGTAGCTTACATGTTACTTTTGTTTTCAATTTTAATTTCCTTTATGGTTTGGTGAGAAAGTGGTTGGAGAAGCCACCGGGGCTAGCCTAGTGGTGAAGGAGGGTAGGGAAAAATGGTAGGAGTAGGATAGGTTAAGAGTTCAAACCCCTCCTAATGTACGAAAAAAAAAAAAAAAAAACAAGAAGAGAGAAAGTGGTTGGAGCGTTGGAGGTAACTAACTAACTCCCATATCCATTTCTTTCCTATCTCATTTTTATAGGAGGTTACATATTTTATTTATGTGTGTGTGAGAGAGAGATGGATGCAGAAAATGATAATGCTGAAATTTTATTGCTCTATTTCTCTACGTTTCTCTAGCATTTTGTAATTTTTTTTTTCCCATTAATGTTGAGTTACTAGATATGGGCACACGTGCGTTGCACGTGAATAATATTTAAATAATAAAATATATCTATGAAAAATTCATAAATTCTCAAATATGTATATATATAGAACATGGAAATATAATTATTTGTTACTTTTTGTTGAAACATAAATCTCGTTTTAGAGACATGTATATATATTATATTCTTAATATATATGTATCCCATTAATTTAGGTCATTAATTAGAATGGATGCTCGATCAACACAATATGTCAAACTTCCTTCCACGGTTTAGAGTCATGGTAGGAATAGGAAGTTGGTTAGGTGACATCCATAGAAGGGAGATTGCTTAGAATTTATGAAGTGGACGTCATTATCTTTCTTTCTTCTTTTTTGTTGGAAAATAAATATTTTTAATTGTTTAATTAAATATTGGGGGCAAATAAGTATTTAAAGTTGAAAATAAAGGTGTAATGGTCAATCATAAGTTTTTTTGAGATACAGACTTTTATAGGTAATATAGATTATTTGAGTAGTTTGAGTATACGAATGATTTGAGGTTTGTGGGGAAAGTCCTAATTGTGCACAAGGTTCTCTAGAGGATCGTTGTATCCTGAGAGTAAAGCATCACACAACCTGGTGTAGAATGACGTTTCTTCTCTAAGGATAACACTTTTAGCATGCCTCAATCCAAATAACATTTGCTATTCTAAACTCTAAATTTCCTATGAATATATTGTCATTGAGCATTGTAATTTTGTATTCTTCTTTTGACAATAAATTAATAGAAATTCCTAACATTCTTTCCAAAAATCTTAAAGAAGAAATGAAGGGATTGCTTTTATTTTAATTTTATTATTAGTTTTCTTTTTCTTGAAAAAAAAAAAAAAAAGACGGATGTTTTTTTTTTCTTCCTTTTTTTTCCTTTTTTTTCAAAAAAAAGAATTCATGGGTTATAATTTTAGATGTGAGATACAATAGACAGTATTTTGATTCACGACCTTGAAGCTCTACTATGTGTTCCATAGACCCATGCAATTATTGAAAATCGATGACTTCTTAATTGGCTGAAATTGTAGAGACTGAGTAATATTGATGTTAACGAGAAGACTCGAATTTGATGATAATTGTGACGAGAAAATATTTTTTTGTGAATGATACATATTATTTTTAAGGACTTGGCCATGTGTGATATATGAAATCAATCATTTAGAATTATTGCATATCTAGACTACCATTAATTATGTTTGATAAATATATATATTTTCAGTTCTCAATATTTAGGATTTTCTTAATATTCTTAAATTGTTGAAATCGATCTATTTAAGGTGTTTAAAAATAATTATAAATGTTGACATTTTTACATTTGTATACATACCATATTTTGTTTGATAGAATTTCTATTATTTGTGTCTTGATAAAACAGATGCTAGTTTTGGACTATATTGAATTAGGCATAAAAAAAAAATTGTGAATTATAGATTGAAAAATCGAGTAATATATAAATTTGTGGGGTCTGATCTTGTTGAAAAACTAACTGTGAATTATAGATTGAAAAATCAAGTAATATATAATGTTGACATTTATACATTTGTATACATAAATAATTATAGATTGAAAAATCGAGTAATATATAAATAATTGTGAATTATAGATTGAAAAATCGAGGAATATATAATGTTGACATTTATACATTTGTATACATACATGGATTTTTTTTTTAATTTTTTTTTTAAATTGAATTTCAAATTATTAGTTATGTACTCTTCGATTGCAACCACAGATCAAACATCTAAATTTTTTAAAAATAAATTACACATTCAAAATTGGTCAAAGCAGGCCATTTTAGGCCAATTCAATTATAAACTGTAGAAACGGTTTAGAACGATTTGATCAAGTTCTCATGCACAAACGGTTTGATTAAAGAACTGAACCGATCAAATGGTTGGTTCACTGGGTCAATCCGATATGATTCTATAAAAGTGTTTGGTGCATAAAGTGTTTATAATTGATGTCAATTATATTATTATGAGATGCACAGTATGTGCATAAAATGTAGCAAAAAGTCATGTAAGATTTTAAGAAAAAAATTTGAAGTATTATACAATTTATTGGGTGAATACTTCAGGATTGGTGCGTAGGCTAAATTTGAAATAATCAAGTGAAATGGGATTGAAGTTTGTAAAATTAGTTATCGCAATGGATGCCCAACCTTTGTGATTGGAGATCCCATGAAAAGAGTTCAATATGTAAGAACGAAACCGTAGGATGGACTAGTAGGAGTACAAATTTTTTTGAAGTTTGTAAATTTTTATTATAACTGTAATAGTTTAGGAAAAACTTAACTCCGCATGAGTTTAAGATAGGAATTCTACAGGTTGTTGGACACATATCACACCTGTAGGTCCCACTTATGTAAGTGTAACAGTAAGGTCGCTATTGTGTGAAAATAGGTAACTCCCTAAAAACACCTCGGTGCAAAAAGGAATGTTTCTTCTCTCAAGAGAACGCTTCTAACATGCCTCCATCCAAATAACACAAGCTATTTTAAACTCTAATTTTCTTATGAATTTATTTATTAATTTTTATTTGTATTCTTGTTATGTCACTAAATTAATAAAAAAAATTGTAACTTAATTTCCAAAACAGAGGGTGCAAGTGCTGATCATCAGTGTGGATGCACCACTTTCCACCAAAAAGCTATGCATTGCTGCATCAAAAAATTGGAACGATGCCATGAAATAGCCAATAAGATTCAGGAGATCAGAACACAGTTACGCGATATCAAGGAAAGACGTGATGCATTCAGCTTTCGTTCCACAGAGCAAGACTCGAGCTCGGGTGCTGTTCAAAGTGTTACATGGCATGACCCTCGACAAGCATCCCTATTCATTACGGAAACTGAGCTTGTGGGTATTGAGGAGCCTAAGAAAAAACTACTCCGTTTGTTGCTAGAGGGAGAATTGGATCAGACTGTGATTTCTGTGGTAGGCATGGGTGGACTTGGCAAGACCACCCTTGCCAAGAAAGCCTTTGACAACCAAGAAGTGAATGGGCACTTCGATCACAATGCTTGGATCAATGTCTCTCAATTGTACAAGATGGAGGAGATCCTTAGGAAGATGATGAAGCAGTTCAAACAAGCGAGCAAGGAAATGTCTGAGAAAATTGACAAAATGGAAGAAGTAGAGCTAATTGGCAAGCTTCAGGCATACTTACAACAAAAGAAGTACTTGGTTGTATTTGACGATGTGTGGGCAATAGATTTTTGGGGAGTTCTTAAATTTGCTTTACCCAGCAATGCGAGAGGCAGTAGGGTAATTATCACTACACGTAGTGGTGCTGTTGCTTCTTCTACTTCTTGTGAAGAATCTTCTACTCATGTCCTTGAACTCCAACCTCTACCTCCAGAAAAGGCCTGGGAACTGTTTTGCAAGAAGGTGTTCCGATTCGACTCTTGTCCTGAAGAGTTAGAGGAGTTGGCTCATGAAATTGTTAACAAATGTCAAGGGTTGCCACTAGCAATTGTGGTGATCGGCAGTCTTTTGTCGAGGAAGGGCAGAGTTGTATCTGAATGGAAAACATTTCATGACAGTCTCCGATCTGAGTTAGATAGCAATCGTCATCTTGGAAGTATCACGAGAATCCTCCTCCTCAGTTACTATGACTTACCTTACTACCTCAAACCTTGTTTCTTGTACTTGGGCGTCTTTCCGGAGGATTATCGTATTTGTCGTGGACGGTTAATTCGTCTATGGATAGCAGAAGGATTCGTTAAAGAAACAGAGGGCAAAACAGTGGAGGATGTCGCTGAAGAATACTTCAATGAGCTCACACAAAGAAGATTAGTTCTAATACTGAAGGTGGATTTCGATGGACGAGCTCGAGAATGTCAAGTCCATGATTTGATCCGTGTGATCATCCTCTCCAAGTATACCGAGTTGAATTTTTGTTGTGTTCTGGAAAAAAATAAGAAGCTCAGTTTTGATGGGTTAATGCGGCGCCTATCCATGCACGACTATGAAATGCATATTCCGGAGAGCACTAATTTGTCAAAAGTTCGATCAATTTCTCTGTTCGGGGTAAATGACTTGGTCATGCAACTTACTGGGACATTCCTTACAAATTGTAGGCTTTTAAGAGTATTGGATTTTGAAGATGCTCCATCCTTGGAAAATGTTCCTGAAGAAGTTGGTAATCTATTCCACTTGAGGTACTTGAGTGTGCGAAACACAAGTGTAAGCACACTTCCAAAGTCCATTGGGAAATTGTACAACCTAGAGACCTTAGATTTAAGAAGATGTGCTGTGAATGAGTTGCCAGTAGAGATCCTTGGTCTTCATAAGCTGCGACATCTTTTGGCCTATGATTGTAAATATACTATGAAGGGATTGAAGATGCCAAAGGGGGTTGGATCTTTAGAGGCCTTGCAAAAGCTTTTCTATGTGGAAGTGAATCAAAGTGAGGGCATACTTGGAGAATTGAAAAAGTTGAGACAATTAAGGAAGTTGGGGGTTAGAAATTTGAAAAGAGAAGACGGGATGGCTTTGTGCGCCGCAGTAGAGAATATGAACCTCCTACTTTCATTGAGTGTTTCGTCAATTTACATGGGGGGGGAATTTATTGATATGCAATCAATATCTTCTCCTCCTCCATTACTTCAACGTCTATGGTTGGCAGGGCGTTTAGATAAGTTGCCGGATTGGATTTCCAAACTTCGTAACCTACTTAGAATACGTTTATGGGATTCATGGATGTCAGATGATCCGCTTCAAATTCTTCAAGCCTTGCCTAATTTATTGGAGCTTGAGCTCTGGACAGCATATGAGGGTAATCAACTTCATTTTGAGGCGAGTGGATTTCAAAAACTTAAGGCATTACTTCTCGGCGAGATGGATAGACTGTGTTTGGTGAAGATAGACCACGGGGCACTACCTCTTCTTGAAGAACTACGTATTCGAGATTGTGCACAATTGGAAGACCAAGGCATCCGCGACTTGACAAGCCTCAGAGAATATCAACAACGACAAGGAGGCCCAAATTAAATTATCGGTAAGTGAAGTGTTTTTCCCCTATTTAATTCCCAGCTATCATTTTCTACTTATTTTAAGCTTACTGCTAAGAAGACAATATCAAACCTTCAATTATATGTGTTAATTCAGACATTATTCGTTGAAGCATTTACAAGGGGAGTATTGTCATTCAAAATTTACAATGACCAACATTCTCATCCTTGATAAGTCTTAAAAAAATCATGGATATAGAGATGACGAATCCTTCTTACTTCTTAAGTATTAGGAAATAAGTTTAGCCCATTTTTACTTTTCTATCCCAATGTGCCTTTTATAGTTTGAGGCAATGACATCATACCCCTTTCCGTTTATTCTAGTTTTAAATTATAGTTTTATTTTTCTTTTTTTCTATCCTATTTCACCCATCTATTTTACCCACATTCTCCCACCCACATTACAAAGTGTGGTAAAAATGGGTGAAGTAACATTTTCCTTTTCGTTTTTCTTTTTCCCTTTTTCCACAAGGAACAACACATACAAACACATACATTGGTGTAGAGTATAGAAGACTTGATCCACAAGTCCACTTTAAAAGGGCACAATTGTTGAAGGAAGTGTAGAGACTTTAGTACAACTAATACATTTTACACTTAAATGTGTAAGTTCATCGATCATAAATGTAAGTTTATGGATGACGCGGCTTTTAATTTCGGATCAAAATGTGCATGTTTTGGTATGCATGATCTACATGGAAAGACTATCTAATCTTGTGTCAAACAATCCTATCTGATTACTTATAATCCATGAAACTTGAATGATGGAATCAGGCTAGGTCCCTAAAAATATTAGATCCATAATTAATTAAAAATTTAAAAATTAATCTTATATATTTTGCATAAAAGTAGTGCATTAGTACTCTTCTAATTTGCATTACTTTATCTTGATTGATTGATTTCTCTATTGAAATGGATTGCAGGTATTTTCACCACAATGTGTTGGAGGAATTCAGTTCATGCAATATGCAAGATTTATTTCAAACATTTTGGGTTGTGGTCAAGCTTAAATTTAAGTGTTATGATGCTTGAAGCTCTTAAAATAAAATAAAAAAAGAAAAAAAAAAGAAAAGAAAGAATGGTTGTTATGTTGTGTATTTCTCTTGCAATTTACTATGTAATGCCTTAATTTGTCAAACATGTTGTAGAACCTTTTTTTTTTTTTTTTTTTGGCTGGTAAAACATGTTGTAGACTTGGATGCACATTTTACTATCTAAGTGCGATTCTCTAATTTATTTATTTTCTACATTGTTTTTAAAAACTCTCTATTAACTGCATTTAACACTCTTAGGGCCATTTGGAAGCCCAAGTGGAAATTAAACAATTTAGTGCGTTATACATGGTTTTGAAAGCACAAAATCCATTATATTGATTAAAAATACTTCAAAAAGTTGAAATCATCACTATAGTTGATATTATAAGATCAATTAATTTTAAAAAATTCATGAAATGTTACTATTTTGAATTTTTTTAACTTTCAATTAATATTTGTGATGTTGGTCATCACTCTCTTAAATTTTTATATGCAATGTGATGGCTTTATACCTTCAATATTATGTAAAATACACTAAAATTATTTAATTTCAATTTCCCACATAGCCACCCCCACTTTTTGTCACAGTCCATGATAGCCCAACCAATGTACTGAAAATATATATTTGACCATATAATTGCCAAACTATGTTTGGTGGGTTCTAACTCATAACAAAACGCAACTGGCCTTGTTATTCACTTTCCCAAACACAAACCAAACGAGGTACAAGTAAATAGACTTGCAACAGAGTTGCAAACAACTCACAATGTCATTTGTTTTGTTTCACTCGTCCTATACAAGAGTACAATGAGACATCTGCTGAAAATGGGCTGGTTAAAAACGAGGGGGCCCACCTCCTGGCCCACCAAAAATTGGTCCATAGCAGCTTTCTAGTATGCAGCAACAGCACAGGAAATAGAAACTGCCAACATAAAAGTCCAAGTTAATTATTAGCATTAGGATTTACACCCAAAAAAAAAAGGAGGAAAAAAAAAAAAAAAAAAAAAAAACTAGGATTAGGTCTAATTACACATAACTCAATTTATTTTAGTAAATGGGTTTTGAGGATTTTTTTTTTTCTTTTTTTGGGATATGTGTTGTATCTTAGGCCTGCTAGGATTCGGGCAGATTAATTCCTACAAATGAAAAGAAAAATATCCACAAATCCCTAACATGGGTGCCATGAATGATTTAAGACCTCGGTTCAAGAGTTGTGATCCCTTCTTTATTGGTCATGAATATTGAGTTGAGCCAATACAATATATCAATATTGCAACTCACTGAGTTGACTCGAATAGACTTAGAATGATAATGCAAGAAAGATTAAAACTCACCATGAAGATACACATTGGCATATACCATCACACAGAAACCCCAAGCAGCCACAAGGGCCAGGACCTCCTGGAGGTCCTCCTGGTGGTGGTCCCCAACTTGGAGGCATCTCTGCTCTCTCTCTCTCTCTCTCTCTCTATTGATAAGCTATATTTTAATCCAATACATTTGCAATTGTCCTCCATGAGACTCCAAACATTGTATGAAATGAGAGATTAGGAAATGAATTATAGCTTTTATAGGAAGGAAAAAATAAAAAATGAGGGAAAAAAAATGAAGGATTTTGAATTTTTTTTGAGATTTGTTGTTTTGTGATTTTGTTAATGGAAAATATAAAGGTTTAATAGATAGAGAAAGAGAATATTAAAGTGATTTAGACCTGATCAAAATATAAAGGATTATTAGATGCTTTTTTTTTTTTTTTTTTTATTTTGGGTCGGATGATTATTAGATGTTGATAAGGGTAAAATAGGGTTTTCAAATCTATAAAATGGGCAATGGAGAGATAATATATAAAATTCTGACAGCAAATCTTAAATTGCAACTCAATTAATAGTTCGGGTATTAAATTATCGCAATTTAAACTTAGATCTTAAAAAGTGAAACTTGACCCAAACTTTGAATCGTAAAGTGCAATTTACCCTTAAATTAACCACCTTTTTAACATTTTTGAAAATATAAGAGGTAATTCGTTTGATTTAAAGCTGAGAGGCGAAAAATGATTTTGGTTGAAAGTCCACGGGTCAACCGGGTCAACGACCGGCTTCAAATATCTTCCACCTCTCTCTCTTTCTCGACTCACTTGTGTGCATATCCCCACATCCCTCACTCTATCAGAAAGGGGTGTTCTGACTTCTCAGGTACGCTTAGACCTTCTCCCTCCTCTCTTCTCTCTCTCTTCCAATGACACATATTATAGGGTTTATTTTCTTCAATTTTAGCATTTTAATCCTTCAATCTAATTTATCCAGTAAAAATTACCAATTTTCATTATTATTATTAACTTGATTTTATGTTGATATATCTTGTTTTCTCAACTATATCAGATACCAAAATATGTGTATTATTTTTGTTAATTTCTTTGGATTATATGCTTAGATTTGGTGCTTGGGAATTGAATGATTATTAACAGATCTAACCTTTCCCTCAAAAAAAAAAAAAAAAAAAAAAAAATCCAACCTCAAGGTATGTGAGACGACACTCATGACTGTAAATATATGTTAGGAATTTTTTTTTTTTTATACTCCATAATTCTTTCGAAATGATTTGATTATCTCTTGCTCTGTATCAAATTTGGACATTGTGCTAATATATCTAGCGATGAGCTTTAATTGTTCTAAAAGCGTCATGTTTTGTTCTGCAGAATTGTTCTAAAAGCATAAGTACTTGAGGTACTTGAGTGTGCGAAACACAAGGTACAAGCACACTTCCAAAGTCCATTGGGAAATTGCACAACCTAGAGACCTTAGATTTAAAAAATACTCAAGTGAATGAGTTGCCAGTTGAGATCCATGGTCTCCATAAGCTGCGACATCTTTTGGCCTTTTATTTTGAAATATTTGGGTGGGATTGAAGATGCCAGAGGGGGTTGGATCTTTAGAGGCCTTGCAAAAGCTTTTCAATGTGGAAGCAAATCAAAGTGAGGGCTTACTCGAAGAATTGAAAAAGTTGAGACAATTAAGGAAGTTAGGGGTTAAAAATTTGAAAAGAGAAGACGGGATGGCTTTGTGCGCCACAGTAGAGAATATGAACCTCCTACTTTCATTGATTGTTTGGTCAATTAACGATGGGGAGGAAGTCATTGATATACAATCAATATCTTCTCCTCCTCCGTTACTTCAACGTCTCTGGTTGGTCGGGTGTTTAGATAAGTTGCCGGATTGGATTTCCAAACTTTGTAACCTGCTTAGAATACGTTTATGGGGTTCAAGGTTGTCAGATGATCCGCTTCAAACTTCTTCAAGCCTTACCTAATTTATTGGTGCTTGATCTCTTGGTAGCATATGAGGGCAATCAACTTCATTTTGAGGCAACTGGATTTCCAAAACTCAAGGTATTACAACTCAACGCGATGCGTCGACTGAGTTCGGTAAAGATAGACCACGGGGCACTACCTATTCTTGAAGAACTAGATATTGAGGGTTGTGAACAATTGGAAGCCCAAGGCATCCGCGACTTGACAAGCCTCAGAGAATATCAACAACGACACGGAGGCCCAAATTAAATTATGGGTAAGTGAAGTATTGAATTCCCAACTATATCATTTTCTATATATTTTAAGCCTTTTTTTTTTTTTTTCTAAATTAATGAACCTCAAGCATCAGTAGATCCTCTAACATTCCAACTAGGTTGGCACCCTAGAAGACCATCAATCATATGCTCGAGACCCAAATATATTAATTGAATAAAAGAAAAGAAAAGTTACAGAAATAAGAAGGAAAACCTGGTCATGGTGACTCATAGAACATCACGATCCAGTTCACAACCAAAATAAATTAAAGCCTAAACCTATAATTAGGAAGGTTATACATGTCATGACAAACCAAAGGAAGCACCTCAGCCGGAGCAGTCCACCACCACTTCATCCCAAAATGTTGCAAACCAAGATTTACTACTCTATCTGCTAGAGAATTACCTTCCCGAAAAATATGAGAACAATGAAAATCCATAGACTTTAGATGGAGTTTGCAATTGTGCCAACGAGACCTTAATCGCCAAGGAGGAAAATATGAAGAATCCAGCAAACATTCAACAACTGATTGAGAATTACATTCTAACCATAACTTTTTCCAACCTAGTGACCAAGCTTTCTCAATACGAATAATGACTGCTAACAATTCCGCATAAAGGGCAGTTTGCACACCAATGTTAAAAGCAAAAGCACCCTTAACAAATCCTCTATGATTTCGGAAAACACCCCCCGCAGCAGCTGGGCCGAATTACCTTTAGCAAGACCGTCTGTATTAAGCTTGATCCACGATGGAAGAGGACACTGCCAAGCAATAGATACAATTAAAGGAGCTTTACTTGGGATCCCACGAACACCAAAAGAGTGAAGAATCTGTAAATCTGATATAGAATTACTCATATGACCAGCACTCAACCTGCTAACATCAAAAAGCAGGGATTGAATATGAAGGCAAATTCATTGAACATTAGGCTGCTTATCTTCAAAACGAAATACATTCCTAGCAGCCCAAATATCATAGAAAATATGCATTGAGGCGACCAACCATAAGTTGTAGACTTGAGAACTCAACTTCCTACTAGTCAAAAAATTCCAAAAATCCATAACCGAGCTAGCATTAACAGAAGTGGAAATTCTAAATGCAGAAAATAACCAGAGCCATAAAGCTTTAGCAAAATCGCACGAAACAAAAAGATGGAAACTAGATTCCTCTAAACCATCCTGAAAACAAAGACTGCATTTGGAAGCCATACAAATGCCACGCTTTTGTAATTGATCATCCGTAGGGATACGGTTGCATAACACCCTCCACATAAAAGTAGAGACTTTAGGGGGAATAAAATTATGCCAGAGATTCACAGCCCATGTTACTTGAGAACGTTTAGGCCTAGCATGATTATAAGCCTCCGAAAATGTGAGATGCCCAGATCTGGAAGAAGTCCAAATAAAATAATCAATAACTTCATCTATAAGGAGAATAATTTGGAGAATATCCTCGGCAAGAACAGGAAAATCTGCAATAAAAGGAGAAGGAAGACGCCAAGCCTGATTAACAATAAAATCCTTCCCTGGGCAAGATAAAAGATCAGCATAAATTGCCGGAACATGCAATTGCTCAATGATAGAACTACCCAACCAGTTAGAATGCCAAAAATCAACTTCAGCACCTAATCCAATCACCCATTGACAATTGAAGCACAACTCTGAGAAAACAGCCTTAATGCTAGGCCAAAGAGAGGAAATCCTATACCTGCTATGACTAAAAGTAATATTCAATTGAAAATGAGTCTTTAGGAAGGAGCTCCACTGAGACTTTTTTGTCAAAATATCCTAACACATTTTAAATAAACCAGCTCTATTCAGGGCTATCAAATTTCTCAAACCTAGCCCCCCTTCATCAATAGGAGAGCAAAGTTGAGACCAAGACAAAATCACCAATTTCTGAGACGAAATAGAGCCTGTCCAAATAAAATTTATAACCCAAGTTTCTAGCTGCTTAAGCAATGAAGAAGGCCACATATAGATAGAAAATGTATGAAGCAGCATTGGATAAACTACAGATTTAACTAATTGCACCCTACATGCTATAGATAGTAACTTACCAATCCAACTCTCTAACTTAGATTTAATTCTATCAATAATAGGTTGAAAGTGACTAATCTTGGGTCTGTCACAAAAGATAGGAGCCCCCAAGTAAATAAATTGAAGTGAACCTTTAGAAATTCCTAATATAGAGCTGATAACATGCTTTCTATGAGCAGCACTATGACCAATGTAAAATCTGCATTTAGCTCTATTAATCTTTTGCCCTGAGGCCTGCCCATACAAATCAATAAAATGCATGAGATGTCTCAAACGTTAAGAAGAACCTCTGCAAAAAATTAGAATATCATCTGCGAACAAGAGATGAGTGGGAGCAGAAATTCCTCTAGGAGAGGAAATAGGTAGCAACTTTTTCTCAACAGCAACTAAAGAAAGACCACCGCTTAATACCTCCTCAGCAAGATAGAAAAGTAGAGGTGATAAGGGATCACCCTGCCTTACCCCTCTGCCACAAGAAAAATAACCCATAGGTGTACCATTAACTAAAATAGACAAATGAGCAGAGTTCAAGATGGCAGAAATCCAACTAAGAAATTTAACATCAAACCCAAATCTGGAAAGCACGTGGAGTAAAAAAGGCTAACTAATGGTATCAAAAGCTTTCACCACATCAAGTTTAATACCAACATTACCACCAAAATTTTTCCTATCCAAAAGATTAAAGCACTCAGAAGCAAGACCAATGTTTTCTATTATATTCCTACCCTTCAAGAAACCTGTCTGAGGTGGAGAGATAATCTTGCTAGCAATAGAGGACAACCTAGAAAGTTTGCAAGCGCTATGGGTCTGAATTGAGAGATGGAGGTAGCCTCAGGAACTTTAGGAATAAGAACCATAAAGTTCGAGTTAAAATTAGGAGCCAACCAGCTAGTTTCAAAAAATGCTATGATAGCCTTAACCACATCAGTAGCTATAATATCCCAACAGTGCTGAAAGAAAAAACCACCAAACCTATCTGGCCTCGGAGCACTAGAAGGATCAAGATCAAAAATAGCTTGCTTAATTTCAGAGGCAGTGGGAATAGCAGTGAGCATAAAATTCTCCTGATCCAAGACTTCCTGAGAGATGATGGAGTCAATGAAAGAAGCATTAAGTTGAGAATCAGCCGCGGAATAGAGAAATTGATAAAAAGCAACAATATGTTGTTGAATAGCATGCGAATCTTGAGTAAGAGAGCCATCCACTTCCAAAACATTAATTCTATTTTTTGCAGCTCGCATCCTAGTAGCTTTGTGGAACACAGCAGAATTCCGATCCCCCCTTTCAAGCCACTTAAGTTTGGATTTATCTTTCCAAAAAATTTCCTGGACTCACAAAGCTTCAAAAAAATCCTTCTTAATATGCACTTTTTTTTGCAAAAGAGCATCTGAAGGGCCAAAAATCTCTATATCTTGTTGGACTTGAGATAAAGAAGATTGAAGGGCCAAAAATCTCTATATCTTGTTGGACTTGAGACAAAGAAGATTGAATTGATTTAACACATTTATCAACATTACCAAAGACTTCCTTGTTCCATAATTTAAGACAACCCTTTAAGGCCTCGAGCTTAGCTTTAACAATAAAAAAGGGAGAGCCAAAGAAATTGCAGCCCTGCCAACAGTAAGTAACCACCTGCTTAAAACCTGGATGAGTCATCCAAGCATTAATGAAACGAAAGGGGCGAGGACCTGATACGGCAGCTTTGTTAGCAACGAAGAGCAAAGGATTGTGATCAGAGCAGTGTTTCGGGAGAGCTAAACAAAAAGATTCAGTCCAATCCTCCAACCATTTGGGAGTGCATAAACTTCTGTCAAGACGCATCTCAATTCTAAAGTAGAGTTCTCTGGCCCAAGTATAAAATGCCCCTTTCGTCTCCATATCAATGAAATCACAAGAATCAATCATCTGTTGAAACTCCGCGTAAGAAATAGAATTAGGTAAGTTGCCCCCCCTTTTTTCATGAGCTCCAAGGACAGAATTAAAATCCCCAATGGCTATCCAAGAGTCAGAAACTATGTGGCTAAGGGAGACAAAATCAGCCCAAAGAGATCGCCTCTTGATATAAGTAGTGCATGCATAAACAAAAGAGATATAGCATGTAACAGAATCTAAAGTAACTCTAACTGTTATTTGTTGAGATGTATTGGAAATAAGAGTAGGAGGAACCAGGTAACTAGCACAGAGCACCCATAAGTTGGATATCAAATTACCTCTGTCATTAAGAGAAACCAGCTTTAACCACAAAGCTTCCCAGAAAAAAGGAGAAATGGATTGGAAATCAACCATAGGCTTAGAGATGCACACAATGTCTGGTTGATTGGTAAGCACAAAATGCTTAAGCTCTCGTAAGGTAGACTGATTGCCTACCCCTCTTAGATTCCAATAGAAAACCTTCATTTAGACGACTGGCCTTTTTTTCTACCCCTAAGAGGTTATTGAACAGATTGTTGTTGCACTTTCTTAGTTTAGCCTGAATTCTTGCCCTGAATCATTTTCTTTTTTTGGGACTTAGATAAAACAGGCATAAATTCTTGCCCTGAATCATTAGCCTCCACAGCTTGAATTGCCAAAGCAATTTGAGAAGCCACAGGGGAGGAATGTGCAACATTAACTATCCTGTTCACAGATGAGCTTCCATCAACCCCACCAGCGAAATGATAAATAACTGCATATGCAATGTCCTCTAAAATTTGATCTGCCACTTGCATAATAATACGATTAATAGTTTCATGCATCATAAGTTTTAAAGAAACCCCTAAAACTGGACTTTCCTCCGAAAGTATGCGAGGAGTAGATGCATCATCAGAACAATCCTCATCCTCAGCATCCCCCCACTTCTGAAGAGAAAAATTGGACTTATTACTTTTAGCTGAATTGCTAAAACCCTTATCAGTGGAAGCAGAACATTGGGCATTCTGCCCCACAGGCTCATGGACAAGAGCCAATGCATCACACTGTTTAAAAATCTCTCTAGCTTCGAGCTCTTTAGAACGTTCTTCCTCAACAATAACAGCCTACCTAGAGTCATGCACTGTAGATCCTCCTGCCACTACATTAACACCAGAGTCCATTGTAATTTTTTTAGGTCTATACTGCAAATCAGAGCTTTTGGCTTTTGTAACTCCTTTAGTAGCTTGTTTCTCCCCTGCCTCTCTACCAAATCTGCAAACTGAGACATCATGCCTGAAAATATTGCAATGAGAGCATTTTAGAGGTAAATTCTCATAAAGAACATCAACAAAAAAACCAAAACCAACTCTCTCCACTCTAATGCAATCCGGAAGAGGCGTCGAGAGATCAATCTCCACTAGAACACGAGCATAATGCCCAAAAACCTGATTAAGTGTAGCACGATCAATTTGAAGGGGAATACCCACCCCACGAGCAATCTCTAGCAAGTTTTGCTCACTCCAATATTCTTGGGAGAGCCCAAATAATCTGATCCAAACTTGAGAATGGGAGAGAGTTTGATTGTAGGGATTAAAATCTTGTTGGGAATTAAACTAGAGGGAAAAATAGAAGTGTGGAATATAAAAATTTTTCCTACGATTCTCAATCCCATGAATCTAACTATGCATAATACAAAATCAAACCCTAACTATGAAGAGGGTTAGAACACTTACAGTTTGAATGTCTTCTCCTTTTTGCTCCAAGCTTCGACTCCGGACAGCGGTGAATGAGCAGCCCAAGTGTGCTGCCTCCAATGGTATCCACACCTAGCTAGAACTTCAAGCCTTTTCCTTCTTTTTCTTTGTTGTTGCTAGAGGTGGAGAGAGAGAGAGAGAGAGAGAGAGAGAGAGAGAGAGAGAGAGAGAGAGAGAAGAGAGCCTCCAACAGCTTGGACGGCTAGGGTTGGGAGTGCGCAAGCATTAATGCCATGTCACACATGAGTGTGACTTATATATGCAGCCCACTAAAAGGGGCTGGCCATGGGGAAGAAATCCTAATAGGGTTAGTGTAATTACACTTAATTACACATTAACCCCTATTATTTGTATCAAATACAAATAGGCCTACAAAGAACTATTCTTTATTCACTAAAACCCTTTCTCTCATAGACTTCAAAGCCCTTCTTGCATAATCAGTGTGTGACCCATTGGGTTCACATCATCAAGTAGTAGGAATAGCACGAGGTGTGCACAATGGAACTCTTTCCATTTAGGGTCTAATTGGAACTCCTTCCAATTCCCTAATTGATTATAACTCACTTATATCAATTAGGGCTTCTACTAACCATGAATAACACCTAGCATATGGTTCATAGTGTTGTCCTTAATGAAGTGAATAAGTATCTATCAAAGAACCTTTCTGTTATAGTTTCTAGGTTACAATTACATCCTTCCATTTACATAATGTCTCCAATTGAACCAATAGGACATGGAAATCTGTCAAGTCCTTAGTTTAATTACTTTATACTGATTCATAGATATCAACCCAATGATGAACTTATGGAAACTCCTTTCCATATTCATACTGCCATGGCCATGGACTAACTGAGTTATATTATGAATGCTATATGAGACATTCTCTCTCTTTTACCTGAGAGTAATGGATTCCTTGTTGATCACTCACATGCCTTCATACATATAGCAATAGGGCCAATGAACACCCTTACAGACCCCTATAAGGATCTGCACTTAGTGTTATCAAACTTCTAAAGCTACATACATAAGACAACTATGGTGTCTCAGGTCTAAGGATTACTTGTACCACTATAACAATGAGAAACTGATTGACAGGCAGGTTAAAACTCCATTCAATTTATCTCATATCTATGGTCACATTCAGTGTACCTATTCTATTAATAGGCACCCACCTGTTGGTTGTAGTGTCTCCACACAAATAGCTTGAGACTAGCTATCCTCCTATAGAGTCAACCTAACAAGTGCTAGTCCTATGGTTCATTATTGTATATCATAGTGAACCTTCAACTAAGAATGTTTTAGGAGTTTCGTACAGAGATATATTTATAGTCTCAAAATTACAACTCTTTGTAATTCCATATTCTCAACTCTAACTCCATGGACATATTATGTAAATATAAATGATGCATATAAATATAATAGAATAAGCCCTTTTATTAAATCAATAATAAATGTGACATACATAAATGAAATCAAATGATTGTTCCTAATCCCTAAACAATCATCTCTATGATTGGCTCTAGGGCATAATCCTAACAAATCTCACATCCATTGAGAAACTCGAAAGATGCTTGGAGAGAGATTCCAATTACCCCCTACCTAGACTTTCCTCATGTCCTCAACATGGTAAAAAAGAAGGTTATAGAAACCTCTGCCCAAAGGAACAATCCTCCATTCCCCCGTAGGTTTCCACAAGGCAACAAGAATACTGCGAAGATCCATAACATTCAAAGGTTTTGAACCCTTGGGTAATAACAATCGTCCAATAAAATTGGTTTGACATTCAGCTAACTTGGATTGATAAGCCGACTCCGTGAGTTTAACAGTAACCATTCCTCCCTCAACCTTAGGAGAAGCAAATTGATTGATAGGAATATCCACAACATGCTGTTTTAGAACAGTGGCAAAAGAAACCTTACCAGAAACTGGAATTTCTGTTCCTCCCACCTACGATTTGGACTGATTAACGCGAGGGAATGCAGAATTATCATCGACCAAAAAACCCTAAGGGCAACAAATATCTTTGCTGGCTGAAGAAGAGGCAACCATGGCGCCGTGACCCGGATTAAAGGAAGCCCTAGATCTGCCGAGGAAGCCCTAATTTCGAACTTAATACTATTATATTTGTCTATATATTTTAAGCTTGTTGCTAAGAAGACTCTATCAGACCTTTAATTGTTTGTGTTAATTCAGACATTATTCATTGAAGTGGAAAGATATTTTATTAAGTATTAGGAAATAATATTTATAATGTAGCTCTAAAAAATGCATTCTTTTACAAAAATAATATAGAATAAATTTACACTCTTTCCCTTTCAAGTTTACTCCATTTTCTATTCACTGTTTCTAAATTAATAAAATTTATGTTTCTTTTTGCTGATAAAAAAAAAAAAAAGTTTATTCTATTTTCACTTTTCTATCCCAACGAGGCAATGACATCATAGCCCTTTCCGTTTATTCAAGTTTAAAATTATAGTTCGTTTTTTTTTTTTTTTTTTTTTCCCCTATGTTATTTTACCCACATTCTCCCACCCACCTACATATGGCAATTTCTCATTTTTCCATATTGTATCTCATATGATTGCTTTAACCTATACACTTTTGACACATAAGATGGTGGTAAAAATGGTTGAAGTAACATTTTTCTTTTCGTTTTTCTTTTTCCCCTTTTCATATGGAACAACACACACAAACACATACATTGGTGTAGAGTACAGAAGCCTTGATCCACATACAAGTCCACTTTAAAAGGGCACAACTGTTGAAGGAAGTGATTAACACATTTTACACTTAGGGATGAAACAACTTTTCATTTTTGATCAACGTGTTTTGGTATACATGGCCTACATGGAAAGACTATCTGTTGGAAAAATAGAGTAGATGCTACGGTATAAAATAAAACTAGTACAAGAAATGCAGAAATACAAATAGTGTTGGTTGAAGCGTGTACAAGGCACTGTCCTTAAGAGTAGTTTTGCCCTCTGAGTATTCAACTCAGTGCAGTAAGTCACATTTTTTTTTTTTCCGGTGCATCTCTCTTTTCTGCTTAATCAAACAGTTGGTATATTAGGCTTTAGAAAGACAACTCAATAGGTTAATCCACACACGCAAAGCCAAATATTCGGGATTTGCACCCCTCCTGCGTGCACGTCGTATGCTCAAATCACTTAATTGGGCTCCGTCTCATGTGCACGTGGGGACTCCCTACATCCCACCACATGATACCATATACAATAAGTGGGATACTATATAAGCCCACTAAAACTCTTATAGTTTTCCAATGTGGGACAAGGTGTTATCACACTCAAGTAGAGAAATTCTTTTAAGAAAACCTTTGGATTTTTGAAATACTTAACTTATACTTAAAATACAACCCTATCTAATCTAACGACACAGAGTTACAAAAACTTGTGTCACATGGTCCTATCCAATTACTTATAATCCATGAAACTTCAAAAGTTGATGAAATCAGGCTAGGTCCCTAAAAATAATAGATCCATAATGAAAATTTAAAAATTAATTTTGTAATAATAAAATGATAATTATTATAAAAACTAATTTATTTGATGTGTTTATTGCTGCTGCTACTACTACTAGTGATAACCAAAACAGCAGGCCGGATCACTTCTCTCTTAAACTTATATATTATGTATAGAAGTATTACATACGTACTCTTCTAATTTACATTACTATATCTTGATTGAGTGATTTCTCTATTGAAATGGATTGCAGGTATTTTGATCACAATGTGCTGGAGGAATTCAGTTCTTGCAATATGCAAGATTTATGTCAACATACTGGTTGTGGTCAAGCTCAAATTTAAGTGTGATGTAGTGAATGTAAGTGGTTGTTATGTAGTATATTTCTCTTCCAATTTACTATGTAACGCCTTAATTTGTCAAACATGTTCTAGAAATTCTCTAATTTTACTATCTAAGTGAGATTCTCTAATTTATTTCTTTTCTACATTTGGATGCCCAAGTAGAAATTAAACAATTTAGTGAGTTATACATGGTTTTGAAAGCACAAAATCCATCGTATTGATTAAAAATATTTTTAAAAAATTGAAGTCATCACTATAGTTGATTTTATAAGATCAATTAATTTAAAAAAAATCATGAAATGTTACTATTTTGAATTTTTTTACTTTCAATATTTGTTATATTAGTCATCACTCTTTTGAATAATTTTATTCAATGTGATGGTTTTATACCTTCAATATTATGTAAAATACACTAAAATTATTTAATTCCCATTTCCTACATAGCCTTCCCCACTTCTTGTCACAATCCATGACAGCCCAGCCGTTGTACTGAAAATATATATTTGTCCATTTATTGCCAAACTACGTCTGGTGGGTTCTGACTCATAACTAAACGGAACTGCCTTGTTATTCACTTTCCCAAACAGTAACCAAACAAGGTACAAGTAAGCAGACTTGCAACAAAGTACAGCAAACAAATCACCATGTAATTTATTTTTTTCACTCATCCTATACAAGAGTATATACAATGAGACATGCATCTGCTGAAAATGGGCTAGTTAGAAAGGAGAGGGCCCACCAAACATTGGTCCATAGCAGCTTTCTAGTATGCAGCAACAGCACATACAGGAAATAGAAACTGCCAACAGAAAAATCCAAGTTAATTACAAGCATTAGGATTTACACCCAAAAAACTAGGATTAGGTTTAATTAGACAACTCATTCAATTCTTGTAAATGGGTTTTGAGGATTTTTTTTTTTTTTCCTTTTTTTGGGATAATGTGTAGTATATTGGGCTTCCTGGATTTGGGAAGATTAATTCCCATAAATGAAAAGAAAAATACCCACAAATCCCCCAACAAGTAAGAAATGGGTGCCAAGAATGATTCAGGGACCCGGGCTCTTAAGTTGTGATCCCTAACCTAACCAGAGCTACACTAACGGGTCATGAATTTTGAGTTGAGTCAATACAATATTTTTTTAACTTAATAATTAATATAATTAGTGTGATTTGGGTGGAACCATGCGTCGGTCATGATCAAGTCGTAGAGGAGATAATTGTGCACAACACTAGTTCAGCACGTTGTTTGGAGATGCAAAATATGAGGGATCAAGAGAGGCTAGAGAGAAAGACTAATATTATGTGAAATAAAAGGAGTTGGAGTTATTTATAAGAAGGGAAAAAGGAACAAAAAGAGGCGTACAATTGAAAAATGAGAGGACCAAAACAAAATCTAAAAGGGTCAAATATCAAAATACAAAGAGATACATGTAGGGGGAAGAAAAAAATATTTAGATGTGTGAGGAGGGTCACTGGGTCAGGTGGCCCCCTTGGTAACCCCCTGGCTCCGGCCTACATTTATGATTAAAAAGATCTATTGAACATGGATATACCAAGTTAGGGAATAGAACACCTATAAGCTACATGAAAGGTTGTACTATTTTTGTGTATGTGACAACTTCAATATCATGTTGTGATGTTGTTCACCTATTAAAAAAAAAAAAATCTATAATCTCAAATTATTAAGGCTAATTACATGCCATAGACCTAATAAAACTTCTTCCTAGGCCTCAAAGTCCTCTTCTTGAAAAGACCCAATCAAGTTACACATCTACAACCATCCTTCATTCAAACTTCATTGTAGGCCAAGTAGAGTGCAATTCCCATTGCTTTCTAAGTACCAAGTACTGTGGAAGCATGTGAACTAAATGCAAAAGATCTCACCAAGGGCTAGGTCAAAAACCCATATCCATGCTAACCAAGTACGACATTTTTCTGTTCTTTCTAGATATACCCTATTATATATTGAAGGTAATGATTTTAGAGAACCTATGATATATTCAGCCATAGCCAGAATCTGCCTGGTTCAAATGGGTTCAAGGTTTGGCACTTGGGCTCCCTCACAATTGATTGACATGCATCCAACCCACCTAATAGTTTTCCAAATAATTAAATTTCTTTTAATATTTACTTTATTATAATCATTTGCCCTTTAAATCCTTCTCCATACCCCTAGTACACTTAAAATTGGTGACAATGTGTTCACTGTAGTTTGTTCCTTGAGAAAATCATTGTCTCATGTCTCTGTAAGGAATTTTCAAATTGTCCATGGATCAAGTCATTTCTTACCTCTGATTTCAATTTTACTACACCCTTCCTCAACAAAATCAAAATACTAAACGCTTTCCATTGGGGGAATGAGGAGAGAGCCCAACAATTTGAAAAGACAATTCCCATTTTTACCATTCTTCTGTTAATTCTTCCCATATTTCTGGCACCAGAAACCTGTAAACAATTTATTTAAAACCATGTTCATGACAATTCTCATTTGGGTTCAACCTCAGCTAGTTACCTCCTTGCCCCCTTCTAGTCTTTTACATGAAAAAAATAAAAATAAAATAAATAATCCCCACAAATGGGTTCAAGGGCAGAAATGGGACACTCGCTCAAAAATTAGGGGAAAAACCAAGCACTCCTCATGACGGGCATGACCAAGGTGGGAAACACCAAATACTCCAAGACCCTCCACTATCATTTTAAGCATTCCAAGCCAACCATTTGGGCCAATATCACCATTGGAAAATAACCTCATTTATTAACAAAATCCCGACATTTTTTTCCCAATAATAATCCATACTTCCAAATAAATATAATAATAATAAGAATTCAAGATATTTCCAACCATTTTCCAAAAAAATTATAAAATCTCAAGATTTGTGTAAGATGCAAAAATCTCAATTTTTGGAACACAAGGGACAATTTGTATTTTGAAAATTAGATTCGACAGATTAAATATTTTCACATGATTTTCAGTATATGAATGCTGCTGATTCTGAAATCTACACTTCTGAAAACAGGGTTCCCCTTACTATAGGCATGAAAAACTCAAGAGCTTGTTTGGGCATTTAAAATTTATCAACCTCTAATTGGTTGGGTTTAACAATAAGATGTTTCTTTGCGCATAAGGGGAGAAGTTGAAAATACTTTGAAACTATAAAATTCTCAATTGGAGAAAAAGGCCATGTTTATGCTTTATATGGGAAAAACAACCTTAATTGATGAGACCCATAAACAGGTCAGAATGATTTTGGGTTCTTAAACAAACTTCAAATTATGCACCAAGGCACAGTTTGGTTGGACTTTTTAAGAGTACTTTTTTTCCTTCTCAATTCGGGAAAGTGAGAAAAGATTTTGGGTAAATTGCAGAAAACCTCTCTTATGTATGGGGGTATGGCACATAACCCCCTAAAGTTCAAAACGTTGCAATATCCCCCCAAACTTTTAAATCTATTTCAATTCACCCTACTGTTAGTCACGGTGTTTGAAAGATGATGGAAAAGAACCACGTGACATCACGTGACAACAGTTTTAATTTTTGTGTTGCCATTTTTACTCCTCTAGAGAAAAATAAAAAAAATAAAAAATAAAGGGAAAAATAAAGGAGAACCACCAGGGGACCTCAAACGAGAAGGGTTTGTAGCTGTAGAGGCTGCGTCGCTGGCCTTGGGTATCACCGACACCACCGCCAGTGAAGAACCCCAAAGAAACACATCAAACCCAAAAAAAAAAAAAAAAAATTGTTGAGATTCGCCGTTGCTAGGATTCTCATGGTTTCTGATGAGGCAAGCAGATAAAGGGGTTTAATTGAGATTCGACGGTGGGAATAGGTTTGAGGTGAAGGAGAGAGAGGGTTGAACATTTGTGGTGATCTAGTTCGACAGGTTTGTGGTCAACGGCAACGGCGATGGCGAGTGTGATCTAGCTTTAGTTTTGGTTGAGCAGTTGAAGTGGGTCAAATCGACGGCGAGAAAGATGTTGCCGAAAGCAATTCAGATCTATCAAAACCCATAACAGCCATAGCTGTTAGCATCGATTGTGGTCCATTTCTTTGAGTCTTTGACAATGAAGAAATCCCAGGTCTGCGATGGTAACGACGATGACATCTTGGGCCTTTTTTTATTTATAATATCTTGGTTTGGGTTTAGCATCACTGATGAACTCCAGTTCAATTGAGATGGGTTGCTCCGGTGGGATCTTCCCGGTAAATCCAGCTTGGCGGGATTCCATCGTTGGCAGGTTTGACGTCGAAGGGTGGGGTTTCGATAGTGAGCAGCAGGTCTGGCTTGGAAACGATGGGTTGAGCACGTGAGGGTGAGGGGTAGGGGGAAGGGCAAAATTGACTTTTCAATACTTGGTTAACTCCGTCTATTTTATTAAACTGCCAATTGTGGCTGTGAGGGGACATTGCAACGTTTTGAACTTTAGGGGTTATGTGCCATACCCCTATACATAAGGGGGGTTTTTTGCAATTTACCCAAAAATTTTCTGCAATTCCTAATGATCCTTCTATGGTAGAGAGGGAGAATGGGAAAATTAGTCAAGAATGGGTTTTGTGGGGAGTCTTCATCCACTGAAGAATAATGAGGCTGGTAGTATGGAGTTATTGAATTCTCTTAATCTTATTGCTCTCCATGTGTTCGACAAATTGTGCAAGAAAAACTAAAAAGATTAGACTATCTCCCAAAGCGAGTGCGTTAACTCTAAACTCTGTTTCTAAAAAAACATTTTGTTTTTGAGGGGTTTAAGAATTTTCAACCCTTCACTATGGGTGTACCTCTTTTCTTTTCTTTTCTTTTCTTTTTGCATATTAATAAAATTCTCATTCTACATTGCAGCTTTATTTTCAAAAAAATTAAAAAATTGAGAGACTGATTCTGTTAAGAGAAAATCTAATGCAAAGCTTTGGCATAGGCAACTGGCAACTAGCGAGCATAATATATACTACCTTGCTCGATTAGCAAGGCAAGAACCCAATACTACCTTGCTTTTTCAATGGTCCAAGTATCCAACTACCTTGCTTTCCAAAGTTTTTACTATTTTCCTATTAAATTAAATAGTACGCTCTTGCTTTTTCTTGCTTCTTTGGCACAAACTGGGTAAAGCCGTAAAGAATATATACCAACTACTAAACAAAACAAAAAATTAAATAAAATGAAGTGTGCAATTTTTGCTTAGGTGAAATGACATGGAAGTAAATTACTCTTTCATAAATCAATAAATCCGTCATTAATGAAAGGTTAATGACAATTATCTTACAAGGAATACGCTACTTGCATCTACTCATGTGACAGATATATAGATGGTATCAGATGATTTGTTATATTTTTAATAAGTCTGTACTGCATCATCAATCTAGGTGAGTTGTGAGTTAGTGTGAGGAATTGATGCAAAGAGTTTATGCATGTAGCACTACTAAAATGCTTCAATAATAATATGAAGAGTAGTGATATATGCTCCAACTTTTCATAGCAACTCACGTGGCAGATGATGATGTGTAGTGATATACAGGGGCAGGGCTAGTAAGACCCTAGAGGGGTCAGCTAGCCCTGCTGAATTTTTTATTTTTAATATTTTACTATTTATAGATTTAACCCTTCTTAAAATTTTTAGGCCCTTCTCAAAATTTTTTAGTCCATTTATATTTAGTTTTTACTCCTTTATTTTTATAAATTTCCTCACTTTATCCCTATTTAAATTTTATTTTTAGCCCATCTTTTCTTGTTTTCATCATTTTCCATTTTGTCCTTCACTCATTGTAATTATTGTTATTATTTATATGGATGAACAATGTTATATTGCTTAAAAATTTTGTCCAAATCAATTTGCCCAAATAGCTAATAGTCATTCGGTATAGTAACATATATGTCCCACCTCAATAGTGGTGTATCTCAATAGGGGTGTGGGGTTTGTGGAGGTCTTAGTTTCAACTCCGCGTGGGTGTGTGTTCTCCTATAGTTTGGCAAAAAAAAAAAAAAAAAAAAAAATCACCCAAATAATGTAGCAACCACCACTTTAATTCATTACGAAAAGTTATTCTTTTCATAAAAGTTTTGATTGATTGGTCAAGTTGCCACCTCATTTGGGTAAAACATTTGGCTCTTTACTATTATATATTTTTCTTCGAGTTGCTTATCAATAAGAAAAACTTGTAATTAGTTCTTTTCTTGTCTTGCAGTTGTGAAGAATGAATGAATGAAAAAAAAAAAAAAAAAATAGTCATTTTGAGTTGGGATAAAACTATAAAAATCAATCAAAGTTTGGCCATCCTCAACCAAATTCCTAACTCCGCCACTTGTGCTATATGCATCAACTTTTCACACCAACTCACTTAACAGATGATGTGATTCTGCCACATCAGTAAAATTAAAAATAATAATAAGTTTTTTTTCAAAAAAGTATGCTCCACTAAACATTTTCCTTTTCTGATATGAAAATAAATTGGGATTTATATCATCTTTCTGCGTAGAGCAACCATTAGGTTTTGTTCTTGCCTTGCTAATCGAGCGATCTTTAAATGCATTAGATTCTATCTTAGCTGAACTAATTATTCCAATTAAGAATCCCTTGATTGCAAAGTTATTGCATGCTGCTATGTTTCCCCCTCTCATCCCTATCTATTTAAGGAAGGAAGGAGATTGTTGGGCTATAATTGTTATCAAAGCCTAAGCCACTTTGAAAGAAATACAAGTGATCGACTTCAAAGAGAGAGAAATGGCTGAGATTGACAAGTTGGTTCCATTGCTCGTGGAAGAAGTTAAATTGTTGAAGGGGGTCCGAGAAGAAGTGAACGGCATCAAAGGTGATCTGGAGGGCATTCAAGCATTCCTAAGGGATGCTGATAGCAAGGCGGAGATGAACGATAGCGTCAAAATTTGGGCCAAACAACTGCGAGAAGTTTCCTATGACATGGAGGATATGATTGACGAATTCCTACTCCACTCGGCAGAAGGTGTTGTAAATTTATTGATTTATTTTGTTTATTTTGTTTTTTTTTTTTTGGTTTTGCAGGTGTAGCTTACATGTTACTTTTGTTTTCAATTTTAATTTCCTTTATGGTTTGGTGAGAAAGTGGTCGGAGAAGCCACTGGAACTAGCCTAGTGGTGAAGGAGGGTAGGGAAAAAGGGTATGTGTAGGATAGGGTAGGGGTTCGAACTACTCCCAATGTACCAAAAAAAAAAAAAAAAAAAAAAAAAAAAGAAGAAGAAGGAGAGAGAGAGAGAGAGAGAGAGAAAGTGGTACGTTGGAGCGTTGGAGGTAACTAAGTAACTAACTAACTCCCACATCCATTTCTTTCCTCTCTCATTTTTTTTCGGAGGTTACATATTTTATTTATCTGTGTGTGAGAGAGATGGATGCAGAAAATGATAATGCTGAAATTTTATTGCTCTATTTCTCTATGTTTCTCTCGCATTGTTTAGCTTCTTTGTTTTTTTCTGATACATTTTGAGTTACTAGATATGGATGGGCACACGTGCATTGCACGTGAATAATATTTAAATAATATATATATATATATATATATATATATATATATATATATATATGAAAATTCATAAATTCTCAAATATGTATATATATAGAACACGGAAATATAATTATTTGTTACCTTTTGTTGAAAACATAAATATCGTTTCAAGGACATGTATATATATTATATTTTTAATATACATGTATCTCATTAATTAGAATGGACGCTCGATCAACACAATATGTCAAACTTCCTTCGGTTAGGAGTACGTCATGGTAGGAATAACAAGTTGGTTAGGTGACATCCATAGTAATGGAGGTTGCCTAGAATTCATGAAGTGGACGTCATTATCTTTCTTTCTTCTTTTTTGTTGGAAAATAAACATTTTTAATTGCTTAATTAAATATTGGGGGCAAATAAGTATTTAAAGTTTAAAATAAGAGTGCAATGGTCAATCAAAAGTTTTTCTAAGATACAAGCTTTTATAAATAGTATAAATTATTTGAGTAGTTAGAATATGCGGGTGATTTGAGGTTTCTGGGGAAAGTCCTAATCATGCACAAGGTTCTCTAGAGGATTGTTGTATTCTGAGAGTAGAGCATCACACAACCTGGTGTAGAAGGATGTTTCTTCTCTAAGGATAACACTTTTAGCGTGCCTTAATCCAAATAAGATTTGCTATTCTAAATTCTAAATTTCTTATGAATAGATTGTCGTTGATCATTGTTATTTTGTATTCTTGTTTTGACAGTAAATTAATAGAAATTCCTAACATTCTTTCCAAAAATCTTAAAGAAGAAATGAAGGGATTGCTTTTATTTTAATTTTATTATTAGTTTTCTTTATATTTTATAAAAAAGAAAAAAAAAAAAGAGGGATATTTTTTTCTTCTTCTTCTTCTTCTTTTTTTTTTTCCCTTTTTTTTTTCAAAAAAAAGAATTCATGGGTTATAATTTTAGATGTGAGATACAATAGACAGTATTTTGATTCACGACCTTGAAGCTCTACTATATATGTGTTCCATAAACCCATGCAATTATTGGAAATCGATGACTTCTTAATTGGCTGAAATTGTAGAGACTGAGTAATATTGATGTTAACGAGAAGACTCGAATTTAATGATAATTGTGACGAGAAAATATTTTTTTGTCAATGATACATATTATTTTTAAGGACTTGGCCATGTGTAATATATGAAATCAATCATTTAGAATTATTGCATATCTAGACTACCATGTGTAATATTCAGTTCTCAATATTTAGGATTTTCTTAATATTCTTAAATTGTTGAAATTGATCTATTTAAGGTTTTTAAAAATAATTATAAATGTTGAACTTTATACATTTGTATACATACCCTATTTTGTTTGATAAAATTTCTATTATTTGTGTCTTGATAAAACAGATGCTAGTTTTGGACTATATTGAATTAGGCATAAAAAAATAATAGTGAATTATAGATTGAAAAATCGAGTAATATATAATGTTGACATTTATACATTTGTATACATAAATAATTATAGATTGAAAAATCAAGTAATATATAAATAATTGTGAATTATAGATTGAAAAATATAATGTTGACATTTATACATTTGTATACATACATGGATTTTTATTTTTTAAAATTGAATTTCAAATTATTAGTTATGTACTCTTCGATTGCAACCACAGATCGAACATCTAAATTTTTTACAAATAAATTACACATCCAAAATTGGTCAAAGCGGGCCATTTTAGGCCAGTTCAATTATAAACTGTAGAAACGGTTTAGATCGATTTGATCAAGTTCTCATATAGAAACGGTTTGATTAAAGAACTGAACCGATCAAATGGTTGGTTCACTAGGTCAGTCCTATTCTATAAAAGTTTTGGTGCATAAAGTGTTTATAATTGATGTCAATTATATTATTATGAGATGCACAATATGTGCGTAAAATGCAGCAAAAAGTCATGAAAGATTTTAAGAAAAAATTGAAGTATTGTACAATCTATTGGGTGAATACTTTAGGACTGGTGCGTAGGCTAAATCCAAAATAATCAAGTGAAATGGGATTGAAGTTTGTAAAATTAGTCATCGCAATGGATGCCCAACCTTTGTGATTGGAGATCCCATGAAAGGAGTTCAATATGTAAGAACGAAGCTATAGGATGGACTAGCAAGAGCACATTATTTTTTTAGGGGTTTTCCTCAGTTCCATTCCTATTATGATCGATGATTATTATAACTATAATAGTTTAGGAAAAACTTAACTCCGAATGAGTTTAAGATAAGAATTTTACAGGTTGTTGGACACATATATATCACACCTATAGGTCCCATCAATGTAAGTGTAACAGTAAAGTTGCCATTGTGTGAAAATAGGCAACTCCCTAAAAACACCCTCGGTGCAAAAAGGAATGTTTCTTCTCTCAAGAGAACGCTTCTAACATGCCTCCATCCAAATAACACAAGCTATTTTAAACTCTAATTTTCTTATGAATTTGTTTATTAATTTTTATTTGTATTCTTGTTATGTCACTAAATTAATAAAAAATTGTAACTTAATTTCCAAAATAGAAGGTGCAAGTGCTGATCATCAGTGTGGATGCACCACTTTCCACCAAAAAGCTATGTACTGCTGCATCAAAAAATTGGAACGATGCCATGAAATAGCCAATCAGATTCAGGAGATCAGAACACAGTTACGCGATATCAAGGAAAGACGTGATGCATTCAGCTTTTGTTTCACAGAGCAAGGCTCGAGTTCGGGTGCTGTTCAAAGTGTTACATGGCATGACCCTCGACAAGCATCCCTATTCATTAAGGAAACTGAGCTTGTGGGTATTGAGGAGCCTAAGAAAAAACTACTCCGTTGGTTGCTAGAGGGAGAATCGAATCAGACAGTGATTTCTGTGGTAGGCATGGGTGGACTTGGCAAGACCACTCTTGCCAAGAAAGCCTTTGACAACCAAGAAGTGAAAGGGCACTTCGATTGCAATGCTTGGATTAATGTCTCTCAATCGTACAAGATGGAGGAGATCCTTAGGAAGATGATGAAGCAGTTCAAACAGGCGAGCAAGGAAGAGTCTGAGAAAATTGACAAAATGGAAGAGGTACAACTAATTGGCAAGCTTCAGGCGTATTTACAACAAAAGAAGTACTTTGTTGTATTTGACGATGTGTGGGCAATAGATTTTTGGGGAGTTCTTAAATTTGCCTTACCCAACAATGCGAGAGGTAGTAGGGTAATTATCACCACACGTAGTGGTGATGTTGCTTCTTCTACTTCTTGTGAAGAATCTTCTACTCATGTCCTTGAACTCCAACCTCTACCTCCAGAAAAGGCCTGGGAACTGTTTTGCAAGAAGGTGTTCCAATCTGACTCTTCTCCTGTAGAATTGGAGGAGTTGGCTCACGAAATTGTTGGCAAATGTCAAGGGTTGCCACTAGCAATTGTGGTGATCGGTGGTCATTTGTTGAGGAAGGGCAGAGTTGTATCCAAATGGAAAACATTTCATGACAGTCTCCGATCTGAGTTAGATAGTAACGGTCATCTTGGAAGTATCACGAGAATCCTCCTCCTCAGTTACTATGACTTACCTTACTACCTCAAACCTTGTTTCTTGTACTTGGGCATCTTTCCGAAGGATTATCGTATTCGTCGTGGACGGTTGATTCGTCTATGGATAGCGGAAGGATTCGTTAAAGAAACAGAGGGCAAAACAGTGGAGGACGTCGCCGATGAATACTTCAATGAGCTCACACAAAGAAGATTAGTTCTAATACCGGAGGTGAATCTCGATGGACGAGCTCGAGAATGTCGAGTCCATGAATTGATCCGTGTGATCATCGTTTCCAAGTATATCGAGTTGAATTTTTGTCGTGTTCTGGAAAAAAATAAGAAGCTTAGTTTTGATGGGTTAATGCGGCGCCTATCCATTTATCACTATGAAATGCATATTCCGGAGAGCACCAATTTCTCAAAAGTTCGATCAATTTCTCTATTCGAGGTAAATGACTTGGTCAAGCAACTTACTGGGACATTCCTTACAAATTGTAGGCTTTTAAAAGTATTGGATTTTGAAGATGCTCCATCCTTGGAAAATGTTCCTGAAGTAGTTGGTAATCTATTCCACTTGAGGTACTTGAGTGTGCGAAACACAAGTGTAAGCATACTTCCAAAGTCCATTGGGAAATTACACAATCTAGAGACCTTAGATTTAAAATATACTCCTGTGAATGAGTTGCCAGTAGAGATCCTTGGTCTCCATAAGCTGCGACATCTTTTGGGTTCTTCGGGGGGATTGAAGATGCCAGAGGGGGTTGGATCTTTAGAGGCCTTGCAAAAGCTTTTCTATGTGGAAGCGAATCAAAGTGAGGGTTTACTCGGAGAATTGAAAAAGTTGAGACAATTAAGGAAGTTGGGGGTTAAAAATCTGAAAAGAGAAGACGGGATGGCTTTGTGCGCCGCAGTAGAGAGTATGAACCTCCTACTTTCATTGACTGTTTGGTCAATTAACTACGGGGAGGAAGTCATTGATATACAATCAATATCTTCTCCTCCTCCATTACTTCAACGTCTCTACTTGTTCGGGCGTTTAGATAAGTTGCCTGATTGGATTTCCAAACTTCGTAACCTACGTAGAATACATTTATTTTTTTCAATGTTGTCAGATGATCCGCTTCAACTTCTTCAAGCCTCGCCTAATTTATTGGAGCTTGAGCTCTATAAAGCATATGAGGGCAATCAACTTCATTTTGAGGCGAGTGGATTTCAAAAACTTAAGGTGTTGGAACTCTGTGGGATGAATAATCTGAGTTCGATAAACATAGACCACGCGGCACTACCTGTTCTTGAAGAACTGCATATTTGGAGTTGTGCACAATTGGAAGCCCAAGGCATCCGCGACTTGACAAGCCTCAGAGAATATCAACAACAACACGGAGGCCCAAATTAAATTATCGGTAAGTGAAATATTGAATTCCCAACTATATCATTTTCTATATATTTTAAGCTTGCTGTTAAGAAGACTCTATCAGACCTTCAATTGTCTGTGTTAATTCAGACATTATTTGTTGAAGCATTTATAAGCAGAGTATTGTCATTTCTAACTTTTCAATTTCCAACATTCTCATCGTTGATAAATCTGAAAAAAAATCAGGGATATAGAGATGACGAATCTTAACTGTTTTATAATTAAATCTCATAAATACATTAGGTCCTCTTATAGCTTATGCAGTAATAGTTGAAGTGGAAAGATATTTTATTAAGTATTAGGAAATAATATTTATAATGTAACTCTCATAAATGCATTCTTTTACAAAAATAATATAGAATAAATTTACACTCTTTCCCCTTCAAGTTTAATCCATTTTCACTTTTCTATCCCAATGAGGCAATGACATTATACCCGTTTCCGTTTATTCTAGTTTAAAATTATAGGGTTTTTTTTTTTTTTTTTTTTTTCTGTGTTATTTCACCCATCTATTTTACCCACATTTTCCCACCCACCTATATATGGCAGTTTCTCATTTTTCCATATTGGACCTCATATGATTGCTCTAACCAATACACTTTTGACACATAAGGTGGTGGTAAAAAAAGGGTGAAGTAGCATTTTTCGTTTCGTTTTTCTTGTTCCCCTTTTCATAGGGAACAGCACACACAAACACATACATTGGTGTGGGGTAGAGAAGACTTGATCCACAAGTCCACTTTAAAAGGGCACAACTGTTGAAGGAAGTGTGGAGCCTCTACAATTAGCACATTTTACACTTAAATGTGTACAATTAGCACATTTTACACTTAAATGTGTAAGTTCATTGATAAAAAATGTTATGGATGAAGTGGCTTTTCATATTGGATCAACATGTGTTTTGGTATACATGGCTTACATGGAAAGACTATCTAATCTAACGACACAAAGTTATAAAAACTTGTGTCAAACGATCCTATCCAATTACTTATAATCCATGAAACTTCAAAAGTTGATGGAATCAGGCTAGGTCCCTAAAAATAATAGATCCAGAATGAAAATTTAAAAATTAATTTTGTAATAATAAAATGATAATTATTATAAAACTAATTTATTTGATGTGTTTATTGCTGCTGCTAGTACTACTAGTGATAACCAAAACAGCAGGATCACTTCTCTCTTAAACTTATATATTATGTATAGAAGTATTGCATGCGTACTCTTCTAATTTACATTACTTTATCTTGATTGAGTGATTTCTCCATTGAAATGGATTGCAGGTATATATTTGGATCACAATGTGCTGGAGGAATTCAGTTCTTGCAATATGCAAGATTTATGTCAACATATTGGTTGTGGTCAAGCTTAAATTTAAGTGTGATGTAGTGAATGTAAGTGGTTGTTATGTAGTGTATTTCTCTTCCAATTTACTATGTAATGCCTTAATTTGTCAAACATGTTGTAGACTTGGATGCACATTTTACGGTCTAAGTGAGATTCTCTAATTTATTTCTTTTTTACATTGTTATTAAAAATTCTCTATGAACTGCATTTAACGCTCTTTGGGCCATTTGGATGCCCAAGTGGAAATTAAACAATTTAATGTGTTGTACGTGGTATTGAAAGCACAAAATCCGTCATATTGACTAAAAATACTTTAAGAAGTTGAAATCAACACTATAGTTGATATTATAAGATCAATTTATTTTAAGTAATTCATGAAATAGTACCATTTTGAATTTTTTTACTTTCAAAATTTATGGTGTTGGTCATCACTCTCTTGAGTTTTTCTATTCATCATGATGGCTTTATACGTTCAATATTATGCAAAATACACTAAAATTATTTAATTTCCATTTCCAACATAGCCATCCCCACTTCTTGTCACAATCCATGACAGCCCAGCCAATGTACTGAAAATATATATTTGTCCATTTATTGCCAAACTACGTCTGGTGGGTCTGACTCATAACTAAACGGAACTGCCTTGTTATTCACTTTCCCAAACATTAACCAAACAAGGTACAAGTAAGTAGACTTGCAACAGAGTATAGCAAACAAATCACCATGTAATTTATTTTGTTCACTCATCCTATACAAGAGTATATACCATGAGACACGCATCTGCTGAAAATGGGCTAGTTAAAAAGGAGAGGGCCCACCAAACATTGGTCCACAGCAGCTTTCTAGTTTGCAATAACAGCACATACAGGAAATAGAAACTGCCAACAGAAAAATCCGAGTTAATTACTAGCATTTGGATTTACACCCAAAAATAAAGGGAAAAAAAAACTAGGATTAGGTTAATTAGACAACTCATTCAATTCTTGTCAATGGGTTTTGAGGATTTTTTTTTTTTTCTTTTTTTTGGGATAATGTGTAGTATATTGGGCTGCCTGGATTTGGGAAGATTAATTCCCATAAATGAAAAGAAAAATTCCCACAAATCCCCCAACAAGTAAGAAATGGGTGGCAAGAATGATTCAGGGACCCGGGCTGTTAAGTTGTGATCCCTAACTTAACCAGAACTACCCTAACGGGTCATGAATTTTGAGTTGAGTCAATACAATATTTTTTTAACTTAATAATTAATAAAATTAGTGTGATTTGGGTGGAACCGTGCATCAGTCGTGATCGAGTCATGGAGGAGATAATTATGCACAACACTAATTCAGCACGTTGTTTGGAGATGCAAAATATGAGATCAAGAGAGGCTAGAGAGAAAGACTAATATTATGTGAAATAAAAGGGGTTGGAGTTATTTATAAGAAGGGAAAAAGGAACCAAAAGAGGCGTACAATTGAAAAATGAGAGAGACCAAAATAAAATCTAAAGGGGTCAAATATAAAAATATCAAAAGATACATGTAGAGAAAAAAAAAATAGATGTGTGAGGAGGGTCACTGGGTCAGGTGCCCGGCCCCCTTGGCAACCCCCTGGCTCCACCCTACATTTATGATTAAAAGGACTCTAAAATCATCTATTGAACATGGATATACCAAGTTAGGGAATAGAACACCTATAAGCTACATGAGAGTTTGTACTATTTTTGTGTATGTGACAACTTCAATATCATGTTGTGATGTTGTTCACCTATTAAAAAAAAAAAACCTATAATCTCAAATTATTAAGGCTAATTACATGCCATAGACCTAATAAAACTTCATCCTAGGCCTCAAAGTCCTCTTCTTGAAAAGACCCAATCAAGTTACTCATCTACAACCATCCTTCATTCAACCATCCTTCATTCAAACTTCATTGTAGGCCAAGTAGAGTGCAATTCCCATTGCCTTTCTGAGTACTAAGTACTGTGGAAGCATGTGAACTAAATGCAAAAGCCTCACCAAGGGCTGGGTCGAAAACCCATATTCATGCTAACCAAATATAAAATTTTTCTGTTCTTTCTAGATATACACTATTGTATATTGAAGATAATGATTTTAAAGAACCTATGATATATTTAGCCATAGCCAGAATCTGCTTGGTTCAAATGGGTTCAAGCTTTGGCACTTGGGCTCCCTCAGAATTGATTGAAATGCATCCAACCCACCTAATAGTTTTCCAAATAATTAAATTTCTTTTAATATTTACTTTATTATAATCATTTGCCATTTAAATCCTTCTCCATACCTCTAGTACACTTAAAATTGGGGACAATGAGTTCACTGTAGTTTGTTCCTTGCGAAAATCATTGTCGCATGCCTCTGTAAGGAATTTTCAAATTGTCCATGGACCAGGTCATTTCTTACCTCTGACTTCAATTTTACTACACCCTTCCTCAACAAAATAAAAATACTAAACGCTTTCCATTGGGGAAATGAGGAGAGAACCCAGCAATTTGAAAAGACAATTCCCATTTTTACCATTTTTCTGTTAATTCTTCCCATATTTCTGGCACCAGTAACCTGTAAATAATTTATTTAAAACCATGTTCATGACAATTCCCATTTGAGTTCAACCTCAGCTAGTTACCTCCCTGCCCCCTTCTAGTCTTTTACACCAAAAAAAAATAAAAATAAATAATCCCCACAAATGGGTTCAAGGGCAGAAATGGGACACTCGCTAAAAAAATTCGGGGAAAAACCAAGTACTCCTCATGACGGGCATGACCAAGGTGGGAAACACCAAATACCCCAAGACCCTGCACTATCATTTTAAGCATTCCAAACCA